>CM028353.1:45113412-45509595 GCA_016618105.1 Dendrobium huoshanense | reverse complement strand
AAAGCTTATCAAGCTACTCGATATAATTATATATATTATATTTATAATATTATTTTTTTATAATATTTGAAAGCTTATTTTATAAAAAAAAAAATAATTCGCAGCTACAGTTTTTCAAACGAGTTTGAGCTTTCGAGTCGAGCTCGAGCTTAATATTATCTAAATGAGTCGATCTCGAGCCCACTAATCGAGCTCGAGCTCGCGAGCTCAGTAAGTATTAAACGAGTCAAGCTTGATAAGGCAAATACTCGACTCGACTTGACTCATTTACACCCCTAATAGGATGTATCCATCAATGAAGTTTAATTTGTATAAAATTCGTACGTATTTTTATGAGTTAAAATTCTTTTATATTTCCTATTTTTTTCATTCTGTGTTTCGCCTATTTTCCAACACTAAACTTTCATAGAAAATTGTCCATGTAAGCAGGGTTTGTAAGCAAGGGAGAGAGAATGTCTTTTGTTTTCCCTTCGCTCCTTTCTCGCCCCTAAATGAAAATCGCCCGTGACAGATGTTTATATCTTCTAAACTCTAAAGATCATGTTATTTACATTCTTAATTTTGATCTTACAGTTCCTCTTGGCTCCGGTAATGAGATGGAAAACGGAACTATTTTAATATATTCTAACATTCCAAATGAAATGGCAAATATAACTATTTTAATTTATGTCCCCCTAAATAAAATTTCTGGCTCCGCCATTGTTTGTAAGTGGCTCTCGGTATTTTAAAAGCAGTATTTTTTTCCCTGAAGTTGCTTTCTAGAATGCAAATGATGCCATTTTCTCCTGAGCTTGTATAAAACTATTACATACTTGGTGACTGGAGTTGAGTAAGCTTTGCTAGAACTGATTTTCCTCTTATTTGTGATAAACATGGTGTCATTATAACTGTTGGAGTCCGGAGCAGTTTCACATTGGTATGAGATATGCAAGAATAGTAACTACAATATTACTTCATTTCTATTTGCTTTCAATATATCCTTCACACTATGGTCCCAGATAAACTGAAATGCTACAGGTAAATAAGTAAATGTCTGTAATCAATTTGAATGGAAATATTAGGTAATTTGTAAATATAAAAGCAAGAAGCCAAGCAGTCGAGACCCCAAGCAAGACCATGCTTATGCGGCGGTGATTTTGTAAAATGCGTGAATTACTTTACTACAGTTTAGGGTATTCATATGGTGTAAAAAGATTTATGATCTTATGTGCAACTGTGCAAGACCCGCAGATCATAAAAGTATGAAAGCTTTCTGCTCTAAAAAAAATTAGATTTTAACGTAGAGATCCCTGCAAATTAAAAAATCACTCCACCTGAATGAGAGATGATGATATCTACTCACATATATCTTCAAACGTAGGATCCTTATCAGCAGTCATGAATTGCTTCGTCCAAAAGTACCTTATAGACCTAGGGTGGAAGTTTGTCTAAGGGGACAAATTTGAATCCACTTAACTAACAGAGAGATTTGTGCCCTATCGATTATATCATACTGATTCATATCTCAAAGATTTAATGCTATTGGAGAACATGCAGACTTTGACCATAACCGTAATTTAGTGATGCAATTTGGCGACAAAACCACTTGGTTCAGAGGGTCCTAGTCGAAACCATTTACTTGTGATATCATTTGGCAACAAAAACACCGGTTAGAGGACACGTGTTACGTCCTTACTGACAGGAGACAGTTTGAGAATGAATTCTAGTGATATTCTCGACCAGACTTCTGCTAGCTCATTATGAGCTGAGATAATTTTCAGATTTGTCCACCTCAACTAATTATTGTGGAGGGTGAATGGGTTTTACTTTAAGCATTTGATGATTTATTTCATTTTAAATATCTTGATTTTGGCTGATTTCTAGAATTTTGGATTTTTTATGGGCATTTGAGAGGTATTTTGAATGTTTATGGTCCCCTCCGGTTAAGATTTTCTATCAACACGGCTATCATCGGGGTATTCATGAGCGATTTCATTTTATTAGTTGAATCTTGTCAACTCTATCAACTTGCCGACAGATGATCGTGTTTGTCGTCGATTTTATTCCTTTATTAGTGAATTTTCTTTGTAGAGGGTCTTGAAGGCCTAATATAAACATATAAAATAAATATCTTAGTTGATACAGCGACCGTACATTTGCTTAATAGTTCGAACCATGTCAACTTCTATCTATTCTCATAGAAGGATCGAGCTCGAACATTGGTTCATTTTTTGACACGCACAACATCCTCGGACGTTGCGTGTGTGCACGCATCACGCTCGTCATGGCCCATACAGGTATATAGTTTTACATGCATTTTTGCATAACGTATTAGTGTAGTTATATGCATGTGGTGCCATAGGTATAGACGCATATTTGTGTGTCTGCGTGTATGAATGCGTCAGCACTTTTTTGATGCATAAGTGGGGTATTTTAAAATAAGTTGACATGTTCATATGTAGGTTGATGTTGATTACAGAGAGATTGCACCATCTATTGCATAACTCTCATGCTTTGCTCATAAACATGTCATTATATTCTTCACGGTATCTTTGAGAGTATTAGTAGGGTAGTTGTCAGTGTTATTGTTTGCAATTGAATGTGTGTTCATCTGCAAATTAACGTTGATTGTAAGGTGAGTTGCATTCATCGTCAATTTCTTCATGCATGTTGACTGACAAGCTGCCACGTTCATTGCATACTGGCTTCACATTCATAGGAGGCTGCTGTGTGGATCTACAAGCTATCTAACATTGATTGGAAGGATGTTGTAGCATTTATTATGTGTTAATGCGAGCTATCGGATGGGTTACATTCATCATCAATCCCTCCCTGCATATTGATTATTGTAGTTCACAGGGAACTGTTGCGTACATTTGCAAGCTGGCTGATATTGAATGAGCTGGCTGATATTGAACATAAGAAAACTACTATAGCCACAGCTCGCTCATTGTCATTATTGCTTGCTCGTATCTATAGGATGATTGTCGTGCCTGTTTGCAGTGATATTAGCTGTATGTGCACTATGTGCGTTTGCAAAGGGGTTTTGTTGTTTGCAGGTGATGCATTGTATGCACTACAGGTGCTTTGTTGTTACCAATGGGTGAGCTGCGTTGAATGCAGATCTTCTAGCACGACCCATAAAAATAAGTATTTGTCGTATTTCTCCTGCATCTTGCTTATAAATAACATGCAACACGCACAACGGGTCTCCTACGGCGGCTTGCAGATGTTTGCATCCATTACAGATCTGCTACCATTGTTTGTAGATGAGGCGTTGTACACTTCATGAGTTTGTGTTCTCCACTTGCGAGCAAACCATATTGATTGCAAGTTAGTAGGCAAATCATCATATAACGGATCCTCCACCATTTCCTGTGGGCACTCACACTCAATACAATCCCATTGAATATGCTTGTGGGAGGATCACCATACTAACAACTCATCTAGTATTATCATTTGTAGGCTTTCCTTATCCTTCACAAGCGACCTATTATGCAAGCGGTCATTACTTATGAATGAGCCATATATTGAAGTTTCAGTCAACTACAAGTATATTCATTCGTTTTGCATTTGATTACTGTTATCTTGCAACTTATAATTTTATTTCGAATATTGAGTTCGGTTCCCTGGAGTTTTGATTACAAGTTTGATTTCTATTTAGTGGCTTAAGTTCCGTTCATTATTAGTTCAATTGCAAGTTCAATTCTATTAAGTCATGTTCCCTGTGATTGTTCAAGTTCTGTGCTTCATCATTCTAAATTTTGGCAGCCTATCAACGTCTCCCCTTTTAGGAGAAATTACAGGAGTTGGGCCTTCCCTACCATGCTACGAGAGCACGTAGGATAGATGTTGGGTGACATCGTGGTCGTAGTCTTCAACCCCACCATGCTACGAGAGTGCGTACCAGCCTTTGAGATACCTGTTTGAAATACTTGCAATTTTTCCCAGCAGGCACTGTAAGCTCATGCACGGGTACTTGAAATTGTCCTCGCCATGCTATGGGAGCGCTTAAAGGCCTACCCGCCTCGCCGTAAGTGTCGCATTGGGTTCCCTCCCACCACGCTACGAGAGCATGCAGGGTGGTCCCCGGCACGCCACGAGTACTAAAAGTGGGATTTGAGGACCATTTATACCTTCACCAAGGATGCTAATGGCGGTGTCGGTGTCAACGTCAAGAGAATCGAGGCAATGAACACAAAAATTTTTCTTTCTTCGTTTCCTTTTCCTCTTTCTTTTTTGAAACTTCTTCCATTTTTTAAAATAGCAATAATAATAAAAGTACTAATATTAATAACTAATAATATTACTTAATATTATAGGGTTGTGGATCGGCTTGTTGCAGGAGGAATGGAGCAATTCCTGGGCCTGGTTGCGTGAGATGGGAGGGCAGAACGAGTATAAGGGCCTAATCAGAAGTCGGTTTCGAGTGGAGCAGGGAAAGAGAAGCTAAGGTTCTGCTTACAGGAGGTCGAACGAGTAGGTGGAAGTGGGTATGGAGGTCGAAGCAAGGGGTCTCGATGTCAGGAGGGGACTTGGGAGTTCGATCGCCTGGAGCTATACGTGATGAGTCGGCAATCAGACAGAGAGATCGAGTTAGGGAGATGTGGTTGAGGCCGATTGGAGTTGTAAAGTTCAGCTATGGGTCAATTGGGATCGACGGGGCTATAGTAATCAGGATGTCTGTGATTCAATAGGTGGAGATCTTGGTTGTGTGGCTTGGATCGAGTTGTGAGGTGGCTTTGAAGTTTGAGGAAGCGTCAAGAGTGTAGACGGAAGAGGGTTGGGGGCTCCCGTGTGTTCGAGCGCAAAAGTAAAGAAGCATAAGGCTTCGTTTATCATGATTTTAACAACAACAACAACAACATGTAAGATCAAGGTGAGCAAGAGATCGTGCATGCCTGAGGGAATAGCTACGGCGCCGTTTGTTTGAGATGGCCACTATAGCAGACTGCGGAAATCAGCAGGATTTGGGAGGTTTTCATTATTGAAAAACCTAATGTACATGCTCGGTACCGCTAGGTATCGCTAGGTACATGCTCGGTACCGCTCAGTACATGCTCGGTACCGCTCAGTACATGCTCGGTACCGCTCAGTACATGTTCGATACCGCTCAGTATATTCTCGGTACCGCTAGGTACATGCTCGGTACCACTCAGTATCTTCCCATACAAACAACTTATGAACTTTAAAAACAAGCAGGTCGAACCCCGCCAGGGGGAAGCGCCCCCTTGGACCCCCGGCAGACCGGTATATTGTTGTATTCATGTTGTCTTATTATTGGGATATTTTGATTTCAGTTCATATCAATTTAATTTAATGTATTCATATGTATGATTGGTTTGTTAGCAAAATGAGCTCTGCTGCTGGCAAAAGTGGATTAGGTGAAGGTTCAAAAGAGCCATCTGTAGAAACTGATAAGCCGTTATGGGATTCATGTTACAAAGTTAGGAAAAACATTTGAAGGAGGAAATGTGTCATTTAAATGCAATTATTGTGGTGGCACCTACAAAGGATATTATTCTACGGTGAAGGCATATGTACTTAAAATTTCTAGCCATAGAATAAAAATGTGTCCTAAGATTACTACGTCGCAGTTGATTGAATTGAAGCACATACTCATTTATTCAATCAATGAAGATGAATAAAATAACTCCACAACGTGCTGAAGATTTAATTTATGTGCATACAAATCTTCATCTTCTATCAAGAAAAATCTCACTTTATATGACAGGTGATAACAAGATGTGGGATGTTGCTGGAGATGAGTTCGGGTGCCTTGATGATATCGGATTATTGGAGGTTGCAAATCTTTCTCTAGATGAACCAGAGTTGGAAACAATGATATTCAATGATGATGATATTGAAGGCCAAAGACCAACATTTGAATCTAATTCTATCATTCCCTCTATTGAGTAGTTGGACCTTCATGTTGTACTAAATGATTTTTTTCTTATATTTTTGTGGTTGTACTAGACATTTTGTACTAAACATCTTTATGTTATAAGCTAAACAAGTTATCATGAAATTGATTTATTATTGCTTGTTATTTTTACTATAATGTCACCTTAATTTCTATATATTATATTAAAAAATTATTATGCCATGTCCACGCCACACCCGTGTCCTATATTTTTAAAAATTGTCGTGCCAGTGTCGTGTCGTGTCCGTGTCAGTGCATCATAGCTAATGACTGATATCATATGACATGCAGTTCATTCAACCATTGTGCAAAACAATTCATGTTATAACTTGAACTCTTGTAAACAAAAATCAATATAATATATTTTGCAACAGTATTAACTATTTCAGAATGAGAAGAGGAAAGATACTTTTGAATGCAGGAAAGAATAAGGAAGAATTCTAATAAGTAAAGTAATGGGACATCTTCATAGTTCAAGCAATATCCATGAAACAACACAAAATGCAGTGTAAGTTTATTATTATTATGAGAGAAGCTGTAAAAAAAATTTGATACAAAACGATGAGATTACCAGTAACGTGCACCCATAGTGATCCTTCGAATAATGAAGATGCTGAACTTTTTTTGATGTTCTCAATTGAAAAAGAAGCCAACTCAGGAATATGTTCAACACCTACTGCACAACCTTGAGGTCCAACCATGATTGCAAAGCAAGCTGTTAAGTACCCAGTTCCTGTACATGAAATAAGGAAAAAAAAACTTCTTTTTTAAGGCTAATTGAATGATCTAACAATTACAATTAAACATTGCAATATTTATAAAATTTCATGTGAAAGAACAAACATTTCAAAAATAATAGAGAATTCATTTGGTAATGTGTTGCTAATGAGTTGCTTTTCAAAAAGCAGTTGATTTTCTGTAAGGAATGCCTGAACCAGTATTGCACTCCTCCACAGCTCGACGATCATGGAGAACACAGTAGGGGAGCAGCTTCTCCGTGTAAGTGAGAGTACAGATAATTTTTCTTTATATAGCACAGAGATACAAAGCTATTAGGTCCAAAAAGCAAGAAAAAGGCATGAACATTCAAGCTATGGATTTATATGTATGTGAGAGTTGCTGGAGAGGAAAAATGTATGTTATGTTATTATTGACTGAATACTAGTACGTATATATAAGCAAACAGGAGGAATATTAAAAAGAAGATAATAACTTGAAGAACATTCTCAATTATATGAATATAACACAGTAATAAAAACATTTTTTTTCTAATCTAACACTTTCCTACAATACCACTTTCCAATCTAGAGCTTTCTAAATAATTTCCAATATAATAATCGCCCCTAAAACTTAGGCCTATATATGAATAAGTTCTAAATTATCACAAAAATTAGAAAAACCAACAGGTTTTAGAGATTTAGTAAAGATATCAACTAATTGTTCTTCACTGGAGACATGAGAAATTATAATTTTTTTTATTGAATTGCATCTCTTATGAAGTGACAATCTATTTCAATAGGTTTGATTCCTTCATGGAAGATACAATTGCTTGAAATATAGATATTTGTACAATTATCACAACAAAGGATAAATAGGTTGGGTATAGGAAAGCCAAATTTTCTACTATGATTTTAATCCACATTATTTTACAAGTAAAATGAGTTATGACCATATATTCAACTTCATCATTAGATCTAGCTACAATAGTCAACTTCTTACTTTTTTAGAATTTGAGATCTCCTCCCACAAAGACACAAAATCCCAAAGTAGCCTTTGGATCTTCAATGAAACTAATATAGTTGATATCAAAAGCTTAAATGATTATCTTTCTGATAACTAGACTTTCTTCAAGATTTCTTTATATATCATAAAATTCTTTGGACAACATCCTATTATTTTTTCTTTGGGTTTTATATTTACAGATTATACACAATTATAAGTGATATATAAAGTTGAGCGATGGATAGATAAACTTGTCAACCAAACGTTGATCAAGAAGCATCTTGAAAGCTTTCATCACCATCGAATGATAGCAAAGTTTCCATAGGAGAGTAAATTGGCATAAACCCAAAAAGATTGCTTTCTTCAGGAATGCTTTTAGATTATTTCCTTTGGGAATGACAAACACATTCCTTGCTATATGCACATTTGATACCAAAACATTATTTGGAATGTCTTAGTGATAGATATTTTTTAAGATAAATATTTTACCTTACTAATGCCAAAAAAATCACTTCAATGAGTAATATGTCATTAGCATGCATAGTAAAAAACACTATAACAAAGGAAGAGGGTAGAATAAATATAGAGTGATTAATAGCAACTACTTTTTAGTCCAATACTAGCAAAAACCTTGCAAATTTGTCAAACTCCGAATCATTTTGATAGCTTGAGGGAAGCCATCTAAAAATGTTGACCAGAAAAAAGTGGGGTACATGATCATGGAAAAATTTTCCAAATTTAGCAAATGAAATTAGAGAGACTTCAAGGAAAATGATGTGTGAAAAAGCAATAGAACCTGATGATATTCCAATAGATGTGTGAAAATGCGTAGGAGATCAAGGAATTACTTGGCTTATTAAACCTTTTAATATTATTTTTAAGATTAAAAAATGAAAGATGAGTAGAGGAGTGTGTTGGTTCCTGTTTTTAAGAATAAAGGAGATGCACAAGAGTATGTGAATTATAGAAAAATTAAGTTGATTTGTCATACATTAAAATTATAGGAGACATAGATTATGTCATGATACTAATGTTTCTCAAAATCAGTTTGGATTCATGTAGGTTAGGTCGAATATGGAAGCTATAAATTTGTTGAGAGGTTTGATGGAGATGTATAGAGAGTAAGGAGAATCTACATATGGTATTTATTGATTTAGAGAAAGTATATGATAAAGTTCCAAGAGATGCTCAGGAAATTTCTAGAAAAAAAGGAGTTAATAATGCTTATATTCAAGTCATTAAGATATGCATTCAGAAGCTCCTACTTGTGTTCAAACACAAGGCGGTTCGACTAAGTATTTTCCTATTTCAGTTGGATTGCATTAGATCAGGAGTTGATCAAGCAACTACATCAAGCCAAGTAACTTTCCAAGTGCGGCTACAATAGACTAAGTAATTTTCCAGGCTTGATTTGATGCCCATCTAGCAGCATTTGGGATAGAAAAGAGGATGCCTGGATTCCTTGAAAATGATACAGGGATTGCATGAAGGACAAATATGCCATTTGGACTTTGCAATGCACCAACTTTCATGTCTGATGGATGAGGTCTTGCACACTTTCCTAAGTAAAATCACATTTGTTTATCTAGATTACCTTTTAAAATAAGAAAAAACCTAAGAAAATCATTTGCAGCATCTTGAATATATTTTGAGGCTTTTGGTAGATGTCAAGCTTATACTTAATCTCTAGAAGAGTTTGGCATCCTCAAATCTGTCTATCTTAACTTCATCAAGCCATGCACAAGTTCAAAATTAAGGAGCTGCAAATGTGGTTTTCAGTGAGTGAGGAAGTTCATCCATTACTTCTCAATGTTGCTCGCACCTTTGCATGCCCTTAGAAATTCTAGTCGCCACATTTAGTGGAGTGAAAAGGAAAAAAATTACCTTCTTTCTGATGAAGAAGATCACTAAGGTGCTAATACTTGGTCTTCCCTACCTGCAATGACCATTTGAGCTGGACATGGATGCATCAACAATGCAATTAGTGTCATCCTCATTGAGGATGGGTGACCACTCAGAGATGTTGTAGGTTGCCTACATAAACTATTTCACCTATAATAACAACATGTTTACCTTGCATTAGATAATGAAGCATTGGAGGCACTACTTGTTGAGAAATAAGACCATTCTATTCAGCAACCAATATATTACTTGTAAATTCAATCCAAGCTGCATTAAGCCAGGCAGATAAAGTGGATGTCCTACACACAACAGTTCAATATAATGATTAAGTACGAGAAGGAAGCACACAATAGGATGGATGATATGTTGTCCCGACCAATCACTAGTCTACCACAATCTTGTTTGTAACTATGCAGGTGTTATGAATGCACCAAGAAGAGTACAGTACATATATGCAACAAATCCAAACTTTTGAGTGGTGTGAGAAGCCCATTGGAAAGCAAAATGAAGGAGTCCCATAGCCACTAGATGTAAATGTTGGGCCATCAATTTTAGCAATTAATAGTGCTAAATAGCAAGCATGCAATTATGCGGAAGATTTACCATACCTTGGAGACTAACCGTGCATGACTAGAGGCATAGATTATGTAACTTCGATACAAGAGGAACATATTTTCAAAGTAGGGGGAATTTTGGTGTGGAGAATACTCTCCAAAATCTAAAGCGCTACATCTTTCAGTCAAAAATTCACCTAGACGGGCAAAGCCTTCAAACCAAAAGAAATCTTTATAGACGACATTGTCAATACTTATTCGACCATGAGAGATTATTTCAATGGACTTCTAGGGAGGACCACAAAAGACACGAGGATTTAAATATGTATAAGTCACAGTTAACCATTTTAGCCTTTCATCCACAAATAGATGTACAAATAGAGGAGATGAATCGAACAATGGTATGTACATTAAGAAGCCACAGTTTGAAGCATCTGAAGAATTAGTGTGAAGGTCTTCCATACAAGTAATTTGCCTTTAATCAGGTAGGCTATGGTTCAACATCAAAGTCGCATTTTAAGGAGTTCTTAGGGTACCTATAATAGAGCTCTTTTGATCTAGAGTTTTCAATTGGCACCAAGTAGAATGATAAAGATGAAGGGTGCTTCAATGAGCACAATGATTCATGGATGGAATTCCCACGATCCACTAGGAGGTAGAAGAAAATTTGAAGAAATCATAAGAAAAGAAAGTGCTTCGCCATGAAAAACATAGGATCAAATGCACTTTCCAAGAAATTTATATGCTCTGTTGCACTTGGGGAAGGACAAATTATGAGGTGAAAGATCAAGATCATTCATTAAGGTACATTTGATAACTTGCAGAAGGCATTATGTTTAGACACACCTTTTAACGAATTAATATATTTTTAATGCAAAGAATTTGAAGTTATTTGAATTAACGCTGCTAGATGATAAAGAATAATATATAAGGCAGTTCCTAAAATCATGAATCTCAATATCAACCTTGATGACCCATTGCAAAAGGATGGCATTGTGGATGTGAAGACCACTTCAGCATCAGGTGAGTTGAAGGAGACCATCACGATTGCCAAAAAAAGGCAAACTCTAACGCAAGTAAAAGTAAGTAGCTGACAATTCCCTTATTTAATATTACTTGTATCATAAAAAAATTGTGTTTGATCAATGAAAATTCAAATTTTAGACTTCCCTCATCCCCTATTTATACCAGCCCCTCTCTCTCTTTTCTCATTCAATGGCTCCAAGGCCAAAATGCATAAGGTTTTCCCTATTTACTCTTGGTTTTAGCAAGGGCCAAAGGCCTAAGCAACCAAGGGTAACTAAAATTTACTTTGGAGAGTCCTGATTATCCAAAATCTATCTCAAAATAGTAAATTCTTATAATGAAAACATGATGCCATTTATATGAAAGGAGTTACATTAGCAAGAAAAGAAGTGGAGGACAAGAATCGCTTACAGACTTGTCCGCGATTCTTATTTACTCTTATGTATAAGGCTTTTGGATCACTTCATCAACGTTTGGTTATTTAACTCCATGAATTTTGGATCACTATTCTCCAAGACCTTATATTAAATATAAGCTATAGTGCTACTCACATCATCACTTAAATATAATTATTGATCAAACTATCCCATACTTCTCAATGACAAATGGCACATCATTGCACAAAGTTTCCCGTGGAGCCATGGTGCATAGCACACTATGCGGCGCACGCCATTTTAAACATAGCACAATATGTTAATATTAATGCTATCAAGTTGAGATAGGGGTGTAACCGAGTCAAGCCGACTCGCGAGCCGGCTCGGACTCGACTCATTAACATGCTCGACGAGTCGAGCTTATCGAGCTCGAACACAATTTCGAGCTCGACAGCTTATCGAGCTCGAACAGACCTCCGCTCGACTCGTGAGCTCGTCGAGCAGCTCACAAAGATGAGCCTTTGTTGCTGGCATGTAAACGAAATATCGGGCCCAGGCGGGCGGGAAAACGAAATCTCGAGCTCGTGTGTTGCTCCACGACGAAGCTCGCAATGACAGTGGACGACGACGGAGCTCGGGACGATGATAGAGCTGGCATGCTGCTATCCTACTTGGGACGGAGCTCAATGAGCCGTTCGACGTGAGAAAAGCCAAGGTCGAGCTCGAGCTCAGTAATTTGCAGTCGAGCTCGACACGAACCCCCCTGGCTCGAACTCGACTCGACTCGTTTGCACCCCTAAGTTGAGATCATTTGAAAGGTTTCCTTGGGTGCACGGATTTTGTTTAGGTTAAATGGTTGTTTAGATGCAGGGTTTAGCCTAAATCCTTCCAAATGGCAAAAAATGTAACTTTATATCCTACATAAACTTAACAAATTCCTTCTCCATTTTACCTTAAATTCTGGATTTAATGAATCATGTACATAGGTGAATTTGCGGGATTTAGCTGAATAAGTGCACGAAAGATGAGAAAGATCATTATATTTGCAGCGAACTCCTATCGTGATTGTTGGTCTAATAGGAACATTATCGTCTTCGAAGGAGGCATAAAAGCTTCCTTGAGCAATTCTTTCAAAACCTTCACACAAAGCTGAAGCAATAATGAAGAAATAGCGACAAGGAAAAGCAAACCCTAAATGATCCTACGGCTCTAAGACAAGCAAATAGAAAGACCAGGATCATTATGTGCTTTTCAATTCTATGTTTCAACACTACTAGTAATTAATTAATTGCATTAATGGGCTTTCTGATGGATCATTATGTGCTTTTCTTGCATCTATTTTCATAACTCCATAACAAATTGCATTGCATATCTAAGTTTGTTGCTATAAACTATGCAATGAGTTTCACATGCTTGAACTTCCAATCATTTCATGAGGCAAGCGACTGGTTTTATTTTGGATCTTTCAAATACTCAAGTTTCATGAACTAAGCAGATGGCTTAATTACATCTTACACAGGCTTGAGTTTAAAATTATTTCCCTGCATGTTTTTATAATTTCATCTCTAGTTGCTTGAGCTTCCAATGCCGAATGCTATATCATTGTTTCACGGATTTGGGTTTTCTCTATTTTTCAATGTTTAAACACTAGTATTAATTAATTATTTGTGTTAGATTGTGTGTATCTTGGTCAATCCTTACATCTCTATATTGCATCTGCTTTGCTATAGATAATGTTGCATCAAAATCATAACTCCATAACAAACTGCATTCTATATCTACTTTAATTCTTCATTCCATATTTGACTACGAACACCTGGACTTTGATACATTTCCTACATAAAATAAGCATAAGGTATCATTGATTTTACAGGGTACTGATCCAAGATGACAATTTTGTAACAACATATATCTTAAATCTCCCATGTCTAGGATAAGTGATGGTAAATGGAAATTTCTCAAAGGATAAAATTCAGGCTACAATACAAATATCAAAATCTATTTCAAAATGAATTGGAAAATAACTTTAGAGATATGAATGCGAATATCAAAATATATTTATAGACCATAATCCTCAACCAGGCCATCATTGTTCTTGCTTTAACAAAATAGTATTTTACCATTGTCCATCAATTTTTTAGGAGAAAATAAAATAATTTGAAAAAATATGTTATCAAAGCTTTAAACTTCAAGCTTCAAATTCGTGAAGACGAGTTAATTATTTAAAAGAAATAAAAACTTAATAGAAAGACTCAAAAGCAAGTTTTCCACAAATGAAAAAGATACATGCATATAAACTCAATGTCAAAAGGAGACGTGAAACAATTAGAACAAAGTCCAACCCAAATTTAATAGAGAAAACAAAAAAAGACATCTAGTTCCAAGCAAATAACTTAATGAATTGTAGAGAACCACATCTATTAAATTGGATAAACTAATTTCATAAGGACACATGGTAGTTTTTTTTAAATATGTTATTTATGAAATATCAAAATATGCAAGTAAAATACTGCATATCCTTATGATGACCACAAAGATGCATTAATCTCCAGCACTCTACATGCATGAAAAAAATACATAGAGAACAACAATCAAAGGAGGGTTCCATCAGATCAGTACCAGAACCAACATCTAAGGCTCGCATGCCAGGCTGCAAATGCTCCTTCAACAGCTCTAGACAAGTTGCATGCATGTGAGGAGCAGATATAGTTGCATTGTAACCAATTTGCATAGGGCTATCAACATAAGCTGGAGTATCACTTTGTACAAATAGTCCTCTATCAATTTGTTCCATCACTTCTGCCACTTTCTTTGACTTTATTATACCATAGCGCTGCAAACTCTCTACCATTCTTTTGTTCTTGTCAACCGATCCACTGGTCCAGAAATTCTAACAGTAATCAGAGAAACGCATCATGTTAGCAATCCTTTAATAACATCCTAAAGTAAGAAAAAATAAATAGGATAATTGATTTTCTGTTCACCAGACTTTTTTCATGATTACTATAAATTGCATCCGGCCGAAAGGTACTTAAAAAAATTTTATAACGGGATCTCTTCTCGCATGCAAACTTCACCAATCATCTCACTAAAACTAAAATCTGAAACATCTTGATAATTAACTAGGTTTATTGCAAATCTTACTAGAAGTGCCAAAAGAAGTGATAATTTGAAGGGCAAATTACATACATAACATCCAAATCTAACTACACACAAAACTAACACCCTCATATCTACAATTTTCAAATTTTTATGCAAATATCAAAATTCATCACTTTTGTCAAACTCCTAATAGTTTGACTATAGTATGCGCAAATGCATGGGCTTGATAGTTCAAAAAAAATGACCTAAATGTTAGTTTTGTAAATAGGTAATATTTGACATAAGTGTTAATTTTGTAAATAGTTAATATTTCAAAGTTATGTATGTAATTCCTCTAAATTTGAATTTAAGATTGCCACATCAAAAGAGACCTAAAATAAAAATAACGCCAACCATCCTTGTACAAGCATAGGGCTGTAAACGAACCGAACCGAACCGAGCCGAGCTTTGGCGGCCTGTTCGAGTTCGGGCTTGTTTGTCAGAATCAAGCTCAAGCTCGTCGAGCTTCTTGGACACCTGTTCGAGCTCAAGCTCGTTTAAAAAATGCACGTCTGAACTCGGTTCGAGTTCTTATTCGAGCTCGTTTGTAAAGCTGCTTGTTGAGCAGCTCGTTAAATCAATCAAGCAACTCGCTTTACATCCGCCCTGAAAACCCACCCGACACCCCGCCAACTGCCCGCTTTGCACCAAGATGCTACATGAGTTTGCTTTTATAAAGCATAATAATTCTTTTACAAGTGATGTGGGACTAAACCGCATATATATATATATATATATATATATATATATATATATATATATATATATATATATATATATATATATATAATTTGGTGATGCCATAGAGGAGATAGAGAGCATGCTGGAGTTAAAAAAATGCAAAATATATAGAGAGAGAGAGGGCAGGAATACAAGATTTAATAAAATAAAATATTCAATGGAGAGGAAAGATTTAAAAATATTAAATTAGTAAAAACAAAATATTAAATTAGTAGACTAAATAGTATTTATTTTTAAAACTCTAATCGGGCTCTAATCGAGCTTCTTAGTTGAGCTCTAATCGAGCTTCTAAGCGAGCTTGTTCTAAGCGAGACTGTTCGTGAACATAAATGAACCGCACAACGTGCTGTTCAAGCTTGTTCATTTAGCTATTGAGTATTTATCAAGTGTATTCAAACTCGTTTGTTTACCTTATCAAACGAACATGAACGAGCCCTTATCGAGCCGAGCCATGAGCAGCTCATCAAACGCTTGGTTCGTTTGCAGCCCTATACAAGCAGTACTAATAATTAGTGGGTCTAATACATCAAAAATAAGACCGACTACAAAGTAGGTAGGCAATCTTCAGCTAAACAAACAAACAATCATCATATATCGGCACAAAACCCAAAACCCAAGAACATCGTACAAATCTATTCAATCGGGGAAGATCATTATCATCATTAGCCATCCTAACTATTTGGACTCATATTTATTAATCCTCATTTTCCATCGTTCCTGCAAGTGTTGCCTGAGTTATCAAAAGGGAACAATGCTTCTTTAATTCAACCAAACACTTCATTGTAAATTTAAAAAATCACAGCCCATGCCGATTTTGCAACAATTTTCGAACATGTTTTCGGATTCAATACAACATATAGAATCTTAAATAAAATCATTTGATCACCAAAGAACAAAATTAGTATGCAGAACATAAATCATCTCCTCCACTTCCGTCCAAAAAATTCCTTACAACCCATTTTTTTCCAACCAGAAGCGGATGACATCGAGACGATGCACGCCTATCAAAAAGGGAAAAAAAAATTCCAACAACTATATAACAAAGTCTCCTACCAATCTTCCACACTCCTAGCAGACAAGTAAGCCTCCGGTTCGCAACCAGCAGAATGGATTATAAGCGCGATGATCAAAGAACGTACGAAGTAAACTGAACCCTAAAACATAATCACAGTACCTAAAACGGCGCGGGAATGACGAGAAACTTAACAAGCGGAGTACCTCCATTGTGGTGAGGGGGCGGACGTCGGAGAGGAGGCTGAGGAGCTTGACGGATGAGGGGGCACACTGGTAGCTGGAGGAGGAATAGAACAACTTAGCTACGGTTAAGGCCTTCTTTCGCACTGGATTCCACAGCGGAATGCGGAAGCGTGAGCCCAACGCAACGCAGTGCATCACTCTTTTCTCGCGCTGGTTCTGACTGTAAATAGTAAAGATTGTCATTTTCAAAGAAAAAGAAGCGAAACATTTTTTTTATTTTTTCTTTTTTTTGGGAAAATGAGAGCAGCAGCCGTATATTTCAATGAAAAAGTTATAAATAAGGTATAATAAAAAGATTAGACATCATACAAAAAAGAAGAGGTCTAATTAAAAATTTATACCTCCTAAAAGAAAACTAAAACAAAGATTTTACAATGATAATAGTCTAATGGCAAAATTTGGCATGAGCATCAAAAATGGACTGAGACTGCTAATCAAAACAAACCAACATAATTCCAGTGTGGCCAAGCAGATATCTCCTGGTTGCCCGTGAGGCCCTCCAAGGAGATGATTAGCAGCTACATCATTGTCCTGCATCGAAAAAACCTGTCATTTAAGTCCAAGGTTGCCAAAAAAGTCATCCAGGGATGAATAGAACTTGAGCAGCCAACAGTTCAACAATAATTCAAACTCGACGGCATGAAGCTGCCAAAAACCAACTCCTGAAATACAAACAGAAGTACCAGTCTTAGCCCCAATCAAACCCGAGCAACACAAAACAGCAGCAAAATGAAACAATACGCTCTCCGAGCAGCACAATCCATCCAAAATAAAGAAGATCCAACCAGCAATATCTAAACAACCAAAAAACCCCCAACCAAAAAGAACCACCATTAAGAGGACCAAGGAATTATGAGATTTTCACCATGCTTCCAATTGGACACTTTCTCCTCCACTGCAACTTTGATTAAAGCACAAAGAGTAGAAACACTTCTAAATTTAAAATTAAATCTTCTTTCATTTCTTTTCCTCCAAAGATAATAAGTAGCACAGCATACTATAAGGAGAAGAGATTCTTTTTTATTCTTTAATAAGTAGCTCCTTTCTCCCAAAAATTGGAGAACTTAAATAAGTCTAGGTCTCAAAAGAAAATCTCCCAAAATCGGAATTAGTTTTTTTTTAAACAGAGAAGGCATAATCACACTCAAACCGAATGTGAAAATTGGTTTCAGCATTTAAAAAGCATAAAGAGCAATTAGCCTGAACCAAAATGTTCCTTTTAATTATCTTCTCAGCTATTTTGAGCCCAATGTTCAATGCAATCCAAGTGTAAACCGAATATTTTAAAGCATGATGTTTATGCCAGACAAAATTAGTCCAATCAGGAACGGCCTCCTCCCGGAAATTAAATTTGATATAATATGAGAAACGATACTTCTTCTTATCTTTCCAAGCTAGAGTATAATTAGAATCAAGATTAACTAGAAGATGCCCCAATAAAGGAAATAATAACATAGCTCGGAAAAATCCAATCTCCCTCAATTAGAAAATCAGAGAGCTTGGCATTATGATGAATATAACATTCCAGATTATAGTTTGGAAGATGAGACAAAAGAGTCCTACCCCAATCCATGGGTCCCAGAGCATAGCAATTTTGCTATTATAAGTGAAGTCAAAAATGAATTGAATGAGAGAACTGTAAGGCCACCTTCCGAAATTCATTCCAGATAGAGGAGGTTTTATGCTGCTCTGGGGTCCAAGGAGCGTCGTATTTAATATTAAGATATTTAAAGAGGATAGACTTAGAATTATAAAATCTGAAAACCAAAGAGAAATATTTGCAAATTGAAGGGCCTAAAAATTCGGAATGCCCAACCCCCCAAACATTTTAGGTTTACATGTCCTCTTCCAAGCAATAAGATGCAATTTCTTAAGCTCTATGCCTCCAAAATTTAAAAAAAAAAAAAAAAAAATCTTGAACACATCCTGTTTAAACACTTAATACAAGACTTGGGTATGATAGCTCCTTTAATCCAGTAGGCTATAGTGTTTCAGATTGTATATTTTAAGAATGAGAGACAACCTGCTAGAGAAAGCAGCCTAGCTTTCCACCCAACCAAATGTTCTTAAATGGTAGGCATAAGAAGTTGAAAATCAGCAATACTGTGTTTCTTGGTAGAGATGGGAATACCAAGATATGTCATCTAAGCACAAATAACATGCATATTAAGTGCCACACCAATATCCATAGGGGAGGATATATAGTTTGAGATTATCAGCTTACTTTTTTCATGATTTACCATTAAACCAGAGACTTTCTCAAAGGAATCTAAAACAGTCATGAGGACCTCGCAGTTGTGCTTCGTAGCTTCTCCAAACATGAGGAGAACATCAGCATAAAGGTTTGAAATTTGCATATCCTTTGTATGAATCCCATTAAATTTATCCTGAGCAGTAAGATTATCAATCATACAAGTAAATGTGTCCATCACAATATAGAAGAGATAAGGGCTAAGTGGACAATCCTGTCTAAGACCTAAAGTGGAGTGAAAGTAACCCTCAAGAGCTCCATCGATACAAATGGAGAAGTTAACATCTGATATACTCGCTTTAACCCAATGAATGAAAAGAGGGGGAAAACCTTTTTGGCACATTCTTGCCAAAACAAATTCTCTAGAAACAGGGTCAAAAGCCTTCCGAATATCCAACTTAGCACACAACTGTTTTCTCTTAGTAGACTTTTTGAATTCCAAAAGCAGCTCATTAGCAAGAAGGATATTATATGTGGCAATACGATCTTTAATGAAACCGGCTTTATTTTCTCCAATGATAATAGAAATAATATCTTTAATTCTCAATGCCAAAATTTTAGATATTATCTTATAAAAGACATTACAAAGAGCAATTGGTCTAAAATCTAAAACATTGGATGCATGAGCCGATTTTGGAATAAGAGCAATTGCAGTGGCCTTAACTTTGTGAGGAAGATATCCTTTGGAGAATAATGATTTCACCACTCTACAGACCAAAGGACCAGTGATAAGACAACTGGATTTATAAAACTCAAAATTGAAACTGTCAAGGCTGGGAGTGGAGTTGGAGTTCCCATTAAAAATTATTGTATTGATTTCATCATCAGAAACCATCATAGTTAGCTTATCAGATAAATGAGAAGGAATAACCGTACCTTTAGGAATAAAGGATAGTTCACATAAGGAAGTAGGCGGCGGAGCATTAAAAAGCTTTTCAAAGTGTTGGGTAATTGAAGAAATCAAGACCTTCCTTATAATAGGATCATCATTATAAACCAAAGGAGAAGTGCTATGATTTCTTCTCTTTCTAATGTTTGCATAGAGAAATTTTAAGTCATCTTCCTCATGAGAAAGCCACTTCAGTTTAGCCCTTTGTAGCACCCAATTAGTCTAGGAAGAGGAGCAGTATGATAATTGGGCATTTATGTTTTTGAGCCTATGATTTAAGGTAGAGTTTTGAGGATTTGAATTCAGCATGTTCAAGCAAACAGCTTGTTGATCCTTAAGCATGACAATATTGGAAGAGAGGTGACAAGAACTATTCCAATCTTTCTCTTTGATGATTTCTTTAAGTGCTTTAAGCTTGTAATACAACCCAAGGATGGGATTCCCTCAGAATGGCTAAGCAAAAATGTTTAGAAGTTCAGACCAATAATTTTCTTGCTTTGTCCAAAAGTTCTTGAAAACAAATCTATGGTTCACCCTTGTAAGCTTACCCGAAGAAAGTATGATAGGGGAATGATTTGAACATGAGGGAGGGAGCACTTAATAGTAGGAGTTAGGGAAAAAATCAAGCCACTTATCATTAATCAGCATTCTATCCAACTTCAAATGAATGGGGTCATTAGCACTTTGGTTAAACCAGGTGAACTTTAGGCCAATAAAAGCAAAGTCCTATAAGCCCATATCAAAAATTAAGGATTTAAAATCCCATAAATGAGAGGAAAAAAGAGGGGATCCTCCAGACTTTTCAGATGAGTGCAACCAACAGTTGAAATCACCAAGTACAATCCAAGGAATGTTAATGTTGGCCCCAACCTCTCTAAAGCTATCCGAAAGCTTAATTCTCTCCACTTGCAAATTAGAAGCATAATCATTCGACATAACACAAACCAAAGCAAATCCCTTATGTAATTCTCCATAAATCAACAAAGTAGAAATATAGGATGGTTTAAATTAAACCAAATTTGGATCCCATTTAATCCAAATTCTACCCAAATTGAATAAATTAAAATTGCGACAGCTTTCTTCATAATAAAAATCCGATGATTGAAGCAAAACCAAGGATCCGAGAAATTGTTCTCATGTATCCCATTCTCCAAGACACATATTAAATCAAGTTTGTGATGACGAACTAAATCTTTACATGCCCTAACCTTATATGGGCTATTGAAACCTCTCACATTCCATACTGCAATACGAGGTAGGATCATTGGGACTTTGAAGTTTAAGCAGGTGCTTTTTTTGCTTGCTTGCTCCTTAAAGCTTTTGAATGGATTGGTGTGGGATTTCGGCTCGATTCCTGTTATAAGGATGGAGCGGGAGGGGGCATCAACTCATTAATGCTATCCTGTAGGATTTCAAATCTATTAGGTGAGATAACTTTGTCCTTCTGTTTGGATGTATTAGCGGATTTAGATGCTCTGAACTCTTCAGTAGGAGAGTTTAAATTAGGAATTATAGTTTGCTGCAAATCCAAGGAGATGGTAGGGTCTGGAATTACCACCACAGGCGGCTGTAAAATATGTGTGGAGCCAGAAACAACAGATTATAGTTGAGCTGTAGAACTGTTAATGATCGGTTGTGGAGCTGGAGTAGAGTTAGAAGGAATGAATTGTTGAGGCTGTTGAGCGTTAGAGTTTCTACTAACAAGGCGAGGGGGCTTTCGGCTCGTACTTCTCCCACGCGAAGGTGGCTGAGAAGTAGAAGGAGGAGAAGGTGGTTTGGAAGGATAGAATTTGGGCGAATGCACAATGGAACCACAGTGCTCACAGGAAATTGGCTTCCATTCATATTGTATTTTTAGTTCAAAAGGCTCGCCTAGTATGGAGATAGGGATGGTTTCAAGATAAGCACAGTTTTTTTATACCATAACACAACTCTTGTGTAAGTCAATCTGGTTTTCTCTGCCATCAAATCATCCACAGCTAAAAGGATCCCAACCTTACTGGCAATACGGGAAATACCGTCCGGTGTCCAACAAGGTAAAGGCAAATCATGGATTTTGAACCAAATGGGGATAGAAGTAAATTCTTCTCTAACCGGTTAGAAATTGGGAACCCATTTTTGCAACACGAATGACTTACTGAGAAAAAAACCAGACGCCGCCAGCAAGCGCCATATCATACTCTTCATGGGACGAAAATTTCAACATGAAAAAACCATCCCTTAGAGAGAGTAATTTCATCATGCCTTTTAATTTCCAAACCTTACAAATAGCAAAAAGCAACGATTCGTAATACGGGCAGTCTAATGGAGTAGTCGATCAGCAACATACCCCATTCCTCCTTCGCATCATTGACATGGGTTTCATTGAAATCCAGAGGATCATCCAAAGAGGGTGGAGAATAAAGAGAGAAAACATTTCCTGGGCAAGGGGTAGAGAATCTTGCTGTAACTTAAAACAGGGGCGAGAGATGGCACAACTTTCTTGGAGGAGAGTGGGATAAAATCTGCAGAGGAGGAAAGATTGGCCATGTGGAGTGAAGTTCCCCCGACCAAGCCGAGAGAAGGGAGAGAGGAAGAAGAAGCTCAAGAGCAGGGTCGGCTAGGGCATCCAAAACCCTAGCAGAGCGTTCTAGTGGTGCGCTTTTTCACTTTTGAAGTGAAACATTTAAATGTAAGTATAAGTTATTTATATATTTTTTATATATTTATATAGAACAAATTTTAAGAAAAATCATGAATAAAGTTTAAATTATGTGAAGGAACAAAATTTTATAAAATTTTAAAAAGAAGTAAATTAATCAAACTATTCGGTAATTTTTATTGAAAATGCCAAATAGTTTGACTAATTCTAAAAAAGCCAAACTATTTAATGTTTTCTATAGAATTAGCAAAATATTTGGCTAATTCTATTTTGAATACACCAAACAGTTTGACTAATTCTATAGAATTAACAAAACTATTTGGCTAATTATATTGAATACCCTCATTTTCACTAAGCATCATTAGTAATGTCATTAGTTGATTAATGATGCATTAAAAAAATTAAAACTAGGTTAACTAACGATAAGCTCTAAAATTAACTAACCGTCCGCTTAACGAGCCATTAGTGGATAAATGGCCCGTTAAACGGACAATTTTGCCCTGGCTCAAATATTTTTTAAAAAATCATTTTTATTATTTATTTTATTTAATAGTAAATAATAAGTTATTCATGTTTTACATAAATTTTAAAATTATTCATTGATCAACTTATTTTAGTCATTTTTAAAGAAAATACTACTTAAATCAGGTAGATTGTATTTTTAAAGTCAAAAATATTAGGAGTGTATCTTTGTATCTTATAAATTTGTCAATTCTCATTTTCAAAATTATGCAAATTATGTAATAATTCGAAATAACCAATAAAGAAGAAATAACGTCATTTAATTTTCTAAATTTAAAATAATTGTCAATCAATTAATGAATTTGAAATAACTAATGGCCCGTTAAGCGGGCAATTAGTTAATCTGAGAGCTTATCGTCTATTAATCTAGTTTTAAA
The DNA here is from genome assembly GCA_016618105.1 of Dendrobium huoshanense. Classification (NCBI taxonomy): domain Eukaryota; kingdom Viridiplantae; phylum Streptophyta; class Magnoliopsida; order Asparagales; family Orchidaceae; genus Dendrobium; species Dendrobium huoshanense. The sequence goes on along the minus strand of CM028353.1, from coordinate 45,486,296 downwards.
AATTTTAATACATCCTTAATCTGCTAATGACATTGCTAATGATGCTTAGTTGCAATGTGAGTATTCAATAGAATTAGTCAAACTATTTGGTCTATTTATTTTGGCTAATTCTATCTAATTAGCCAAATAGTTTGGCTAATTGGCTAATTCTAAAAAAACCAAATTATTTGGCATTTTTTATAGAATTAGCCAAACTATTTGACGTTTTCAATGAAAAATGCTAAATGATTTAGCTAGTTTGCTTTTTTTAAAATTTTTATAAAATTTTGCTCATTCACATAATTTATACTTTGGACGTACTTCTTCTTAGATTTATTCATTTATATATTACATAGTTATATTTTTATATGTATTTGTAAAATATTTAAAGTTTTAGATGAAATTAAAAATTCTCAATCTTTATATTTAAATTATAATATTTTTATCAAATATAAAATTAATGTTATTTAAATATTAAAGTGTTGTATAAATAAATATAAAATCAATAAATGTTAAATATTGGTTTTTAATAAATATTGGTAACAATACAAAGAACTTTAATAAAATAAAAAATTACATTTCATCCAACATAAAATGCTTCTTCAATATTTGTTCAAACTTACTAACCTAAATATTAAAATTAAGGAGAAATTACATAAATGTCAAACAATTCTTATATATTTATATATCTAATTGCTAATTTTGGATGACACTTATATAATACTTTTGTGACAATCACATCATACATATGCATGAAATATATATTTTCTTTAAAAATTTTAAATATCAATAATATTTTTATGTGGTTTAAAAATTTATATATTATATAAATAATATATAAATTTAATTATTAGATACATAAATATATAAGAATTTTATGATATGCATATAAATACCTCAAAACATTAAGCAAATTAATCATTGAATTAACTTTTTTTTAGAACGCGTGTATCTACTCACTGTCACTCCAAAGGGAGCGCTTGGCGGCATAACTAATCCCTCGGCGGAACCTAACGAGGTTACTCATCGGCATTGGGCCCACTCTTTGCTTTTGCCCCATTGAAAAGTTAAGGTCGTAGTATAGGACGAATTATTACATCTGGTCACCTGACTGAAAGATACATCCGGATTTCTCTCTATCTACAGTAAAAGCGCAGTCAAAGCGCAGTTGCTATAGTAACTGCACTTTACTGTAGATAGAGAGAAATCTGAATATATTTCTTTGTCAGGTGATCGGACCTAATAATTTGCCGTAGTAGAGGGGATTCGAACCCGGGATGGGAGTTTCCAACCATGCTCGCACCACCAACCACCTTAAACCTCGACGTATAAATTACTTCTCTCACTTTTAACCATTCACCTAAATCCCTTCCAACGAAATCCCCCAAAAAAGAAAAAAGAAAAAAAAAAAACACCATCCACTAATCCCCTACCACCACCGCCCCTTCCGCCCCTCAAAAGTCTCTCCACCTCCCATCTCCCACTTCAAACAAACCTTATAACCGTTATATATTCAAAACCCAACCCCTTCACCCTCTAAATCCTCCTCTTCTTTACAAAAAACAGCTCGCCGCCCCAATTCCATCAACAAAAATGGCAAAACTCGCCATACTTTTTCTCCTCCTGACCATTCCAATCACAATAATCAGAGCTTCCGATGCTCCATTGGCTTCCCCATCCAATTCCTTCCTTACACCATACGCCGCCGTTCCCTCCGGTGAAAGCCCCTCTCCTGATACAGTTGCTGATAGCGATGCGGCTTCTATAGGCGCTCCGGCGAGCGAATATCTGCCGGCCATTGACGGTGAGTCTAAAATCAAGAGCGCGGCTTCATTTCTTGGAGCGAGCTTTGTGGGCGGCGCGGCGGCGACCATTGCAGGGGCTGTCGGGTACCTTCTAGTTTAATTTGTCCGGCTGAGGAGAAGGGAGGATATGTTGTGTTAGAAGTTTGTGTTCAGCTTTTGCTTTGCTTGTCTGAGATCGATTTGAACAATGGTGGTTTGCATGGGAGTGATTGTGAGGATGATGGATTAAGTAGTTGAAATGTTTATGTAATGGGGGATTTACATGCATATCATTTTATTTTATGTTATTTACATATCTAATATTTAAAATATTAATATTACATGCCGATCATTCCTATAAACTTTCATATTTATTTTATGGGTGGTAGGCATCTAATATTAATGTTTCGGATGTTAGATTTTTAACTAGCAAGAAATAAAGTGGCATGAATGTAAATCCCCCTTTTAGTAATTGATGTTTGTTATTGATTATGAGTTTGATTTTTATTTTTGGTTTTATAGCTTTTAGGGATTGTTATGTGAGAAAGAGTTTGAATCTTATCTATTTATAAAATTATTATTCAACTACTTGAAGAGCATAGTAAAATTTCACCATGTATTTTTTTTTTGTATCAAGAAGCTAAGTAATTGAAAAATATTATTCAAACTTTCTATATTTTTGTGTCAACATTATTAGGGTAGTTTTCGCTTGACTCTTCTTTCGCTCTGCAGCCCTAGCCCTTTCTCCGGTGCGATTTGTGGCCCTCCGCCGCTTAATCTTGGATTTTTCTTTGCTGGAGGCTGCAGGGAAGATCTATCCTTCTTATATGGTTTTCTTTTTCTTTTATTTTTTCTATTTTGGTTGCTTCGTCTTATCCTATTCCGGCCATTTTGGCCGGATTGATGGTGAGACGGGTGGCTGATCCAAGTTTTTCGGATGGCTTAATTAAATTGCGATTGTTTGTTGAATCTCTTTCTAGCTCGTCGTCATCTGCTTCTTTTCCTGAGCTTCGTCAAGTTACTTTTTGCGGTTTACCCTCACTATGGATTTTAGAAGAGGAAATTGATGCTCTTTCCAATCCCTTTCAATTTGCATTAGTAGGTTTTTTCCCAACTAAGCGTCCGTCTATAGACTCAATTTGCAAGTTTTTCTTTTCGCTTAAGCTGCAGTCTGATTTTTCTATCACGGTTCTAGATCAGATGCATATCCTAATTAAACTGTATAATGATCTAGATTACAGTAGAGTATTTTCTCATCGATCCTATTTAGTGTATAACTACTTCATAAAATTGTCTAAATGGTCTCCTTTACTGGATGTTGGTTTTGAATCCCTTGTCATTCCGATTTGGATATCATTCCCTAATCTTAGGCCTCATCTGTTCTCCTTGGATCCTCCATGCTTCGGGTTCGATGTTCGGGAAGCCTTTAAAGGTTGATAACGCCACCTCAATTGGTTCTCGGCCTTCCCTAGCGTGTGTTCTGGTGGAGTTAGACATTTCTAAAACTTACCCTTCGCAAATTTGTCTTGGGCCTGAGGTTTCGGGGTACATCCAACAGGTGCAAATGGAAGTTTTTCCTGCATTTTGTGTGTCCTGCAAACGTCTTGGTCACCTGAAGGGTGTGTGTTCTACTTCTTCTCTGTCTTTCTCTCCCCCTATTTCCTCCGTGCTTGCTCTCCAGGTGGAGAAAGGTTCTTTAGGTATGGAGGGCTATGAGCATGTTGCTCCTGTGTTAGTTGCTGAGGCTCCTGTCCCTCTAGGTTTTGTTGGTGCTCAGCCTGGTGTGGTCTATGTGTTTCAAGCTCCTATTGTTAGCGATTTGGTTGCAGTGCTCGATCCTAATACTTGTAATAAGAATAATCTTGTAGCTAATATTGATTGTAATCATGTAGCCAGTATAGTTGGAAATGGAGATGTGGTTGGTTTTGATATTGTGGAAAATTTAGCTGAATTACCTCCTCCTCCTCCCCCTGTTTCTGGTATGGTCGTGCCGGCCACTGTGGCTAATCTGATGAGTGGTGTGGTTGTTTTTAATTCTAATGCTTTGGATACTACTGTCCCCCCTAAGGTTGATTCTTTCCCTTTGGTTATGGCCTCTTCGAAGGGAGTGGATTTTGTTTCCTGTGCATTGAATTAAGTTGAGACCCATGACTCTTCGGGTTTTGTACATTCTGTCTCTCACCTTAATTCTGACCCTGCTCATGTTGGTGTCCTTAATGTTACTTCCCCTATGACACCTACTATTCTTGTACCCGGCCCATTTGTTGAGGTTCATGTTAACTTAATTTCTCCTGAAGCTTTGTTTGCTCATGTGGGGGAGGATGTGAGAATACAAATTGATTGGCTTCAAGGCTCGTCTGATTCATCTTCGGAGGCTAGTGGGGAGGAAGAATTTCCAATGCGGAATGATCGTCCTGTTGTGACTATTTCCTCTCGTGGGAGGGGAGGTTTGGCAGGAAATAATGTTGGGTTTTTGCTGTTGTTGGTGCTTTCTTTATGTGTTAGAGTGTTGGTTTTTGATTGCCTTTGGATCTTCTTCATGCCTGTTGGAGTTATGGTGGTGGCGGGTTTCTGATTGTTCGTCATCCTCTATTCTTTGGGTTGTGGGCTGATATTGTTGGAAGGCTCTTCGTTTTGAAGGCTGCCGTTTTGCTAGATCTCAGAATAACATTTGTGGCTGTGATTTATAGATTGAGGACTATGATGTGGCTATGGCTCACTTCTTCTAAGCCATGGCTCGTGGCAACCTTTGGTGGTGCGTTTCTTGCTCATTTGGGATGTCTTTTTGGTGCGTTACGATTCTCACTCCATACTGGATGGCCCGGGCCTGGCTTAGGTGTAGTTGGATGCCTCTGCCTTTATTGAGCCTATTGGATTGTTACCCTTGTTTTTCTTTGTAGCTTTTTTCATTTCGCTTTGAGCTTTTTGTAATCCTTTTTATGTTGGAATAAAATCAGTGTTTAAAAAAAAAAAGCTCTAGTTATAAAAGTTAACTAATTGATTAGAATTATTTGGATTAATTTGAACTAAATTTATGTTTGGCTTGAGATAAATTTACTCACATATAGTGTATTTAATTAAAAATGATTTTTTTTAAATTACAAAAAACAATGATTGAATAATTTATGAGCCAAATTAAGGTTTTGTTTGGGACAGCTTTTCTACTACTTTCTAAATCAACTTTTTGGCTAGAAAATTGATTCACAAGTGATAAAAAAGTTATCCCAAACGAAGCCTAAAATTGAAGAGTACAACATGTCAACCATCAACCATTTTGAACTAAATGTTATATGTGGCTTGAGAAAAATTAGCTTATATAGGAGCGCTCTCTCGCTCTCCCTCTCTGTCGATTCTTCTTACACAAAGCGAGTCCCAGCGGCTTTCTTATACCAGCCGCTGCACCTTCGATCCAGGCTATAACAACCATCATCTCGGACCTGCAAATGCACAGGTCGTCGGACACCCCACCCGCTCTCCACCACACCCAACAATAGGCCGACGACCCAGCAGCTCCACCTCCTCCTCCCTTCAGCCATCTGAACCATCACAGCACCTCTCCTGCACGTCTCCCACATTAATACTCAGAACCCAACAACCAAAATGACTTTTGTACATAACCTTCCCACTACAAAGAAAAAGAGGCATCAATATCAAGTGAGTATGACTTTCGTGGAGGTTTTAACATCCACAAATTAACATGCAGCATTTTTTTCAAACCTCTGTAGAATCCCTGTAGTTGAGGTCCGCTACAAAGCTTTTTTCACAGCAGCTTTACAATCGTTAAGAAAAATTTTTAAAGCACTTTAATTACTAGTGCTTTAAAGGGCAATTTTTTAAACTAAGTATCATCTTAATCATAATTAAGCGATTAAACAACATTTTAAAAAAAAATTTAAAACTCACCAAAGTCGCCCGTTAAACGGGCGACTTACTCAATTCACTTTATCCCCCCCCCCCCCCCCCCAGCCTTCTTTTTTAGAATGTATTATGTTGAAAGTTTAGGTATGATTTAGTGCTAAGACTTAAGTTTTGTGTGTGTGTGATGTGTTTTTTCATTGCGAAAGATTGAAGAAAATTTTAATTTGTGGATAATACTTTGTTGTTGCTACGATTTGTTTTGGTGAATGTCAAATGCTATTATTTTAAGAGATATAATGTTTAGGTAGATTTGTAAAAGTAATATTCAATTTGAAGAATTTTTTAAAAAATATTTAATAAAAAAAATTATAATAAGTAATAGATCCAAGCTAAATTTTCTACGACAGATTATTAGAAAGTGTAATATTTTGACTTTATGTAAGCAACATACATTTATAGTTAATATTAAAAATATCTATTTTTAATCAAAGTTTTAAATATATTTTTCAAAAGAATTTTCTTTTAAATTATATTTTCAAAATAATATTTTAAATATATTTTCTAAAAGAAAATTATTTTTTATAATACAAACGTCGTAGTGGGGTAATGTGACTACAAAACCATGTTATTTTTTTCACTTTCGGGGCTTTTAATTAAAAAAAAAACCATGTTATTTTTTATATTTTTTGCTATTTAAATGCTATTATATTTTGTAAAAAAATGTTACAAAGATTTTAAAAATAAAATTTTGTACAGGATATCATTATCGATATATAGTATTCCACAATATCTGAATGGGAAGCATCGTTTGTCCTTATGTATGGTGGACAGTTGTCTTTAGATATATATTCACCAACATATATTGAGGGGAGGAATCGGCCCTTGCAAGTGTTTGCTAAGATGAACTTAGCGCAACTAAATATTATGATTCTAAAAGTTCTTAAATATGATACGTCGAAGTACACAACAAACTTTATTTGTCGTCTACCCTTAAGGAATGAGTTCATAGTTTCAGCTGTCGAGGATGATGAGATATGTCAAATGGTGTTATCACATGCAATTGGGCAGATACTTCTACTTTATGTAGATGTTGAAGATATTGTTGCACAAAATTTAGTTGTTAAGCAAATAACATCTCAAGTGCATGAGACATATAATTTTGACGGGATGACAAAAGGCGGTTCGACCAATCTAAGTCTCATGCCGCAATGTCCTGAGTAAGTTTTTCATTTATGAATTTTTAATGTGTATTACATAAGCCATTATTTCCTGAGGAATTTCCTCTTGTTAACAAAACATTATTTATGTGATGGAGTGAACGACAAAGAATTTTTTGCCATGACATTCCAGGAACGTCCGAGGGACCATCAATCAATATTGATGATGGTTATGAAACAATGAGTAGTGGATCTAGCGATCCAAGTCCTGATGATGGTGATGATGACGCTCAATATCATTTGGATGAAGTGAATGTTGATATGAATCAATAGATCCATAGCATGGTTCAACGTTATTGTTACATGAATGTTGGCACTACATAAGGTGTAACTGTAAACAATGAGTTTGTGAAGGCATATGCAACAACTCGTGAGTGGGATGAGGATGTAGCAAATGACAGGGAATATGTTGGTAGTCAAGTTGAGGAATAATTTTCAATCCCAATAGAGCTGATGGAGGGTATGTGTTTTAACAAGAAAGAGGATCTTCAGTTTGTATTACAGAGTTGGTCAATTATAAATAATGTAAAGTATGTCGTTGTAGCTTCGAATAAATAAAAATTCACATTGATTTATGCCCAGAGTGGTAGATAAGGCATGCCATGCATATGGAATTTGCATGCAGGGGTGAGAAAACGGTTATGAGGCATATGGAAAATATCTTCCATGAAGAACCAATATACATGCGCAACTCCGATTCTAACAACATGATATAGACAATGTAATTCTCAATTTATAAGCTACTTTATATTGACCAGCATTAAAAGGCATATGTATCTCAAACCACGAGAGATTATAGGCCAAATTGAAGCAAAGTTTAACATTAAAGTTTCTTATATGAAAGCCAGGGATGCTAGACAAAAAGTTATGAAAATTGTGTTTGGTAGTTGGGAGGAGTCTTACAGAACTATGAATTTGTTCATGGACGCTATTGTGTTTTCAATGCCTAAAACTGTTTATAAGATACAAACGTCTGAGAATCATAGATTTGAGATATTATTTTTCTCGTTTGGGCTTTTGATAAATGGTTGGAGCTACTGTCGCCATGTTCTTTTCCTTGACGGCACATTCCTTTTAGGCAAATATCGAGGCACGTTACTTACAGCTCTGGGAATCGATGCTAACAATGGATTGTATCCCCTTGCCTTTGCAATTGTAGAATCAGAATGTGTTGATTCATGGGTGTGGTTTCTGAGTCAGTTGCATATACTACTTCTAGTTGTTAGTACCCGACCTGATTTATGCATTATTTCTGATAGGCATGCTGGTTTGGTGCGAGGTTGTCGTGAAATTTTTCCAATTGCTGCACATTGCCACTGTCTTCATCACCTACATGAAAATTTTAAAAAAACAGTATGTCAAATGTTGGTGACATTGAATTTATATGCTAGAAGATGTACATGATCAGGAGCACTGATGACCCAATAATATTTGATAGGTGCATGAAAGATATGATAAAGGTGAATGCATATATTCACCAGTGGTTGGTGGAGCGTGATGTTACATTATGGGATCTAACCTATGATGGTGGATTTCGTTATGGAGTTATGACAACTAATGCATTATAGTCATTTAATGGAGTTCTAAAAAGAGCTAGGGGTTTACCCATTCAAGCGTTGGTTACAACAATATACTATAATGTTGTAGCATTGCACTTGTGAAGAATAGAGATGCTAGAGGGTTCTGAAATTGATGCAACCAGGCCCTTTGCACCAAGAGTACAAGCAACACTACAAAATGTCGAGCAAGAAGCACTTAGTTTACCACAACCCATTCAAATCAATATGTGTGAGTTTCAAGTGGGAATATTATGACATATAGAGATAAGCTTGATGGCTTACTGGAGAGTCAGGTATGTTAAGTACAATTATATTGGTACATTTTATTCATATTATTTTGATATTATGAAGATAAAATTGTTATATATATAATGATACAGATAATATGGGGACCATACACTGTAGAGATTCGTGCATAGGTTTCAGAGATATGCACTTCAGGTTAGGACACATGGCTGTCCAGAGTTCCTTTGATCAGTTGGAAAAGGGTTAAGTGGCATCTCATTGATCGAGTAGTACGACAATTTGGATATTGCCTATCCACCGATATCATGCCAATGCATTCTAGTTTTGTTAGAGTTGATGGACGTGGTAAGGCAGATACAGATTGGGCATTGTATCACTAGGCAAGCATTGCACTGTGGGAAAGCATGAGAGCATACATTGTTACAGGAGAGATTTCAGGGTTGGACTATGATTATAAAGTGAAGCAATACTTAGCATGATTTCATTCTTGGGCTACATTATATATGCTAAATGCCCCAGTGGATCCTCAAAGTACTTACTATCCAAGATCACCAGCTGAACGTCATATGTAAGTTTAAGTTATTTAAATTTAATTATATGATAAAGGTCAGCTGAATTACTTATCGATCCTTGCAGCGAGATTTCTTTGTGAGCATGGAGAGGAGATTGCAACCATACTTCGGAGGTACTGAGGCAACACCTTTGCAGGTGGACGTGAATATTGTTGGAGATATGTGCCAAAAATTGCGACAACATATATACATTAACGATGCTCATTATTTTGACAAGGTAAATATTCAGGTGTTTGGTCCACCCGTTTCGACTACAGATCCATATGATGCTGGGCCGTCCTCCTATCCTGATCTTGGTCCCTCTCAGAGCCACTTCACAACAGAGTTTGACATTGCCTCCACACCTTAGTTCGTACCTTCTTCCTTGGGAGAGCTTCCAATTAATCAACAAGAAGTTAGTGATCAGGAGCAGCGCCATCTACGTACCATGCCACTATGAGCACCTCAACATTTTACTCCAGGCACTGATGTGAATCCACATCGACATAAAATGATGCATTAGTTTTTTGTATCATATATCTTTTTGTTGCTTTAGTTAGATTTTGCTGTTTATGTATCTTATTATGCTACTATGAAACTGATGTTTTGTATCATGAAATTAATTACGCTCTTGCATTTAGTCCTAGATGAAGTTTGATCTAAAAAGCATAATATTGGATGATCCAAGAACATATGATTTAACCATACAATTTTACAAGATTTGGCTTGACAATACAACAAAGAAATAACTACATCAACTAATACTCATACAACAATTTTTTTTTTTAAACTCACAAGGGTAAGTCGCTCATTTAACGGGCGACGTCTTACTAGCATTACATTTTTCGGTTATTCGTGCAACAAAATTTTTTAAACTATTTAACGTAAGTCATCCATTTAACGAGCGACTTACTGGCATTACATTTTTCGGACGTTAAATACCAAGTCGCCCGTTAAACGGGAGACTTTGGCTAGTTAATTTTTTTTTAACATTGGTTAATCACTTAATTATAATTTAAATGATACTTATTTTAAAAAATTGACATGCTTTAAACCGCTACAAACTATATGGCTTCGTTCGGGACAACTTTTTTGTTGCTTCTTAAAGCATCTTTTTACTACAAAAAAAAAAATTCACTAAAAAGTTCCTTTAAGAAACCAAAAGAAAGTCATTCCAAACGAAGCCTATATTGTTCTAGTCTTCCGGCGAATTTAACCACTGCTATCTTTCCATATTAGCGACAACGTCAGTTAAGTTTTTAGAATTTTTTTAAAAGAAAAGTATTTTACACGGAGCACTAACGGCTTTAGCAAGTAAAAAAATCAAAAAAATTGCTTTTGAAAGCAGTAAAAAAGCCATGTGAAACGAAGCCTTAATGTTATATATAATTAAACAAGTTTATGAAACAAATCTGTTTGAGCAAGTTCTTAAGAAAATATAAATTGAACTTAAATTTCTGGCCTAATTAATTAATTCTACATATAATAATCACTAATATTTTATCTTTTATAGCCTTATAGATATGCAATAAAATGACGAACTAGTAATATTAAAAGTAAATCATCCATTGTCCTATTAAAACTCTTATCTTGTGTTCATGATAATCTATATATAAATATCAAATGTTTCCTATTAAAACTCTCTGCTTATGACAAAAAATGAGACAAGATTGATCATAAAGGAGTAAGATTATTAATATAATTCATTTAATTAATACAATTTTAAAAAGAAATTATTAAATATATAATTAATAGAGTAAATAATAATTAAATTATTAATTATAGAATACTTAAGTGATTAATAAGATAATTTATAATATAATTTTAATTAAAACTAACAAAATATTACTTAAATAATTAATAAAATTATTAGTTAAATATATAGTTATTTCAAAATAATTAGTAGTCGTAAATATAATTTCAAATATAAACAATTATTATAGAACATTATAAATAATAATTAAATAATGAATTAGTACTGTAATATTTAAATAATTAATGAGATGATAAAAAAATTAAGTAATAATTAAAAGTAATTTAAGATACAATGCAACAATCTAAACAATGGAGAAACTAAGAGATTGAAATGGGGTGCGAGAATATAGAGAGGATATGGATGGAGAGAAGAGGGAAATGTTTGAAGGCTCGCGGTGAAATGAAAGATTAGGACTTCAAAATCATATTTTACAACTTCCGTAGCGGCGGATTAAACTACTGCTATTTATAGAGGTTTAATGTGGTACTATTAATGGCGGTTAAAGCCGCTGGGGGAAGATATCTACAGCAACAGTTTCAAAACCATTGCTATCAAGTATTGTGAAAATCCCACATTCTTGATAGTGTTCATTGCCAAATTCTCAATGATTTGGTTCCATCAAATGCAAATATATGTGCTCCTAGTTCTTTTTTGTTCATTTGTTGCAACTTTGCAAATAAGTGTGGTTATAATGGTATGCATGCAATTCTTTCCAACTAAATATGACTGTCAAAACACATCAAATGAATATAGAGATTGAGAAAGAGAATGATATAGGAAAATACACACACTTAATTTGAGTTCAAAAATAATTCAAAGTTAATCACAAAGTTGAAGGGCTTTCCATCCAATGGAACAAGAGAGCATGAGCTACTAGAAGTGAGAGAACTACACCACTCATATAAATGGTGATGAAGTATAGCTTCACCAACATAGACAATCCCAAAAAGACGAGTTAGTACATCCAAGTCATTACAGGAAAATCGTCTATTACCGACGAATTTTCAGCAAATGATTTTTCAGCGGATTATATACTTTAAAATATTTTAGAAAAATTTTCGAGCATTTTTCGGCGGGAATTTTTTCCTGCGGATTTTCTGATGGATTTTAAAAGTTTCTGAAAATAGCTTTTATTTTAAATTTAATTAATTAATAATCTTATAGTTTATTTTAATTAATTATTAATTTTATAATTTATTTTAATTCATTATAATTTAATAACATAGTTTAATTAATTGTTACTTTAATAACTTATTTTGATTATTAATTAAAATAATAAATTTTAATTAATTAGTATTAATTGTAATATTACGTAAGTTATAAGATAAATAAAAAAATTTCATGCAAAACTTTAATTTAAACAATTTGACACAAAGCTTCATGGTGAGCTTTAGGAGTGCAATATCAAAGAAAATATGTAATATCAAGGCATGGACTTTGTAAGTCCATTACACATAGATTTGGCACAAATGAGCCACCTTCCTTCTAGCTTAGTTGGTCTTAGCATATACATATTAAGCTTATGTGTAATCTAAAATAAATATCTCAATTTATCTAAGGTCTAATTTGGAACAATTTTTTTATTGCTTTATAAAGCAGATTTTTAGTGCAAAAAATTCATTTAAAAAGAAAATCTTGTACTTAAAAACTACTTAAAAAAAAACAAAAAAACAATCCCAAACGAGTCAATTTTTCGGACCCGAATCCGCCCCACTTTGGGTTCGTTCAACCTGACACGACCCGAATGACCACCTGGGGCCGACCAAAAAATGCTAGTTTCCGGGTTAAAAAAACAAAAGAGTCAATATCTAATTTTCGAGTCAAAACAGGTCAATCTCGGATTTCCGGATAAAAAAAACATGTCAATTTCGGGTTTCTGTGTCAACCCGAACCCTACCCGATTTTTGAAACGGGTCGATTTATTAAACCCGAACCCGTCCAGTTTCGAGTCCGGGTTGATCCTAATCCAGAAATTTCCAATCTTGTTTTTGAGTTGTGTCAAATATTGACACCTCTAGCTTATCTTGATATGTTGGTTGGACCTCTGGCTACTAATCAAGAGGTTTTGAATTTGAGTCATGTGTATATGATGTGCGCATGAATTTGTCATGATTGGACTAAATATATATATATAAAAAAAAAAACTATAGATCAGTTTGCATTATTTATTTTAATTAACATAATTGTGGGACATATACTTTATAAAAAAAAATAACTATGACATATACAATTGTGGCATACAGCATATCCTCATAACAGAACTAAAAAGATCAAAGAAATCAAAAAATCAAACAGCTCAAAAACAACCTCTCAAACTCCTAAATCCGGCTGAAATAAATTCGCACAACCAGAAAACAACCCGTCGTCCCACCCAAACACGCCGTCCGTCCAACCATCCACGCCGCCGACCACCGTCTCCTCCATTACCGGCGCCGGAAGCAACAGAGGCAAAGCCTGAGTCTCCTCCTCACTGCTCCTAAGCATCAAAATCCGAGCTTCCATAGCCTCATCCATTGCCGGCGCCGGAAGCAACGGAGGCAAAGCCTGAGTCTCCACCCCGCTGCTCCTAAGCATCAAAATCCGAGCTTCCGCCGCCTCATCCATTGCCGGCGCCGGAGGCAACAGAGGCAAAGCCTGAGTCTCCACCTCACAGCTCCTAAGCATCAAAATCCGAGCTTCCGCAGCCTCATCCATTGCCGGCGCCGGAAGCAACAGAGGCAAAGTCTGCGCCTCCACCTCGCTGCTCCTAAGCATCAAAATCCGAGCTTCCACAGCCTCAATCCTTCTCCCTACCGCCCTTCCAACCAATCCAAGCTCATCCGTTCCCAAACCACACACCGAACGCCCAACCATGCACTGAAGAAGCAGAATTTCCCCTGCAAGATCGTCATTATCCGCCATGATTCGGCTAAGCTGGCTTCTCAACTTCTCAATTTGCTTCAACAGAAACTTCTCCTGGTTCATCATATTGTTCTCCTTGCCCAAACCTTCTGTGGCGTTGAATCGGTTCAGAAGTTCTGCCGCCTCCCCCGTCGAAGGCCATACCTCCGGCTCTGTTTCTTGCGGAGAGTAGATGATAGCGCAAGCTGGAACATTGCAGAGAACGGAAAGCTCATAAACCTTCTTTAAAAGCCCATGGCGTCGTTTTCTCAGCGTAATGCGGCGAGCGGCGTCGTTTGCTATGTAGGCCAGTTTGGTCTTCTTTCTCGCCATTGTTGACTTAAAAGTTAAATCTTGAGAGCCAGAAGAGGAAGGAGGAGCCGATATTTATAGAAGGGAAAGAATAAAAATTAGAGATTTATTATGATTTGATTCGGTATTTATAAAAGGAAAGCCGTTGCAATTTGATCCGAAATTATCTCAGAAAATCATACAACAAATCAAAAAAACTCATAAATAACCTCTCAATAGTTTTCAATTTAGCTTAGCTACCTATGTGGTCTACGTCTCTTCTTCCCTAAAATTTGGAAGATAATTTTATAAGATTTTTTTTTTTTTTAACATATTTTTTTTCGGAATTCAATGTAACATGAATTAATTATTAAAGCTCATCAAGTCCAAATTGAGGATATGTTATTATTGGAAACTTAAAAAAAAAAAATGGATAAAATTTTTGGAGTAAAATTTGAATCAAGATATATGATGTATTCTAAGACTATACGAATATTATTATAATTTAAAAAATAATATCATGGATAGATAATTGTAGTTTATAATTATAGTATAATGTGATGTTGTAAAATTAAACAAATTTAATATATATATATATATATACACATGCGTACGCGCACACGTTATGAACATTGTACACATGGTCTTACTCGGTTCGGTATTTATGAGTGTTATATATACATGTGAACACATGAACTTTATTCTGAAGCGAGTCATGGGTGTATATGCATGTAAAAAAAAACATTAGATTTTTTCCTTAGGAGTGCTGCGGCGTCGGAGTTAACGATGCTGCGACATTGAGCTTTCTATATTTTTGAAAAAATTGGGGAACACCGTGACACTAGGTTGGGCGATATTGAGCATCACGATGCCATTTTTTTATATATAGATAAAAATATCCATTTACACAAATTTTTTAGAACTCATTTAATTCTCCTATTTAAGAGTTGCGGCCTAAAAAGAGAGGGAGATATTTTAATGAGCGAAAGCTTGTTTGGGTGACTTGGGTCATTTTAATGAGTGAAAGCTTGTTTGGGTGACTTGGGTCCGTTTTTTATTGCTAGCCCAATTTGGAAGGCGGTCTAGATTGAGGTAAGTTATATTCAATTTATCTTAGTTTTTAATATTGTGAAAATTTGAGATTTTTCTAATTAAAATTTATAATTTCATAATGCAAAAATTGGGATATTCGTATCTACTAAATTTTCACCGTATAACTTTATATATATATTAGAAATACAAGTATTCATAGAATTTGCGTATTCGGGATATTTTAATATTTTCTTTGAGAATTTCTATAAGGTATATCATAAAGTGTGTTATTTTTAGTAATTTAGAAAATGATTCTGATCCCAAAATTTAAAGCTTTAAAACAGTGTTCAAAACAATCCCTGATAATCTAATAAAATTTTAAAGTTTTACTCGACTATTGATATTGTGGGTCATCGATATAACATTATGTGAATTCCTATATTTTGATTATTTTTATTTCTAGTCTTAAGTTTCTTCTCCTAACGACTTCCATAGTGAGCCCATTTTATTTTATTTTTTCATGCTTCTTTTTAATTCTCAAATATTTTGCCCTCCTAGTCTTTGGTCCCATAGCCAATGTTCCTATTGTTCATAATTCTTCTGATCAATTAATGCAATGAAGGTCAAAAGGCTGAATAATTACTAGGTCCGGACATCTCACGTAGCTCTACATCCGGATGCTAATAACATGTCGCCGAATGCTCTTACTCTTTACCGCGTGGCCCGATGAGTCGGACCCGATATTGCTTTGTATTGACTGATTTGTGCAGACCGGAGTATTGCTCGGTATTGCTTGTCAATAACGAAAAATATCAATCTGTCAAGACCAATACCAAGCAATACCTAGCAATGCCCGGATTTTGCTAGATATTACTTGATATTGCTATGTATTGCTAGATATGATCTTAACAGAGCTGTATTTCTCGCTATTGGCAAGCAATATCTCGCTATTGGCAAGCAATACCTATCAATAACGAACAATACCTAATAATACTAAGCAATACCTAGCAATACCCAAACATAACAATACCTTGTTCTGGCATGAGTCGGGCCGCGCGGTAAAGAATAATAGCACATGACGATATATTATTGATGTCCGGATGTAGAGCTACATCAAGCGTCTGGATCTAATAATTATTCCAAAAGGCCAGAGCGAGCACTGTAAAATAAAACGTTTTTTTTTTTCACTGTAAAATAAATCGTAGTTCAGAATTGGATAATTTTAGGGTTAGTATGCAATTAAAGCAGCTACAATTTTTTATAGAAGTGCTTGCGAAGTTGTTATAATAAAAGCAATTTTTAATAAAACTGTTGATAAACACTACTAAAAATAAGACCATGGCTCTCTTCAACTATCACACATCAGTAGATTTGGATGTAAATTCACAAAAAATTTTAAAAATATCAAAAAAATAAATTTCAAACAACAAATTAAAAAATGAAAAAAAAAAAAAAAACTATCACAAATAAATCTTAGCCATCATCAAATGCACAAGCAGATTGATTAGAACAGATCTGCAAATTTGCTTTGGGCAAACATTAATGTTTCATTTATGACAACTTTCATACTGCTTTTAAAATTAAAGAGCAAGAAGAAAGCCGCCCTAAACGAATAACAACTTTCTTACAAATTTTTAAAACAAATTTTCAATACTAAGAAAACTATCACAAATAAAGCCTGAATGAATGCCAAAAGATGTTGGACAATAACTTAAATTTTATGCTTTATAAAAAGAAAGATCACAGATACAAAAATCCCAACTATGTTAGCAATCAGGTAATATATTGGCCGAGACAAACAAATTTAGGCTGAGGGATTGCAATGATGGTCAAAATAAGGTTGCAGGGAATGGCTATCAAAAGCAAAGCCCATAAGCTCCAAAGCGTGAGCCAGCAAACAATGAATCATAGAAACGGTGTTGTCAGAAAATAGTCATTTGCATCTTTGGCCTGCCCCAAAAAACTATCAAGGCCCTGAGAATCTTCACGAGGAGCACATTGGAGACCTCACTGGTTTCCTCGTTTCGTACCCTGAGTAACAAAATCCATCACTTATTCGGCATAAGAAATTGATTCGGAGAGATTTACAGGAGTTTTGTAGTCTGCTAAGGAAGCTTAACTTGCTAGCAACTAAGATTTTGTTTGGGACTGTTTCTTAAAACAGCTTATTAGTATAAAAAGATTTAATTTTTACATTAAAAAGCTGCTTTAAGAAGCAATAAGAAAGCAGTCACAAACAAAACCTAAATTTCAATATAGATATATACAGAAATTTGAAGAGCGATAAGAAAAGCGTTTTGCCATATCAGAACATAGTACAAAGTCAATCCAAATAGATGATTCAAAGTCGTTAATAACTGCGGTTAGATCCTTTTTTTTTTCTGTCGCCAGCAATCTGAGTGCATCAAAAACAAAAGCTTTTGCTTTCAAAGTTTTCATTTCTTGTAAAATGATTCTAACATAATTATCTTAATTTGCCAAACTTGATTATACGCCATGTCTGGCAAAGAGCAATCTCTCAAATAAACTAAGGAAGATGCTGACTTACAGAACCAAGATAATCATCCATAACTGATTGCTTTCGCCTCTTAAAGGAGGCCAAAGCAGGGTTCTCTGCAGTTGGTGGCTTCATCATGGACCTCTTTGTTGGTGTTGACTTCTGAAGGTATGAAAAAAAAAAAAAAAGATATAACTTGGATGATGTTATATGTTCTTCACATGATGGAGGCCAAAGTCAAGTGAGCGCGTAATTAGGAAGCAGTAGAATAATCAATGCAATTAAAGTTTCATATCAATGCAAAATCAGAGCCTAATATCCAGTAATTTGGATAATTCCTCAATAATAATGACAAATACGGGAAAATTTTAAGGTTAAGAAAGGAAACCTTGGCGAGTTTTTTATCTTTCCGAGCTTGCCGCTCTCTCTCATCAAGTTCTTGATTTTCTTTCTCCACCAAACGGATTAGGGTATCGCATCGCCTAGCAAGTTCTTGAGTTGTACGGGACTTCACAAACCAGTCAAATCGGAACAAGGGTGAAGTACGAAAAGCTGACTTCAATTCATCCCAGTTTCCATAACCAAGTTTGTGCACCATGCATAACTGAAACAAAACAAGTTATCTTATAGCCCCTCAGTAGCTGAAGAGAAGATAAGGATCTTGTGAATTGAGTATATTACAGTACCATGAAACGATCACATTCTTCATTGTACAATTTTCCTTTGTTCTGTCCATATTGAATCTTTAGCTCCAACCATGGGTTCTTATAGCGGTCCAACTTCTTTCCTATAGCTCTCATTATTTCATCCTTTCGTGAAATTCTTGCTTCACCTCTTTCAATATTCTTAATTATTCGGTCGTAGTCTAAAAAATATATAATAAAAATAAGTAAGAAAAGAAGCTTCCTAAATTGAAATAGAGTTCATTTAAAACATAAGATGAAGAAAAAATAAAGACTCAATATCTTTACCATTCAATTCCTTATATCTTTCTTTGAAGACTTTGGAATATCGCTCAACCTCCTCTTCTGTTTTACCCTCCATTTCCAAAGATATACCTTTGATATCATTACGACCATATTTTTCGCATGCTCGAGTGAATGCATTAAAATCTCTCCTTGTCCATGTTGTGAAGCCCTTAAAATCGCGGTAATATATCAAGCAAATGTTTGCAACAATTGGGTTTTAGCTTTTATGGGACAAAACTCACCTCCTCTAACAATTGCACTTTTTCTTCCTGTTCCTCTGCAGTCAATGGTTCACCAACATCTAAAACGATGCAAAAAATTAAATTAAAAGCCTCTATTGTTAATAGAGGAAAGACAGTCCACTTAAAAAAAAAATTCATACCATCCGGCTCATCACCATCAGTCATCATGTCTTTTGACTGATTCTTTTGTTGTGTCTGCCAATTGATTGAAAACAAATAAAATCAGGATTGCAGGAACAATTAAAACATACTATGCATGACATATCAGACTGAAAACAAAAAAAAATATTATAATGGCTCGAATTATGAGGAGACAGATAAGTGTAGCATGCTTAAGAGACCGTTCTTTTGAAGCGATTTTCCATGTGGGCTCTTTCTAAAGAAAGACACATGAAAAGAAATGGATTCTCTGAAGCAGGCAAAGAAATTTATAAACAGACAAACTGAATCTTATAGGATTTTACAATACTGGTAAGAGTTAGGGTAGGTTGGGAGGGGGGAAATATCAGAGTGGAGAGAATTGCAAGAAACTAAAATCCAGGATGGAAAAATACAAGGCCAGCTCTAGTATTCACAGATGCCAGACAGTTAATTAATACATAATTTAGTCTGAAATGTAGAATTAGAAGCTCATTCTGCAAAAAAAAAGAACTAGCTTGGAATGCTTCCCTAATGTAGTCCTCAAAATAAATTCCAGTGTGTGAAATTTGAAACAAAATCAATTGTATAAATTGATCGAATTGAATAGTTGACAGTAGATAAAAGGGTAACAATTGTACTCACCATGAGGTACCGAACTTCCTTTTCATATAGCTCATTTAACCTCTGCGTATTAAAGAACTGAAAGTCATGCCTGAAAATTACACCAAAATTAACATGAAGTGCAAGTCTTCTGGGCATGCAAGTAGCTGGAAAAACAATAAGCAAAGAATGAAACTTACAATTGAGGCATGCGGGGAATTCGTGGTTCTCTGGGTTTTGTTGGAGCTCCTTGTCGCATTGCTTGCTTGAAGTAATCCGTGTCCGAGTAACTGGAAAAGAAAAGAAGAAACAAAGATAAAACATGTGTTGATTTTGACTTAAAATATGAAAGAAAAAGAACAATATGCCAGTTGTCATGAGTCAAGAAGAAAGAATACATGAATATATATAAATGAATGTAATCTTACTTGCGCTTCCGTTCTCTCTTCGGAGGTTCAATCCAGTTCTCCGCAGCCAGCTTTTTGAAGTCAATTTTGTTGTCCTCCTACATGGCACATATCAAGGGTGGTTAGTTTGGAAGTAGCATAACTATAAAATCCAAAGAACAAAAGCATTTGTCATAAGCTCATAGCATCAGAAAGTCTAAGATAAAGAGAAATGTTTAAGCTTAGAAGAAAATATCATGACAGTACCTTCTCATCATCCAAGACAAACAACTCAGCATCTGTTAGGATGACAAGGATGTCAGAAAGATAAATCAATAAAAAAATGAAAATCAGCATAAGTATTATGCATACTGTCATCCATTTTAAACTTGATTGCGTCCTCGGTAAACTTTTTCATCTTCACATCAAGTTCAGCAGTTGCCTCCTCTCCTTTAGCTATAATACGATCAATATCTTCATCTGTTATCGTGCTGTCCTTGGAACTAAATACCATCTCAGCACCAAAGCGCACCATTTGGAGTAATTCATCTTTATTAACAGCTGCATCCAAGAAAAATATAACCTAAGGCATTTTAAATGAAGAAAGGTGGAAACAATACGAGAAGATTACAAAATAAGCAGCATATCTTTATTTACCCTTCTGCTCTGCTAAACGACCTTGTTGAATCACTAAAGCATCTAATGCAAGTTTCTTGTACGCCCTCTCAATAACTTTTTCCTCAATAGTATACTGCAGAATGATATTTCCCATTAAATTACATCAGTAGGTGATGCGGATAAGGGTGTTAGAATTGATAAAGGAAATAGTGATTTGGGAGAAAGGCTAAACCTCTGTGCAGAAGCGGAACACTTGGACTTCTTTCTTTTGGCCAATCCTATGGGCACGATCTTGGGCTTGTAAATCAACTTGTGGATTCCTATATAAGATAATAGGTAATCTAGCATAGGTAAGGAGCTCAGAATAATCTAGAAAAGCAATGATCACCAAAAATTACCAATCACTGTCATAAAGGATGACAACATCAGCAGTAGCAAGGTTAATTCCGAGGCCACCAGCTCTCGTTGAAAGCAAGAAAATGAACTTTTCACTTCCTGGACGATTGAATGCCTCAATTGAAGCATCCCGTTCCTCACCGCCAGTATTTCCATCAATCCGACAATATTTATAACCCTGAAAAAGTAAATAGTCCTCCAAAATATCCAGAAGCCTGGTCATCTGAATTTGCAAGAAATAACATGTAATAAATAGGATATTCACAGAAGATAATATTAAATCACATGTTAAGAAATAAACATAAAAAGGGATGAAATAACAATTGAAATGCTAAGGAATAATAAGTAGTATCAATCTTTTTCCCATCATCTGGCAAAATCATGTCAGTTTCGAACAATGAAAATGAAAAAAATGCTAAAAGAAAATATATTTTAGGCATCCTACAAGATTCTACATTACAATGTCCATCGATTAGAAAAAAAAAATTATATTATAGAAGAAGCAAACCTGTGAAAATATCAGAACTCTAGAGTCCCGCTCCTTTAACTTGGGTAATAATTTATCAAGGAGCACCATTTTTCCTGCATAACATATTCACGTTATCATGCATATAAAGAAGTAGAAAAACAGACAGAAAGTAATGGAGGCGATTACAACCTGCATTAGTAATAAGATGCTCTCCAGTTGTATAAGGAGGGCCAGGTTCTGCACCTTGGAATAAATATGGATGATTACAGCATTTACGTAGCTGCATGGCAATGTTTAAAAGACGTTTGCGCTCTCCACCAGCATTAATGACCTCCAAATCTTTCTGAAGCAGAGCACGATAATATTGCTTTTGCATCTGGGACATCCCTACTTTAAGTATAGTTTCCTTCTTAGGTGGAAGACCTTTTTCCACATCAGACTTGAGTCTTCTAAGTAAGAATGGCCTCAAAACCTTCAAAATATTGACAATTAATTTCTTATTAATGGCATAGTTAATGTGAATGGTATAAGATTATCAGAAAAATGGCTTCCATCTTTACCTTATGAAGTTGTTGAACAACCTCTTGTTGGTCATTTTCTCCAGATATTTGGAACCATTGATCAAAAGTTTCAGCTGAACTAAATATCTCAGGAAGTAGGAAGTTTAGAAGAGCCCACAGTTCATGAAGATTGTTCTGGACATGTCATGCATGGTAACGAGCTTTTCATGAACTTTTTAAGCAGAATCCAGAACGGTGCAATAAATATGAAATAAAGGAAAATGTATAAAAGACCGTGGATGTTTTATACTGTGAGCTGGAATATTATTTTTGAATGACCAATGCTACATACATGAGGGTGAGACTTTCAAGAACATGCAATTTCCAGAAGAAAAAAAGGAGGTAACTTACCTGGAGAGGAGTACCGGTAATGAGAAGCCGATAGTTTGCACAGTAGAGCCTCATTGTTTTGGAAAGAAGAGAATTCTCATTCTTTATACGATGGGCCTCATCAATGATAATGTAACGCCAACTAAAGCGTCTCAGAGCAGTTTTCTCTTTGATGGCCATTTCAAAACTAGTAACACATACATCAAATTTTCCAGCCACTAATAGGTTCTCCCTTATATTTGCCTACAACATTGACGAGCAAAAGGAATAATAAACACAAGTTTATTTTCGGTCCATTACTTGCCTCCAAAGAAACAAACAAAAAAAATGAAAAAAAAAGGCACAAGCAGATGAGAGAGAGAAAGAGAGAGAGCAACTGCTGAGGTCTAACCCTTTCTTCAGGATTTCCAAGAAACTTCACAGCACGTAGAATAGGACAGAAGCGTCTGATCTCCCTCATCCAATTGCCAAGAGTAGACTTAGGAGCAACCACCATGTGAGGGCCTGTTATCCCTCTAAATTCATGCAAATAACCCAACAGAGAAATGGTTTGTAGTGTTTTCCCAAGACCCTGGAAAGCCAGATAAGATAAGAACAGTAAAGCATGAGTAGGTGCAAACATCAATCAAGAAAAGAAACACTACATAATACAAATCCCTAGTCATTTGTTCAACAGATACAAATAACATATATTAAAAGAAAAATGCTTTACTCCCCAAATAAACACACGTTTAAAATGAGTATCCACTGATTTTCATGTCCAAAACTGCTGTGAACCATCAAGCCCACTCTCTATGATTGGGCCACAAAAGTTATGGACACTATAAACAAAACCTCAGAGTAAGTGTGCATTAATTGACGAGTTTAACATTACTCATATTAAAAATACCAGAACTTGAGACACTTGCTATGTTTACCATCTCATCAGCTAAAATTCCATTGATCCCATTTTCATACAATCTGATGAGCCAATTCAGTCCAGCTAGTTGATAATCCCTCATTTTCCCTTGTATACCTGCAAAAGTTCAATCTAAAAAGTAAAATAATCATATAGGGAAAACAATAGCTACCATATTTAAATTCAAAGAGTTCACGGTGACAATTAAAATAGCAGCATTACTAGCAGAAATTAAGATTGCCAAAGCTTTAGGATACATAGAAGATTCCAATTCTGGAGCCTATTTCCTTCAATAAGAAAATTATACTTCTAACCTTATTAAGAAGTATTCAAACGACATATACAATATGATGAATCGGGAATAGACATTCACATGGCACTTAAATTTTTAGAAAGTGGCTTTCAAAATCTAGAGCTAGTGCTCACTATCATCTCCCATACTCCAAGTTTCTGACATACCTTTAGCTTTCAAATATTTCAATAAAAACCCCATTCATGTCCCTAAGTCAATCTAATAGGAAGTACTTGAGTTCGCAAGTAACCACACGGGTAATACTTGAGTTCGCAAGCAATCCTACCAATAATCGGCAAAAACAATGAGCAAAAGGGAATCAGCAAAAAGCAATGCGGGAGTTCTTGTAGGATGAGGAAGAAAACTTCGATTCAAATAACAAACACGAACACAAAGCAAGATACAATTTCCCTCAATTCGAGAGGAAGGAAAACTCTCCACAATCTCTAGCAAAAAGCTTAGAGCCCAAAACAAACCCTTGATCTCAAAATTTCTCTCAATCTCAAGATGGAACCCTAATTCTATAATTACTCCCTAATTAAAGCTAAAGGAGGGATACAAATTCCCTAAACACCCTTGTAATTCAAAATTTCCCTCCCAATATTAAATTTAAATCAAACTGGGGCCCACAAGGTGCCACCCCCCCCCCCCCCCCTCTCTTCCTTGCTGGTTCCGTCGGCTATACACAAGGATCGGTCCGGGTTGGACCGGTTCAGCCGGCCCTCCTGGGCCGGCCTATCACAATCCTAATGGCAATGAATTCAAAATGCATTGAAATACTTCTAGCTCTACACTCGGGGTTTAATTTAAATGCCTAATCAAGCTACAAATATTCTTTATCACAATTTTCCATTGAGGTAAGAGTCTTCATGACATCACAAAAACTTAGGAATGAAACCAATTCAAACTTTGAGATGTCCTTATTGATTAAATTTTATATTAATACAAAAAAATGCAATACTACCAATTCTTTCCCTTTATGCTCAACAATGTTCAATATATGAATTATAAGAACTGTGCAAGTGGAGCAGATAAAAGCTAATTAAAAGGTGTGATCAAGGGTCTATTTGGATCAAATTGTTTGCTTTCCTTTTTAAAACACAAATAGTAATTTGAGATGATACTCTCCATCTCCATTCTAAAAATTTATGCACACCCAAGTTACTTTGCGGAACTTGCATCTATCTCCAGCATCCATTGCTTCCAACATCCATTGCAAAGAACCTAATGAATTTACCCCCATATTATTCCCTATCACGATCAATTTTTCACGAAAAGGTCTTCTTCCTCCCATCTAGACGAACTAAAACAATGATAGCTTGAAGAACATTTTCGCTGCAACAAAGGATGCGCAAAAGGCTTTGGTTCTTCAAAAAACCGAGATCATCAAACCAATAATTCAAAAGGCATGCCCATTGATTTAGTCACATTCAGTCACATGGAGGATCCTTTGGAGAGGACCTATGCAAAAGCAAACCTGAATTGACGGGGTAGTATATGTATGGGTTTCTTTTAGGTGTGGAGGGACAATGGAAGAATATGAGGAAGAGGAGGTTCGTTGATGGTTTGATGCTTCTCTATTCAGGGACTTGCTACCAAGGTAGTGCAAGCTCTTGCTAGGAATCAAAAGGAAGGAGTGTGTTGCATGGTTGGATTGGTAGAGATATTATAAGTCTACTGATTTATTTTTCTTTATTAGCACATTAATACTTTGTTTATCTACTTGAATTTTGATTACCAATGATGTTCTGAAAAATTTAAGTGGCGCTCATTTCCCCCTAAGAATGTATCCTATAGCATATGTGGTTGATTCAATGGTATGGAAAAGATGAGTTTTCTAGAGAATGCTAGTCTTAGATATTTGCTCTAATAGTTCCGAAAAATAAATGCATTTCCAAATGAAGCTGACTATAGTACATTGTTCATGTTTTGGATGCTTCAAGAATAATGAATTTTCATTAAAAAAAAACATTATTTAAACCTACTTGACCATCTCCCAACCTTATCACCTGCAAAAATCCACTCAAATCTCTAACAATTTTGCTGCCCCCTACCCAATATAGCCCATATCTTCTCAACTGCCCATTTGAATAAACAAAAAGATTAAAAAACTCTCTTTCCTGATGTCAAGGTCACCTAACCAGCTTGTCTCTCTACTTTCTCCTGCTCCTCCTACTCTACCTGAGTCCTTGGCTCTACCGCCACAAGCTGAAAGCCATTGTCAGCTCTCAACCTCCCAACCCCTTCTCCTCACTTGGCCAAAACCCCAGCAAAATTTTATTAAAAGTAATTTTTAAGTAATTATAATTAAATAATAATAATTAAATGTTTGAAATTAAAACTTAAATTATTATTAATTTTTTTATTTAAAAAACATCTAATCAATTTTTTTTTATTTTATAATTACTTGAAAAATTACATTTAATAATTTTTTTAATTAAAAAAATAACCAAAGTACCTTTATATTTAACACCATTAAGTCTAGCATTGAATGTTATGACAAAAAATCTCATTTTAACGAGTTGGGGGATCAAATTGATCTCTCAAAAGAGTTGAGGACCATTTTGATCCCTCACAAAAAGTTGAGAGATCATTTTGATCATTTTCTCACAAAAAATATGTGCATGGTTATAAATGGTTTTAAAACCCAAGCTTGAAAAAGTAGTTTAACGAACCCATCCATAAGAAAATATCTTTTTAACAATATAATTATGACCCTTCTAATAACATCAAATCATGTGTTCCCTCAAGAAGATCCCTACTCATGGAAAACACACTTGTAGAATAACTTCTCAATCTCCATGAAGTGAAGATGGCTTTATTTTGGTCACACATCAAAGATGGGAATATAAAAGCACAAAAAAATGATAGCTAAAATATTACTCTCATACTATATTGTTGAAATATGCCCGACCAACTAGCTTTAGATTTCAAAGATGTAAACTAAAAAATACATATATCATATTAGCTTACCAGAATCATCAAGCCTTATTATAGACTTAAACTAAAATTTCTAAATACTTTAAAGAGACCATGATTATATTATCAAGCATCAAGGCTTTCTTGTCATGCAATAACCCCTCAGGTTGTTTACAAGTACCCAATCTCTCTAGTCAAAAAACACATAAAAAAGAATCAATAACATACATTGTGTTTTTTTAGCAAGTACATAGAATCAATCCCATTATACTTTCCCATAATTTGAAACTTGCTATCTCCTTTCATCATAACTAGACATGCTTTTACAAGAAGAGTTCCTTGAACCATCTTTTATAAACAAAGTGACACTAAACAGTATAATTTTCAATGGGTTTTCCATTCTTATTTACTTTTTATATGAAGCTAACCACTAAATTTCTCTGAAAAAATCTAATGGAATTCACCTACCTATTCCAGCATTAGTTCTTTTGGTTATAAATATCTTATATATACAATAAAATCAATATCACATGTTAGCCTAGTTAGGATTTTAATGAAATGTTTGCAAAGAATTAGTATGTGTGATTGCATAAGCTAGTTCAAGCCAAGGATAAGCTTAATTCAAAATAGCTGCCAAGAAGTTTGTGCACATGAAAGACTAAATTTATTTTTTAAATGAAAAAGAAATTAAAACTTTCCCATAATTGCCAAAAAAAGATTGTCATTATACTGATAAACTATTAACTTGAAAGGCAATTACATGATGGTTATAATACCAAGGGACCATTTGGTTTGTTTAAAAAGAAATACATAGTAAAAAGAATACAATGTAAAAGGAATATAATATATTTAAAATATCTTAGAGTTCTTTGAATGAATATAAAATAAATGCAATTAATTACTTTTTTTTTGTTTGGCTTGAAGTAAAATGAATGCAATGTAAAACCCAACGATGGTGGTAATCGATGGCAGGCGGTGACGGTGGTAGCAACAACCAGTGGTGAAGGTGGCCGACGGCGATAGGTTGGGGGAGGTAGCCGCAATAGCTAGCTGGCACCGACGATGACAGGTAGTGGCGGCTGGCGATAATGGCAAAAAAGGTGGTCGACAAGGACGGCGAAGGAGAACTTATAGTGTTTTAGAAATCAGCCAAATCTAATGATTTTCAAATACACCAAAATTGAACTAAAGGATGAATTCCAAATACTTCAAAATTTTAATATGTATTTCTTTTACTTCAAATTAAACACCAATATTTTTAAAACCCGTATTTTTATAATAGTTTACATCCATTTTATTTCAAACAAAACACCCTCTAAGTGAGTATGTCTACCACCACTAAAAATAAGAGTGTCAATTCAAATTGGTGAGTCATCTTTGGGTTTGATGCAAAATCAACTTGACCTAAATATGCTTGAACCAAAGCCAACCCATTTATCATGCAAGTCAAAATATTTGACCGGATCCCGACTCGAACATAATTCATCTTACCTAAAATTTGTCCATTTATTATATGAATCGTGTAATTTCTTTGATCAATATGACTCATTAACCTAAATACAATATGTTTAACCCAAACACGACCCATTTTACTTGGAACCCAACCCCTTAAAATTGGAAGTAAATGATAATCCAATTAATTTCTAGTCAATTTTGAATTTTTGGGCCAACCGGAACCCCATCCAAAAATTTAATTGAGTCAAAATTTATAAACCAAATCTAACATGAATAATAATTGGGCCAAACTCAACCTAATTTTTTTTAGTTGTATTCGGGTAGGGTCATTTCTTGATACCCCAAACAAAAATCATCATAAATGAGATCTATCGGTATTTATAAATGAACTATAGTATATATAAAAGTTCTATTGGTATCTATGACTTAACTAGAGTAAATCTAAAAGGAAATATATTGGTAACTAGGAATAAAGATTACCCATAATTAAAAAAAAAGTTGTCATAATACATTGATGGCTAGTAAGGCAATTACATGATGGTTGTGTTACCAAGCGAGTCCCTCTAGCACCACCAAGGCCATCTTCTTCCTCCTTAAGGCACTCTTCATCTTCTTCCTCTTCAGTAAGTTTGGAAGCATGACGACCTCTACAAATTTGTTGTTATTCAATCAAGCCATAAGAAGAATTAAAGATCAACTTCATGTAAAATAAATGTATTCCTTCAATTATAACAATATTACTAATTGTACACAAACCAACATGTTTCAATTAACAAAAAAAATGGAATGTTTCAATTATGAAAAGCATAGCATATACGAGAAATCTGATTTGATCGAATTATCATCACGGAAAGTAGCTTCATATGTAACATTGTCTCAAGCATTAAAAGAGACTATTCAAAGGAACCTTAGCAAGCATTGCAATACTAATACTTGTTGCATTACTATATACACCACTAACACCAGTTCATATAGTTGGTAAAACAAAGTAAATATAGTACTTAAAATCAGGCCACATCAGAATAACTTTACATAGACAAAAGAATCTTTCAAAATCTTTCATTCACATCAAAAAGATCATTTTCTTGAAAATTGAGCATGGATAATTCTGGCAACGCACAAAGAAGTCAATAAATTACATTTTCTATGTAAGTAGGTAAACTCATGCAGTATGAAATATAAGAGAGGAGTTATGAAAGTTTCCAGAGCCAGTGGAAACTGGAAGGCAAAAAAGTTAGTGAAAGCATAATATTTCTCTCGAATATTCTACCAGAGAATCCAGTATCAACTATGTCATTTTTTAGAAGACTAAAACAAAAAGGCATGCACAAAACATAGTGCAGCTGGCATTTTATCTGATAAAGACATCAAAAGCATATTGCAAGCATCAGAACTTTCGTTAAAATGTATTATAGAATAAATGAAGAACTAAACAACAAAACTAGTTAGAAATAAGGCAAAACTTGAACAGGTAAATAAATCTAGGTTTAAAAATATTGGGGAGCCGTATAGGATTAAATAAATGATTTCATTTGTTACAGTTTTCTAATTGTTTTTTTTTTTTTTTTTTTGGTGGATAACTCCTCACCATATATATATATATATATATATATATATATATATAGAGAGAGAGAGAGAGAGAGAGAGAGAGAGAGAGAGAGAGAGAGAGAGAGAGAGAGAGAGAGAGAGAACCGGTTTTCATAAAGTCAATACC
Organism: Dendrobium huoshanense; assembly: GCA_016618105.1. Taxonomy (NCBI): domain Eukaryota; kingdom Viridiplantae; phylum Streptophyta; class Magnoliopsida; order Asparagales; family Orchidaceae; genus Dendrobium; species Dendrobium huoshanense. The sequence continues at coordinate 45,456,658 of CM028353.1, read as the reverse complement.
AATTAATGTTGATAATGATGAGTTTCATAGTAAAAAAATGAAAGCAAGAGTTCAATAATCTGATAGATTCAGAAACTTCTGTAATTTTTAAACAAATATAAGAAACTCAGATTCGTAAAATTAAACATTACCTTCCTCTAGGCTTCTTATCTGATACAGATTGAGACCCCTTAGCAAAATGAGCAAATATCTCTGTCTGTTGCAGCAGATACTTCAGTCGGCCCTTTCCCTTGTTATTCTAGCAATGCAAATCAGTCATCGGTAATCAGCAAATGCTATTAGTTCTATCTTTTATTAGCAATAGCCTCAAAGCCATGCTAGAATTAAAGATGGAACCCAGAGAACCCGATCAAATTATGATATTCACAGACCATGTCAGCTTCAATGGAAGCATTCTGTGCATCTAATAACTCTTGAATCTTCTGCTTCTTCATTCTTTGCATGTCTTTCAGCCTGGCTTTTTCCCGCTTCCCAATCTCAGCCTTCTCAGTTGTTTCTTCAGTCTGAAAACACAATGAAAATACTTTCATATCATAGCACAAACTCCGAAAAAAGCTCGCATTCAAAACATGTAAACTATTCAAAAAATAGCTCATTTAGTCCCACAACCTTCTATGCACGAATGCAATAACAACGACAATCGAGAACATCATTAAAATGACCACGAAAGCCAAAGACAGATTCAAAGCAAACAAAAAAAAAAGGACAAAATAAAACCAAGATAAACAAACTGCAAAGCAACAAAAACGAACAAGAAATTATTTTTTTTAATATTAAAAACCTGCAAACAATGATAAGCAACCCAAATTCAGAAAAAACCTAATGGCTCGCTTAAAACCTTACAACAACAACAACAAAAATCAAGGAAATCAAAGCTATTTCCACCATTCACTCCAATCTCATCACCTGCTCATTCTCCTCGTCTTCTGTCTTCACATCCCCATCCCCCACGGCACGATCGTCCTCAGTTGATTGCGAGTCCTCCTCATCCTGGATCGTTGTCCCCGCGACTGCCTCGAGCTCTTCCTCGTCCTCTAGGTCCGCAGACATCTCGTTCTGTTGCTCCTCATCTTCCTCGGAGGAGGACATCGATCCGCTGGAAGGGGTATCGCCCGACAGATCCTCCGTATGAGCGTGCTTAGCCATGGAGAATTCGAGGGTTTCCTAGATTTCCCAGACGAAAGGGGGAAAATTGAAAAATACGCGTCCGAGAGCGACCAATAAAGGAAAACAGCGCCTAATTCCTCAACTTATATAGGCGCGAGGGAGTCGCTCATGTGGGATTCTTCAAGCGTGCGAGATGCGTAGTCGCCCATTCCCGCCAAAATGTGAAAATTAGTAAGGCCAAATGTGTCATTCTAATGATATGGCAAAGGCCTCATTTTATATTTTAAAGTTGAAAATATTTTTTAATAATTAGTAGATGTTGGAAAACATTAATAGGGATTAAATTTATTAAAGTTCTATGTTTTTTTTTTCAAAATTAATATTTTTATTTTTACACAAAATAAATAAATTAAAATTATTATTTTTCAAAAATATTTTTTATGAGCTATTGAACTAATATTAGACCTATGTAAATTTTATTTGATTCTCCTATTTGGGATATATATATATATATATATATATATATATATCATTAACCTACAAATATAGAGAAATTTCTTATGCCTTCGACATAGTAAATTTGTATTGATGTGTTTGAGTAAAATGTTAGATCATGTGTATTTTGAGGTTTTCTAATTTCCGGAAGCCTTAACTACCTCTAGATGGTGCTATAATATCATTGACATTACCTCTGAATCCTCTTTTTTTTTTTGGTTAATTTTTGTTGAGATTTGTAATTTCTTTTTTTAACCTTTTTTCCAGTAGGTCACCTATCCCAAAATTGTTCTGGGATGAGCACACTTAACTACAGAGTTTCTTAAATGAAATTTCAATCATTACATCAAAAAGTGTCTCGATGTTTAAGAGTTTAGCATTTTTTTACTTAATAGATTTCACAATCTCCCTCACTTAAGTAACTGATGTCCTTATCAACATCTTTATCCCAGAATCATCTATTAGGTAGATAGGATTCTAGAGGTAGTCCCTACAAGTTCAAGTGGTGGCTCCCGTCATGTAGTATTTTTCCCATACAAAGTTCAAGAGTGTAGCTCCCAAGGTGTAGTACTTTGTCTTGTATGACACTTAGTGCCCATCTTTTCAGCTGGTATATTGCTCTGATACCATTTGTAATATCTCAAACTCTTAACTATCAAGATATTATGCACTTTGATCTAAGAGCCTCACGATTTTGTCCTGTTTGTGTAACTTTTCAGTACATCACCCATCCAAGAATTGCTCCAGGATGAGCACACATAATTGCAGAGTTTCTTAATGAAATTCCAACCATTACAAAAAAAGGCTTCTCAATGTTTAAGAGCTTAGCTTTCTTTTACTTAAGGGGTTTCACACTTCTAACATCACTTTTTTGTTTGAATTGCTATACATTTCAATCTTTTTATTCTTAATTGGAATTGGTTGGGTGTGGCCCTCAAATTTTCTAAAAACTTTCAAATAAACTTTTTATATTATTTCATGGGTATATGGATTCACTTATGGAGCAGCTCACACTTGTTTCACGATAGTATGATATTATAGTCATAATACAAGGTGTATACTCACTCATATTTTTATAGGTAAGTAATAGGCATTCGATAGGTTTCCATCAAGATATTCAACCAGGATAGTCACATCAACTAAGAGGAGAACTCGCCCACGGTAAATGTGACCTCATTGTATGTTAGTTGTTGCCAATTTATAGATTCATAGCCATTCCCCCCAGAAGGATCGCACTATAAAGAGTCGTCTTACATTCCAAACCAAGAAATAATCATCCCTCAACAAGCTTCATTGGAGGACTCGTTCAAACCATTCTAATCCCTTGAGATCACTTCAAACCATTCTAATCCCTTGAGATCACTCACCTCGGCGGATTGTTCATGATCAAGGTCACCCACCTGCCACTAATATCCTTAATCCATCTTCAAGAATCACACACCTCATCAACCCTTTTACATAGATTCTCAAGTTGATTTAGTTTTCAATTAACAACTATTTCCGTTCTATGAAACTCACACATTATGCCTAGAGGCCCAAATACTGCCTCTATGAACTCTCCTACATATCCAAAGGGCTCATGTTAACATACTTGCCCTACATACCATATCCCAAAAAGACTCACCCAAGACACTTTCCTAGGGAGCTCATATGGGAAAAATAAATTATATATCTAAAATTTTTATTTTTGTGCTCATATGTAGTGTAGAAAACATCATGCCATCCTAAAAGATGATAATTGTATTTTACAATGAATTCTAAAATAAAATAACATTTTAAGATAATATTCATTTTCTTAAAAAATTTTCCTTACCCTAATGTAAGAGGATATATTTTATTCGAGGGTATATGCTCATAATAAAAGAAAGCTATTATAGCAAATTATATTCCATAAGAAGTGATCACTTCATAATACTCTTGAATAAAATAGTGACAAATTAAAATGATTTTAAAATTTTGATAAAAGATTTTCTCTTAGATTTTTAAATATAATTGATTCAAATTTAGAAAAAAAAAATTTATTGTCAGATAGAAAATAGTAAGGAGTATCGAATTTGAGAAGCTTTTAAGTACGCCAAACTATACTATATTAAGCTTTAAAGTTTTGAAGCTTGAAATTAGCGTCTCGAGTTTCTTATTTTATTAAAAATTTAAAACTTACATTTCATCAACAAAGTATTGAGAAAAAACCCAGAAGGCAAGATCATATGATGTAGTAAATCATCCTTATATCTTAAAACTAAGGTAAGCACTACAAAATAGTGACTCAAACCCAAATATAAAGAAAAGCAATGAGACTACCAACTTTCACCTCACAAAGGATTTAAGAAAGCCCAACCCTATTGAACTTATAATCTCACCTTAAGAGGATACCAACTAAAACTACCTTATTACTTCACAATCATGATGTCAAAGCCCCTACATAATGTAAGCTAAGTAGTATTATTTAACAAATTAGGATTTACAACTTAGGCACCTAGAGCTAAGCTACTCAAATATGAAGGGTGTGCAAAGGCTTCTAATTAATGCAAAATTTTTATGATTATTTTTATCTTTTTTTCTTAAGGGTTATTTATTTATTTATTTATTTTGATTCATAGATATTATTTCATTTCACAGTAAGTTTTTTTATCCTAAAAGAACATAATGTTTTAAAAAAGGCTCTCCTAAAATTAAGCATGCATATCCTATTTATCACACCTATTTTAATTTTTGGCATTTGAGTTAAATATCAAATTTTGAATGGTTTTTTTTTTTAATATTTTAAAGAATACTTTAAATATTTAAAATTCCCATTGAAGCAAACTTTCATAGTAAGGTGTGATAAAGGGGAACAAGGTGTATTTTATGACTTCTTTTTACTATTATTTAAATCCTTTATTTAAGGATTTATGACAAAAATTATTTTAAATTTGATGATATTTTATATTATTCAGTTTATTATTCTCTATAATTTTATAGGTTCATGAAATCATATTTAGTGTTTTTTTTTTCTAAAATTAGTAATAAAATATTCAATTTATTATTATTTTATTAAATATATAATCTACTTATTTTTGTTTCGGATTTAAATGATGTAAAAATATATATTTAAACTTTGGGATAACCTCAATCTCATAAAATTGTGGAATTATTTTAGAATTTATATATATTTTTAATTATTTATTAAAAAATAAATTATTATTGAAATAAGCCCCAAAACTTATGTGAATATTTTTAGAGATTAGATGTTCCTTAAAACTTATCATAAAAATTTGACCTCATTTAAATTTTTTAAATATTTATATAATTAAAAGACCATATTTTTATTTTCTTTCAAATTTGATGTAACTTTTTATAGGAGATAGATTTCTCTCACAATAATCTCATAAAAACTTAAAATGAATTGGAGATATTATTTATTTATTTATTATGATTTATTTGATTTATTGATATATTTTATTAATAAGTTTATTAAAAACACATAAATAAATAAATAAATAAAAATATATATATATATATTATAGAATATAAGTTCTTATTATTTTTAATTATCATCAAGACTTTAAGAAATTTTATTCTATATTTTTATCATTTCATTTGGATTTATAATGCATTTTTTTAAATTATAGGTTAATTAATTAATTAATTTATTATTATTATTATTTAGGATCCTAATTGAACTAGGCATTAGGGTTTTTGTTTTAAGCTAGTAAATAGGCCCAAATTTTGATGAAACTCTCTCCACAAGTTAAAGAGGAGGCACAAAAAGGTCGAGGTGCAAGTTTTCGAAGCCCAAACCAATCTTAAGGGTATTTAGATAATTTGCCACCCGTGGTCGCTTAAGGCTCGACTCTAAGTAATTATAATATACATTAGAATCAGCTGGAGTAAAAGCCAAGATCAAGACTGGTTTGCATGTTTAATGTCAAAGCTAAGGTTTTTAAATTTTTATAATTCAACCATGGTCAAAAGGTTTGACCAAAGGTCAATTATAAATCCAAATAACCTTAGTATTGATTAAAATCATTTGTACTCAAAACCAAAATTAAATGATTGAATTTGAACATTTGGATCAAATTTAAGATCCTTTTAAGGTTTAGGTCAAATTTGATTTGACCATAGTCAAAAGGATTTGATTATAGGTCAACCCTGTGCGAAAACATTCTTAAAATAAGTTAAAAATATTTCATCCAAAATAAACTTTCAAACAAATTTCTTTAAATAAAGACGGGTTGGCAAAAAGTCAAAGTGAAAGCACCAACCATTAATAAATTGCTTGAAGCAATGTGCTAGCCAGGGATGGTTGTCCAAATAAATGCATTGCTTGTCATATAAAGTCAAAATTCCCTGCCTTTTACCCTCTAAAAACTCATGCATCTATAATAAATGCAACCAACCATCAACCTCTTAGTACTTAAAAAAAAAATCAAATCATTACAATCCCACAGATGAAAAATTATTCTGTGCGGACACCTGATGCCGTCTGAAGACAAATCAGAGCACGCCACGTCATCCTTTTGTTGTGTACCACCGCTGTGTACTCGCTATATACCAAGTGACATGACCCACTCTGATTCGTCTCCAGACAGTCCGGTGTCCACATTGAATAATTTCTCCCCACTGACACCTTGATTGCACACCTAATGTGCAGGGCAATGATATCATAATATCATTAAAACAATAAAAAAGATGCAATATTGTTCCACAAAATGTTCCAATAGACATAAATACAATACCCTACTTGTGAATTTTCAGTGGTTGTAGATGAGAGAACCTGTAAGCCTTTCTTCAAAGCCAAAAAGCTGAAGCTATGTATAATACATCCTCCATTGTCATGACAAAATGCAACAAAGATGATCAATTGTAAACAACCACATAGCTGAACTCACAGCTTATTGATATGAACATTGAACAAGACAACCATCAGAAATTGATCCAGGAAGAGAGATGGAACTGAGAAGAATGTAGTCGTCCAAATAAATAAATACATTAAGTATAACAATTTTTCATTTGTGTTAAGAATAGTGAAGAATGTCTTGGAACTTCACCATATACACCAACAGCTTAATATTACTCCTTGATATTGCTCCTCCTCGGCTGACCCTTTGTGATGCTACAGGTTGCAGAAGACATTAGAGAAGTGGATGAATAGAGGAATGTGGTAAAAATATATCTTCCCTTGGATAATATTGGACTACCGGGGCCAGTAGCTTGTAGTGGAATAAGGCTTCGTTTGGAACGGTTTTTTTGCTGCTTCTTGAAACGGTTTTTTAGTACAAAAATTAAAATTTTTGTACTAGAAAGCCGCTTCAAGAAGCAGAAAAAAAGCCGTTCCAAACGAAACCTAAGACAAATTGCTACGATGGCAGCCAGGCCAGAGCTCTAATGGGGTGAGATTCAAAAAGGGTAAGGAGCAGCTGGAATGTCAATTAAAGATGCAGGATTATAACCCACTGTACTAATTGGATGATCGAATTTGCATGTCCGGCCATATTTGCAGGCTCCATTTTGAGCATAGTAAGCACAAATCTGAGCCCCCTGTAGGTAAATATTTAAGAAGAGTTAATATCAATCAGTTACCTATCACAACAAGCAAAGGAAATTAGAAAAATGACTCCATAACATCAGCTATGTTGTTTACCGAGACGAAGTTTATATAAGAAAATTGTTTTCTGACCGATATTAGTTGTCATTCATGTAGAAAAGGTTGGAGTAGCTCCAGTGGAAGATGAGATTAGAGAGAGTCGTCTTAGATGGTTTGGTTGCATTAAATGGAGGCCTTCCGATGATTTTGTTAAGAAAGTTGGGGTATTAGATTTGACTTATATTAAGAAAGGTAGAGGTAGAACTAAAAAGACTTTGTTAAAAAATATTTGAAATGATCTTTCTTTATTAGATTTAAATGAGAATTTGACTTTTAACAGGACATAATAGCGAAAAAGAATCCATGTAGCCGACCCCACATAATGGCATAAAGGCTTGATGTTGTTGTTGTATTAGTTATCATTCAAACTAAGGCTTTGTTTGAGACAGCTTTCTTATTACTTCGTAAAACAACTTTTTGATATAAAAATTAAAAAAATTTGAACCGAAAAACTGCTTTAAGAAGCAGTAAAAAAGTCGTCCCAAACAGAACCTAAGAAAAGAACAACCTTATTCAAGCTGAGTATCAAGATTTTTCGATCAAGGAATAAGATATTAATCAAGTTAATCTTGTCTGCTCACAGGCCGGTACCAGCTTATCAACTGGTAATGAGATGGAATACAACAAAACATTAAACAGAAACACAAGCTGGCATTGCACATAGTAAATAACTTTGAAATCATCCAAACAAAACTTCGAGAATCTACATGCAGAGGTATCATAAAGGGGAAAATCAAAGTTCGAGAAGGAAAAGCAGTGTAAGGGCAAACGCTCCAAGGATATGCCTAAGGATTGACCTTCCTAATGCTGTCATCCAAGTGGATTTGGATCCTCTCAAACTAACAAGGTTATTGGAAAGGTAATTTATCAATCCCACTTGCAACTGACTTTAAGAAAAGATAACACAAAAAGCAAAAACGAAAATAAATTTCCTTAGCACACCACCAGTCAATAAAACATATTGAGTCTTGAGATGGTCCTCCACTAAGAACAGGCCATCAATATACTAACTCAATTCCTCTGGTTCAATCCTCATGAATTGATTTATCATGCCCTGTTGTCATCTCGACGCCAACAAGTTCAATTTGGCTCTTTAGCCAAGCCCAAGTTGTACGCTTACTAGTCCCGCTAGTTCGAGGAAAAGGTAACAACAACCAATTGAGAGTAACACACATTGATGCAAGGAAATAAAGTACAAAAGACATCGTCTAGAAAAGAATGCATTTGGAGTTGAGGTAAATTATTTAGAATTAAAATAGTTGAAGGTTAAAAAAAAAGTTTGTTCATGATCTTATGGCATTACACAAATAAACCACAGCTTGTGCCAATATACCACATAAACTAAATACATTACTAAGACAAAAACTTAAACTGTACTAAGTCTGGCCTTCTTTAACTCATTTGAATCCACCAAGCCCAAGCTCCATGTCTCACTTGGAGATAAGAAAATGGAAGAAATTTAGTGAAAAACTCTTAGACCATTAAAAGTACTATTATACAAATGTATTAGTTCAATATGTAAGAAAGACATAACACAATTAAAGCACTTGGTTCGTCACACAAGACTTGGCTAAGTCGATCGCAGGCATACCTTCATCCAAACCCATTTGGTCAAAGTTCATGGATGTATCTTACTCGCTTTATGTTGTTAGCACAATGAATTGCATTTGGAGGTCAAACTGCCTCCCACAAAGTATCCAAGCACCTATAGCACCTACAAGAACACACAGCCCTATAATAAAGGTCATACCACCTTCCAAAGCAATGTTTCATTTAAGCACCTATAAGGTCACACCACGATGTGGTAAATGTCACATAACCTTCCAAAGAAATGATTTGTTAGACCGGCCCTTGCCAAGGGCTGGCTCACATGTATAAGAGGCGGATGGCAAGAGAGAGGGAGAGGGAGATGGGGCCCACTAATTAAAATTCAATTATTTTGGAGCCAAAGGAGGGGGCAACAAGGGCAGATTTGTCCTTAGGAACTTAATTAATTAATTGCATGCTTTAAGTAGGAAGGGAAGATTAGTGTTAGGGTATGCTTTGTTTTGGTGGCTGCTTTCCGGAGTTCTTGTCTTGGTGTCTTGGACCCTAGATTCGTTTAGGGATTAGGAGAGAATGATCCTCTAGAATTGAGGATCAATTGTATCTTGCTTTATTGCTTTCGTTGTTTGATTTCCATCATAAAAATACTATTGTTTTGCTGTTTTTCCATTAGATTCATGAAGTTTTCTCGCTGTTTTCATCAATCTTCTTAGGGCTTACTTGAAATATTCAAGTATTTTCTATCACGATTCTCACAAGCACTTGTACACAATCATCACATCAATCATAACATAAAAATAATTCATAGATTTTTTATGTAGCAAGACATACCATCTCAGATTATGCTTAATTCAACAAGTAAAGAAACTATGAAATAACAAACTTGTTACACAAGAAAAATGCAACATTAATGGATTAGGATTCACCGCTTGGTTAAAATGATGTATTGAAGAAGTTGCATTAGTTCTTGAAATACCCCATAGCCTTGGTAATCGATATGCCTATGTAGTCTCCCAACCCACATTGAATATAAATAGTGTGTTTGTCTGCCTACATGAAATTTTTATTGAAATAAATTTTGTAGGTATGAATATTTGATCTATTTGAAGTTAAGCATGGCATGGTGTTATTACAACAAATATTGCTCTTTGGATGATCATACATGAGATAAGGAATCATTCATATGATAAGATCTATAACTTATGGTATGAGTAGTAAAATTGTGATACAATCCATGGCATAGATATGTACGATTTGCTTTCTAAAGTTATCTAGTGTCTTACAAACAATATTTGCTAACGCTTTCTTGACTCAATGTAGCATTTTATAAATATTTATTTATAATTTCAAAAGCCTAATATTGATCAGGTAATCAATTACTTGTGCAATTTGAAACGTGGCTAAAAGATTAAATAATAAAAATTTACTTAATTGTCATTAGCTTAATATTTTAAGTTTCCATTCCATTTCTTTAAGTATTTCCCATTCCATTTCTTCTCCTTAAGCTATGTAAAGGCAAGAGAGAGGGAGGAAATGAGAAAGAGAAAGGCCGAATCTGAAAGTCTTGGGGTCTAATTAATGTGTTTCGCTAATTGAGGAAATCGATCTACTCACTATGGATATTGTTTTCCTACCTTATATTTCGGTAAAAAGATAAATCTTGTATGTTTTCTTGTAGTATTCCTTCATGTGAACGTCATTATGGGTTTCCCCCATTTCCCATGAGTATTTATAGTTTGATTTGTTGCATATAACCACTCATCTACTTATATGACTAGATTTAACAAGGTTTCCTCAATACATCATTATTCCTACATTGTTCTAACCATACATGGTGAAGTACCTATTAGTTATGTGAGAATTGCTTATCACAGAGTGATTTACTATTGTAGATTGTTTGATACACATATTAATTAGACCATTAATAGAAATTTAAGTAATTTAATCTTGAGCATTTGACATGTGTGGCATTATGTTGGTTTATAGGAAGGAATAAGGATGACTTGATGTTGAGTATGATGGGTCAGTTCACCTAAAGTTATTTTGATGGTTTATAGGAAGATATCAATTCACCTAAAGTAAAAAAATAATACTCTTTAATTTTGAACATTTGCCTTTTTCTGTCTATTCATAGCAAGAGCCTCATTTGTAATAAAAGCTAGAGGTGTTAAAAATATAAGTGCATTGGTGACTTTAGCTTGATCACTACCGAGACTAATAAACATATGAGCAATGCCTTGCTAATCCTGATTGAGGATGTATGTTGGAGGTGTGTTACATACTTTTTTATTAGTGAGAATAATAGGCATATGAGCTATGCCCTGCTTATGCTAATGGGAACAAATCGACCAATGAAAATAGGTTAATCCGAAGCTAAGAGGGTACCGAGATGAAGTAAATAGTTATTTAACTCGTAATTCAGAAGTTGTCAATTTATGCTATGATCTATAATGTAATAATAAGCCAGTTACTCTATGATATGATCCATGATGGGGATGATATTAAAATGTTATGATTTTAGATATGCATCATATATTATGACAACTATTATGACAAGGCCTAATATTTTTGTGTTGTCCAAAATGCTTTACTCCCTTCATTAGGCGCTTTGAGGAAGATTTAACATACAACATCAAAAATGGAACTTTTATGGCGCTTGTTATGATATCTCTTTTATCGATCATGAAACATTTACAACCCACTCCCAAATTATTTTAATCTTTCTCAATAATCATACCCATAACCTGTGGTCCTAAAAGTGCTCCTTCTCAAAGTTCAATCCATTATAAAGATCTATATTCACAACAATAAATTGCTTCAAATGGTGACATATAGAATAGTTGTAAAATATTTCTATTAAGGAAGATGTTGCTCCTAATCTCCTCCAAAGTGAAGTACACAAAGTCTCGAATGTTCCTCCATAATTTATATTATTTGCATGAATTTTCCATCCATTTAATGATGAAAAGAAACGTTAAACTTATGATGGGTTCCTATGGCTTATTGTGCATGCTACCACAACCTAGCCAGAAAACAATCATCTCAATTACAGACTATGGTAATAGGATCATCATCTTGTCAAACAGTTATGTCAATGTAAAATTGTGCTAATTAATCTATAAATAATAATTTTCAAATAGGTATAAAATGTACACATCAACATATCCACAATCACCTAAATAACATCTCAGTCCTAAGACGACTAAGGTGATCTAATTAAAAAATCCATTGCGATGCCATCCAAATTCCAAGTTAAATGGTTAAAGGTTGCAAAGATCCATGAGCATCAAGTGTTCAGTCTTTACTTGACAAATCATGCATCCGCTTATGAACTTAGTTACACCCTTCAGCAAGCCTAGCCACAAAATAAAGCCTATCTTGTGAATTCCAGGATGAATGATATAATAAGGCTTAGGTTCTTCTCAAAGGATGATCTTTAAGGTCTTTGTTATTTGGTACAAAAAGCCAACCTCTAAAGGAAAGTGCACATAAAAATCCATTCAACCATCTTCATTTTTGCTCCGCATCCTCTCAACTAACATAGATCAATCCATTGGGCCTAAGAAATTAGTATGCTTGGCTGCTTGTTAATGGTGCTAAGAGAAATCTTTTGATACAATGCATCAACATAACATTCTCCTTTTATTTTGTCACATGCTGAGCTCATGTTGAGTCATAAAAAACTTCAAACTTTGATGGTCGACAATGATCTTAGAGTGTAATCCATGTAAGGACTGTCCCAAATATGGTGAGCAAATACTACAACCAGAAGCTTTAAGTTGTGAGTGGTACAACTCTTCTCATGTCATTTTAGCTATCTTGTGTAGGCTGCAACTCATCTATGTTGCATCAACACATTTTCGGTCCTTATAGAAAAGCATCATTGTATACTTGGATTCATTTCACAACAAAGACTGCAGGTAACAAACCCATTGAGATGATGAGTGTATTAGGATAAGTAAGTAGTCTATAAACATTTGAAAACCTTAAAAGCTGTTTAAAGACTAAAAAAATGGGCGAATTCTCAAAATATGTTCAAATCTCAAAATTCATCTCCACAGTATACATGGATAAAATCATTAAGCAAAACTCTTGAGAAATATGCCTATCAGCATAGCTCTTAGTAATGTTTTCTCTCAGGAGTCTGATGCCTCTTGGGCAAATATCCATCACTATAATTATTCTTAGAAGAATCCTAAGAGTTGGTAATGATGTTCATTACAAATACACTGAAGGAACAAGTGGTGTACTTATTATCTATAACAAAGAATGTTGGATCCGAGCACTTCTATCTACATAACATTTAGTAAAAATTGAGCTCTTAAGGAAAAAACACTACAATAAATATAATAGTCAAGATTGCTAGAAGGGGGAGGAGGATCATAAAAAATCAAATGAAATTATTTGACTATATAATATACCCAATGGTCTCTTTCTCTCAAGCTTATTATGTTCACTAAGATATATTCTTAATACACTTATTTTCTCTTAGAGGGGAAGTACTTCAAATCATGACAAAAAAAAAATATCATGGAAGGTTCATGTATATTACTTGCTTTTATTACAAAAAGAAAAGACACATTAATAAAACTACTCATACTTTGAAGAGGAAGGAACAAAATGCAGATGACAACTGTAAGAAGGACAATTCAACAAATGTTGGATTCAATTTATTTTTGATGTAAATGATAATCTTTTCACGATTCATAGAGCAAGCATAAATAATCAATAGATTCATAATCCAACTTACTCATATTATGTCCTAATAAGAATTTATTTCCTACTTATGAGTCATATTCTGATGATTATTTTTTATAAGAAATAATTCATTATATAATATAAGTTAGGTGCTGTGAAATTTAAAACACATAAGGCTTGACTAAGAGTAATTGGAGTCGAGCAATTAATAGATCTTAAACAGAATATGATATCTTTGAGTGCTCTAAGTGATACATGATACATATTATCTTGAGATGTTGATGCCCTTCTAGTTTCTAAGCGTGTCTCGGTTGTGTTGGTGGAAACTTTTAGTGGACTATATTTTACACTATGTAACCTTGATGCTACTTTGATTTCATCAGTTCTTGTGCAGCACCATAATTTGGAGAATCATAAAAAAAGAAAAAAGCTTCTTGGTTGCAAGAGATGTACTAAAAGAAAACACAGGTTGAGAGTGCACTTCTAGATATGATTAGAAAATCAATGTAATCCTTGAAATCTATTCAAGTTTCAAAAGTCATCACCACCATACACAGAGAAAACCATTAATGCCTAAACATTTTAATTTACAAAGCAAAACACTTGCCACAACTGTTGAGAAACGTCTCTTGAAAAACTCTCAGGAATTTCCTCTTGGGAGTTCAATATCCCTCGGGTAACTGTAAATCACTACACTGCTTAAAAGAATCCTAAGTATTGGCTTTAATGGTATACATTATAAATATATTGACAGAAGACAATATATAAATTGAATGCAAATTACAGCTATTATAAGCATTATTTACAAAAAAGAATATCAGGTACAGGCACTTTGAACTACCCCATCATTTCGTAAATGCTAAGACTATATTCAAAGGACAAGTGTTGCTATAAATAAAATAATAAAATTTTTTAGAATGAGGATCAGGATCATCAGATATTAAATGAGATTATTTCATCACATAATAGGCACATTACTCCCTTACTCTCAAGCTTATTGATTTAATAAGATACTAATGGGGACATCAATGCATGGAAGGTTTATCATAGAAGGGGCCGTAGATCGACAACCACGACTCAGTCGTTATATTATTAGTTATTGTGTGTGTTGTATGTGATTTAATTTAGTTTGTGAACTTTTCGTAATGTTATGTTGTAAACCCAAGGGCATTTGTGAACTTTTCCTTTATGTTATGTTGTAAGCCCAAGGGCATATGTGCCTTTTGTCTTGTCATGTGGTGGAGCCTATATATATTGCTCTCTCCCCCCTTGTAAGAGGATGATGCTTATTTTGAATGAATTCTGATTTCATCCCTCTTTTCTTGTGTGAAAGTGAGTGTGGTGAAGTGGTTTGAAGCATTAGGAGAAGGCAAATAAAGTACCCAACAACCCATTAAGGTGAGCTCTTGGTTTTCCCCTTATATCTCTTCCCTTTTCCCTCCTCCTTCCTATCTAATTGCCGGTCAACCCCCCCTTCCACCACCGCCGCCACCACCACCTCCCCATCCACGTTCACAATCCAAAATTTCCCAAATCTGAAATTTTGACCTTTGGGATTCCAATTGGACCCCACTTGTCTCTTGGAACTCTTCATATTAATTAATGATAAGTTGACCCAATAATTGCCTCTCCTAATTTTCATTTTCAAAATTAGTTGAGAATTAGAAAAGCCACAACCCCTTCCCTTTCCACATGATTGGCCCGCTCTTAAAACTCTTCATGTTAATTAATGAGAAGTTGACCCGTTAATTGCCTCTCCTAATTTTTCATTCTCAAAATTAGTTGGGAATTAAAAAAGCCACAATCCCTTCCCTTTCCCCACGGTTGGCCTGCTCTTGGAACTCTTCATGTTAATTAATGGGAAGTTGACCCATTAATTGCAAAGTTAATTTTAACTTTTCCCTCTCCCAAAACAATTTTTTCATTTTCCAATCCCACTCTCCCATTCCCCTAAGCCCCACAACTCTAATTAACCTCATACCATTCCTAATCCCCCCAAATAACAAAAATTGTGGCCTCCCTCTTTCTTCCAAATTTCGGCCAGCATCTCTTCTTCTTCTCCACTGTGAAGCAAGACACAAGGAAGGCACTACGGAGCAACCTTTTGAAGATCAACCGGCCGCGACCACACCACATCTGAAGGAAGCTTCCCTGCGACGCAAATACCTAAGTCTTTCTACTCTAACTTCATACATTTAGTAAATAGCTTTGAAGTCCAATTCTTTGTGGCATCACTACTTTCATGTTAATTTAAATCTACTAGCTTCTTAAATCATTGAGTGCATGGTTCTCGTAGTGACTGCTCTATGTTAAATGTTAAATCTTTTTACAAACCCATGTTAGCTAAGTTGTTGACTTGATTTATCCTTCTTGAATTCTAGAACTTTAGTTGTGGTTAATTGCTATTTGTGAATTGTCTTTCTTACTTGTTTGTAGCTTGTTTTACGCATCCCCATAATTAATAGCATGCCGATTTTAAATTTAACTTGTGTTTAATTTCATAATTCAAGCCCTCACATGCTAGTCCTACATTAGATACATTCTTTGTACTCTTATCTTCTCGGATGGTGAATGTTTGCTTTCAGCTACTCCATAGTGGATATAGGTTATTCAAATGAATCAATCTAAAACTTGTGTTTATTCTTCTTGTTATAATACTTCTCTGAACCTCTCATAGAGTAACCCAAGTATAGTTCTTTTCTAGCTTTGAATTCTTAATGCGTGCATTCTTGCCTCTCACATGGAGACAAAAGCGAGTTTCAATCATTTACACTCTCAATACCGTGGTAAAGTCAACTATTGGTTTGAAGAGAATAAAAAATGGCATAGTAGAATATTCAATAATCGATCTAAGTTCCACATAGAGCTTGGCATATTGCACCACATTGGAGAATCCTCCAACAGTCATATGTTTGTCACTCAAGAACATTGGATGCTCAATTTAAGACCATTCATTAATAGGTGATTGCAATTATTGAGATAGTCAATGCTTCCTTCACTTTTTGACTCGTTCCGATTGTTTAATCTGCTCACCCACTCAATTGTTGACCTCTGGATCATGCCCAAAAGAAAAAAAGGAAGTGAAATACACATCATACCTTATCCGATGGATCCACGAAACCCGCCGAACTCCTCCAGAAATTCTGCTCAAATCCCGCTGAATTCCTACCGATTCGGCGCCGTTCGCCTCTGCTCCCGCAAATCCCGCGACAGCTCCTCGATCGCTACCTCATTTGCATCGTTAAATACCCAACCGAGCGAAGCTTTCGGTTGCTCTTCTCCACACACGACGCTCTCTGCTTCTTCTCTCCGACTCCACACGAAATCCTATTCCTTTCCAACTCTTGACCTATCCCGACCTTGCGAGCCCAGGCTGACGACAATCCTCAGGCGAAGCCATCCCCTCAAGCCGGCGCCTGGATCCCGTCAAGTTCCGACCTCCAGAGCCACGACCGAATCTTCCCAAGCCTGATTCCTCTCCACCTGATCTTTCTCTCACACGGTCGACCCCTTCTCCCTTCCAATCCTTGCTTCTCCGACCTCCTCTGGCCGAGAGAGAGAGAGAGAGAGAGAGAGAGAGAGAGACCTTGCCTTGAGACCGAGCTCCCACGCCTCCTCTTCCCCTCTTACCCGAGCTCCCATTGCCGATCCCCTCTCTGCCTTGGCCGCAAGCTCCATCCCGACCCTTAGTTGATTAAGTATTTATTGTATCTAATTATTATTATTACTTATAATAATTATGTTAGTATAATTATTATAATTATTAATAATTTTAATAATTATGTTGTTATAATTACTATAATTACAATAACTACTAATTATAATAATTATGTTATCATAATTATTAATAACTATAGTTATTGTAATTATAATTGTAATTATATTATTACTATATTTTTTTAAGTATAATTAATTTGTAAAATAATTATAATTAGTTATAAATTAATTATAATTTTTATAATTAGTTTATATTAATTATAATTAATCATAGTTAATTATTATCATTAATAATTAATCATAGTTAATTAACATCATTAATAATTAAATATGATTAATTATCATTAAGTATAATTAATTATTCTAATAATAAGTAATTAATTTTAATTATAATTATTTATTATGAATTAATTATAATTTATATATGGTTAGCTAATGTTAATTATAATTAATCATTATTAATTATAATTAATGATAATTAATTATCATTAATAATAATTAATTATTTTAATTATAATTAAAAAAAGTTTATTTTGTTTAAAAAAATAATTCTTTTATCGTGGCTTGCAACGGACCGGCAAACCCCCTACGCGCTCACGTAGCGTTGCAGGGAGGGAAACCGGCGCGGCGCTTGCGACGATTTAAGAATCCCTCTTCAATGCTAGCAATGAGCTGGCAAATCCCTTACGCGCTCAAGTAGCGTTGTAGGGAGGGAAACCGGTGCGGCGCTTGTGGCAAAGGGGATAAAAAAATATGTTTTCTTTTTTTATATAAGTACCCCCGAACACCCACGTGGTGCAGAGGGGGGAAATCTATTTTTTTTAACATGTGTTTTCTTCTTATAATTAAAAAAAAATTTTTTAAACGCTCACGTAGCGGGCGGGGATAAAAAAATGTATATACTTTTGCAACCGCGGTGTCATTTTTGACACCTACCTGAAGCGCTCACGTAGCGTCGAGGGGAAAGGTTGCCTCTTGGTTTTTCCTCTAAACGGGAGAGGCGCCGGGAGGCTGTCGAAATTTGGATCGAAGATCCAAGGACTTGAACAAAATGAGCTTGGACATGGACTTATTTGAACAAAATGAACTTATAACTCAAGTGAGTTTGAAAATAGAAGAAAATTTGATTGAACTCAAAAAGAACAAATGCAAAGAATTTTTGACTTGAGATTGTAGTTTGGGACAACTACAAGAGAACTTGAATTTGCACTTTGAACTCAAACAAGAACGAGAACTTGAGTTAGTAAGAATTTGATCATGTGCTTTGAACTTGAATCATACAACATCAAGTGGAGCTTGAACTTGCCAAGATCACAACAGACTTTGTTTGAACTTGCTTTAGACAATTGGATTGACTAAATACAAAGGTGAATGATTAATTAAAAGACCTCATTCAAAGCTTGATTCAAAATGAACTTGGTTTGAACCAAGTGAGATGGACTTGCAACGAATGTGTGATGAATAAGGGTCCAAATTTTGAACTAAGTGGGACTTGAGTTTGAACAACAAGAAGGACCCGAATCACATTAGCTTAATTTGAGCATAGAATGAACATGAACTTGTGAATTTTCAACATAACTTGTATCAACATATTTTCAAGCAAGGGTCAAATGGAGAGATGCAATAGTATGCTCATGCTTAACAACGCAAAGTCTTCAATGAGCATTAAAGAACTCTCATTCCAATTGAGAAGCCAATTCATCATGCATGGTATGGGTCATCTTCATATGACACCAAGGGATTTGTCACATTCAAATTAGATAATCTACTAGCAATAATATAAAGATCTTTAAATGAAGATCATCATACTGGTCAAAGCACAATCATCAATGAACCAAATTATTATGAAAATCATGAGTTACTTTGAATAGTGCAAGTAATAATGTGCTTACAAGTGATTACAAGGAGATTGTAAACTACAATAGTTCACTAGCCAACATGCATGAAATGGCTAGTGATAAATGTAGTAATGCCTCTATAAATGACAATACCAGAGATACTAAAAAGAGGGTCTATCCTCCATGAATACAGAGCAACAAACACAACATTTTCTAACCAATACAAACAGAAATGAAAAATCACTTGCGAACAATCACCACTCAGTATTAAGTAAATACCCCACACATACACCGTAGTTTGTATACACATAGGTACACTGAAAGGGGTAAAAGCAATCATGAAACCCGCATGGGCCCCGGCGAGCGTGTTATTGGTACACACGTGACGTCTAGGGATGCTGCGCGGGTTGATAAGTGAATTCTTGTTCGAACCCAATCCTTCTATACGGATCAATAAGAGTCGACAGAGTTCGAACCTTCAAACAAGTACACGGTTATAGCGACCGGTGTATTTGTTTCAATGCATTCATATTAGGCCTTCAAGGCCTACAATCAAGAGAATTCACTAACAAATGCTCAAAGCCTACGGAATCTGATCCCTTATCGGCAAGTTGATAGGGTTGACAAGGTTCAAGACATAAATATTCTCAAATGATCCCAAACACCCCGATGATGGCCGTGTTGAATGCAAATCTTAACCGGAGGGGTTCACAAACATTTTCAAATGTCTCCCAAATATTCAAGTGCTTATCAAAATCCAAAACTCCACAAAAATTCCAAAATTTCAAATTCCAAAATATTTAAAATGAAAAATCAACCATCAAATCACTTAAAGAAAAAATTCATCCACCCTCTGCAAAAGTTTGCTGAGGTGGATAAATTCAAAAATTACTTCAGCTCATAAAGAGCTAATGCCTAGTCGAAAATATCACTAGGATCCATTCTCAAACAATCTCTTGTCATTAAGGGCGTGGTACGTGTCCTCTAACCGGCAGTTTTGCCGCCAAATGTCACTGCAGGTAAACGGTTATGACCTGGGGCCCTCTGAACCAAGTGGTTTTACCGCCAATTAATGGCACCACGAAATACCAGTTATGGCCAGCGCCGATACGCTCTTTATTGGCATCAAATCCTTGAGATATGAATCAATAGGATATGATTGATAGGGCACAAAGCCATCTGTAAGCTAAGGTGGATTCAAACTTGTCCCCTTAGGCAAACATTCACCCCAGGTCTATAAGGTCCCCTTGGACGAAGAAACCCATGGCTGCCGACAAGGATCCTTCTGTCAGGTTGGGTCGACTACCTCCTCTGACTAAGTATACCAGGGACCATGATGGCTTGGGATGACGGAACCATGGGATCTTGATCGGGTCCATCATCCATTCCCCCACCATCCGCTTTAAGTGCAAGATGGTGAAATTTCAAGTTTTAAATATCAAACCCTCTAAATTTCCCATTATCCAAACCCTTCAAATCCCAATTCCAAATCCAAACACATGCTGCTACTATATGCCAGATACCACATATTCTCTACGTATTTGATTGATGACTAGCCTTAATCAAAAGTTCTCTCTCGTGATCGGGAGGGGTAATTAACTATAGGGGCTTGCGCCTATAGGAAACCAGAACTCAGATCATAAAGTCCTCACAAAGTGAGGGCGAAATCTCTAGGTAGTGTCTTATCTACAAACCCATCTGCCTTCCAAAATTTACCTCGGAACTTAGTTCGTTAAAACTCTCTCGCGGAATAAAAAGAAAAGCAGCGGAGGCCGGGGCCGAATTTTCGGAGCCCACATCAATAAAGCAAGGGGAGTTGAAATTAATGATACCCTTCTTCCACACACCAGAAGTATAATGCCCAAATGTTTAAAGTTTTTGAAGGAGATTGTTCTATTGAAGTTCAAGACTTTTGACCTCGAAATGTATGAAAGTATTACTAACCCTTCTAATTACGATACATTTGGGAATATCTCATCTTTGTACAACATCTGGGATGCAATCAAATAATGCACTTTGCCACTACCTTAACGACTCTACACAAAGGTGGTTTAATGCTTTGCATTCTCCAAGTATCTATTCATTTGAGGAGTTTTTTAACCTATTTTGGTGCAATGCTCCGCATCAAAAAGGCAATTGAAAATTTCTCAATCTCTCTACAATAGTAAGTAGAAAAATGAGGAGATTATGATGTATTATATGCCACAATGCCTTCCATGAAATAACTAATGGTGACAAGAAATTAGCCAAAATTGCTCATATTTTGAGGTTACAACAGCATAGCTTCAAATTCTGTTGCAAATAATTCCCTCAACTTTATGGAAAACCTTCTTAAAAGGGAGGCCAAGTGATGCGGACATCCAACCGTCCATGTCAATCCGAGGAGGAGCTGAAGATCGACGACCGAGATCACTTTGTTTTATTTTCATTTATTAAGTGTATTTTAATTTAGTTTCGCAATTTACCTTTTTACCCTCTAGTTTTATGTAAGCCCAAGGGGCAAATGTGTCTTTTAATTTCTCTTGAGGCCTATATATAGAGGCTCATTCTCTTGTATTAGGATTATGATGATGAATGAAAATTTCTACTTTTGATCTCTTTGTGAGTTCATATTTTCTTGATCTCTTGGTGAGTTCAACTCTCCTAGAGCTCTGTGGGAGTTCTATGGAAAGCCCAAAGTGAGGGCAAAAGCAAAACACGTCAATTTTTGGAAGAGTCCGAAGTTCGCGGTTCTTACGATCTCTTTGTGACTTCGTTAGTTATCTCTATCTTTCTTTGTTTTTGTTTTTGTTCCCTCTTTTGTTCCTAGCCATCGTCTTTCTTCCTCCTCCCCTCTCAACCCCTCGGCCAAACCTCCATACCGAGCTCACCAAAAGCCACCGGCCACCCCTCCAGGAATTCCTCCAAACCGCCAGCCATGGCTCTCTAGCCGCCGGCCTCATCCTTTCCCCTCTCTCCTTGGATTTGCTAATTAGGAGTGCATGATATTAGGAATTAATTTGAAATTCAAATTGTTCAAAATTTGAAATTCAAATTTCTTTCCTAATTTAGCTCACCCATTTTTGGAAATTGCTCAATTGAAATCATAAACCCATGGCAAATTTTGGATTTCAAATTTCAAACTTGAAATTTTTCCTAATTGGGTTTGATCCACATTTGGAAGGATTTAACTCTTCAATTCAAAATTCAAATTTGAATTAGGAGTAATGCCCCCTCAATTTCCTCCCTTTAATTAAGGAATTAATCGCAGCATTAAATCTGAAATTTAATTTCTAATTTAATGATTAATTCACTTAAGTAATTGGGGCCCACTTATTTGAAATCAAACCCCTCTCCCTTCCTCTCTCCTAGGCCGACCCCTCTTCCTCCTTCCTTTGCTTAATTAAGAGCCAGTTAATGTAATTAAATCAATTTGGATTTTCAAATTCAAATGGATTTTAATTAACTGAATTTTCTATTTTCCCCAACCAATTAATTCCCCACCACAATTGAGTGCATTAAACCCATATTTCCCATTACTGCCACCGGCCCCATCTCCTTATTAAATTGCCTTTGAAATCTATCCAGATTTGCAACGTATTACTTTTGGCAAAATTTCCTTCCCGTATTCCCTGCTGGCCGAAATTCTCCCAGGTTTCTCTTGTTGTTGGTCCTCTACTAATGTCTACAACAGCTCACAAATCATGAACTCTCTTGCTCCCTAAAACTGCAGCCGAAATTCTCTGCCATTGGCTTGCATCCTAAGCGTTTGAAGGCCCCTACCTGCTGCCCAAGGGCTCCCAGCCTCCATACGTGGTGGTCCAAAGTTTCTAATGCTTTATAGAAGCTGTCCAGGGTGTTCCCCAACATTGCAAGTTGCTGTCTAGATTGCAAGGAAGCAGAAAACTGCTGCCCAAAACCTCTCCTGACTTCAATCTGCTGTCATCTCTTTGTCGACAACCACAACGATCACACCTGAACTTCGTTTCCTCCTCCGTTGGTTGCTGTCCAGATTTCCTGCACATCGCCAGGCTGCTGTCCAGGGAATTTCAGCTAGCGAAACTGCTGTCCTGCAGTCCCAACGACTATCCCAGCTTGCAAGAAGGCTGAATTTTAACAATCCAACAAGAAGAGCTGCTGTCCAAGAGTTTGAAAACCCCAAAGCTGCTGAGAGATCCTCTTCCACGCAAAGCCTCCTACCCGTTTCACATCACCAAGTGTATTAGTATTAAAGAATTTGAGCAAGAATTCAAGTCCCTCACCAAGGATCTTTCTTCTTTGCTTAAGAAGAGGACAAATAATAGCAATAACAACAATAAAATTTCTTTCCATCCATAGAAGAAGAATAAAAGGACTGATTTCACTAATCAAGAGAATCAATTTATGTGACCATAAACCTACTTTGAATCAACCGGTAGCTGTTTAGAAAAAAGAGTATTTAAGTGTCAAGCTCTCCTGATGAAACAAACAGAAAGTCAAGGCAAGTAAAAATTTTGTATGAACCATAACAATTGAAATTGAAGATAGTTTTAAGGTCTCTATCTGATAAATTGATAAAGAAGGGCATCCTAAAAGAGTATCTTATCGATCGAATTTTCAACAATCAGCCTATGAAAGATCACTCTGTTGCATCCTGAGGTGAGATTAAAATAATAGGCACAATGCATTCCATAACAAGAGCTGTAACTAAGGCAATGCAACTTAGAAGTTCAAAGAAGCTCACCAAGCATGAGACTCATTCATCCACTTCCCACCAACTCCGCCAGTAACCTTCTTAGATGGTTAATAGTCATACAAAAACATCTTTGATGATGTGATCATACTATTCACAATACTAAATTATTTTGATTTCCTTTGAATCCTCACCAATACTAGGAGTTAGATGAATGCCCTTTTTCCTTAACCTTGGTGAGAAGATGGAACTTTGCTTAAAAACTTTTGATTACCCAGGCGTTCATTGGTGAAATTCTCCAGGTAAAGAAGTCTTCCTACATGTACAGTCATGATAGAGGTCATCCGAAACAACAAAGAAGCTTATGAGGTCAAACAGGCCGACTTCATGGTCGTTCGGTCTTCAACTTATAATTACATCTTTGGCGGGTCCAATCTTAATTTAATTTGTGAAGTGGCATCCACTAAACATCTCAAAATAATATTTCCTTCTTCTTGTAACATTTTAACTATATGATAATTTGATTCAGCCAATGAAATGCTACTAAAATTATTGAGGATAGTATCACTAAGTAGAGTATGACAAAGGAAAGAGTTACGAGTGCTAGCAATTGAGGGAGAGCCTGCCAAGAAGAAATTTTGTGTTCATTCTCTTTGTCGAGGTAAATTTTGTTTCGAGCTTATCTCTCTTTTTACAATGCAACTTACATATCTTTGCTTGGGAATCACGCCTGGGTAGATATCAATATCACCAGCCATTAGTTAAACATCAATGAAAGTCATCCAAATTATTAAAAAAGATCAAGACTAATTAAGAAAGATGCAGACAAACTTCTCAAGATTGGATTCATTCAAGAAGTACAATATTCTAATGGATTTTGATTGTTATGATGGTGAAGAAATCCAATGGTAATTTGAGAATATGAAGACTCTAAGTCAACGATGCATGTCTGAAAGAAATATACCCTCTATATATATTAGTGTCATCGTCAACTTGGTTTTATGCTTTTCAACACTTAATTATCTCAATGCTTTCATAGGATATCATACAATAAGAACAAACTGAAATGACGAGGAGTCAAAAATAATTGGAGTTAAGAATGTGTTAAATTTTAAAAATCTAATATCGTTGACTGCCATTAATGATATTAAAGTCCTACTTTAAGGGTGCACATGTTGTTTTGAAGGCAAAAACGTTAGTGGATTCTATGTGTTGCAATATGCAACGTTGAATTATGATCCATTGGTTTCATCGATTAAGGTGGAGCACCACAAATCTGGAGAATCACAGAAAAAAATAGCATTTGAATACAAAAGAAGTTTTTAAAAAAAGAGAGATGCAAGTTAAAGAGAGATTTTTAGAGATGATCAAGTTGATCAATCTTGTGTTGCATGACTGTCCTAATGCTAGATTGTATCATTGCACCATTCGAGCAAGGAGACAACCACTTTGAAGATACAAAAAATTAATGATAAGTGCACTTTTAGTTTCACCGAATCTACTTTAATGAGAAACATATACGTTGTTGAAGTCTCCCGTAGGTCCTATGTTCATGTGTCATTTGGGTGTATTAAGGTTATGTAGTTTGCGCCCTTTGGGACCTTCAGTGCTTAGAGTGCTCTATCGAAAGGGAGTGATAGAGGAGTTTTTTTTTTCATATTATTAAGTTAAAGAAGGATATTTTCTAATTTCCACCCAATTATTTGATGAGGAAAATTCAAATTTTGAATGAGCTCAGGTATTTATTGCAAATTATGGATAATCACTTTATAATTATTATTTCCAATTTACTTGATCTAAGTGAGGATAAAGTGCTACAAAAATTTTTAATAATTAAATATTCATGCAACAATTTTTTTTTTTTTTTTTTAAATATTCATGCAACAATTATGAAAGATAGATATTAGAAAATGGTTAAATGTGTTTAAATAATATAACATATCCAGTATAAGCACAAATCCAGGAGTCTTAGATAAGTTAGGTTTAGTATGCAGCTACGCTGAAAATTTGTATAAGAGGTGCTTAAAACTTAGATGAGTGTATGTTTTTGCACCTTGAAAGAAGTGAATGGGAATTTTCCTTTGATTAGAGAAATTACCTTGGAGTTATTTTAAGAGGGAGAAAAGAAGAGAGAAGGAGAAAGAAAGAGAATATTAAGTAAAGAAATTTTACTCTAAGAACTTAGAATATCACGTTGATGAATCAAGAGTATTGATGCATCATAAATTCAGAGTCAAATACATAGAAGGGTATAAATATATCTTTTTGAGAAATTTCTGAAGTGGATAATTTTCTAGTATTTGTTCACTCCTTTTTCCATCATCTCTATCAAGTTATTTTCTCTCTTGCCTTGAGAGGCTTGAAGATTCCCTTTTGTATTGAGAGTGGATGTATATAAATTTTGAGAAGAGTTGGTGATGAGGACATTATTTCATACTAACCCCCAAAGCCATTGCCCACTCCCACACACTTATTTCTCCATCCCAACCCCCATTAATCTCCCCTATTGCTGTCCACTCTCCTCTCCATTAATTCCCAAAGCCATTGCCCACTCCCACACACTTATTTACCTCCAAGTAGCCGCCCCTTTTTTCCCTTCCTCCATGGATGGAGGATCCCAATTTGTATCATGGCTTCGTATTTGATGATCAAGACCTAGTAGATTTGCTCCATTCTCCTTTCTTAGACACCGACTTTGGGAATGACCATACTGTCGAGAAATATGTGGATTGGATTCTCTTCTACCTTGCAACCTCCATCGACCAGCGTCGACCTCCTATTTAGTGGAAACTCTCCCACCGTCCACCTGTCACCTCTTTCCCAGGTAACTCTTCATTGAGCAAAACTTTAAATGCTTGCTTCTTTCTTCTTAATGGCATCATTAATATTGTGTAAGTTTTCTCCCGTTGAAATTCTCAAAGAGTGTGAGTGAGGGAATTTCATTGTGACTGTTTTAGTTGTTAATTGTGGGAATTCTGTTAGTTGCAAATAGGCATTTAGTGTCTTTGCTATTATTTTATTATTCTCCTACTCTATTTGTAACCACATGTTATTGCTTGATCACCAACTAAAAAAATCCTAAAATCAACTCTTGTGAAATATTAATTTTATAATTGGTAATCTTGTCAATCACTTATTAATCCCAAGCAATTCCTGCATCTAATATATGTTTTACATCATTTTGGTATCAGAGCATGGTTACATCTTAGATGCATGCTAGGATCCCACATTCGCATTTAGTAGTCATCTAGGATTGCATCCTACCTCATTAAATTTCTTTATTGCATTGTTGTTGCATTAGCATTTCTAAGCCTTAGTAAAAAAATCGACCCTGAACAAATTTAGTGGCTTTAGACTTTATTGTAGGCCGAATAGGAACTATAACACAACAAATGATAGGCACCCAAGGAGATTTAGCTGATTTTCGCCGCCAAGTTGGTGAACACTAAGACAACATCGAAAAACAGTGAAAAAACACCTTGATGTTACTCCCTCTAGGCCCCCTTTCTCATATATTGATGAGATGCGGGCTGACAATGGGCCGCCACGTGTCCCATACTATCATAAAACCTGTAGGCCTGATCACGACCCAATGGGTCAAGACATGAACTGGCATGACAATGACGCACAATTACTCAAAAACATCTGAATTGACACACTTTTCTTTGATGACCCTCTAGACCCACAAGTCTTCTTGGACTGGCTTAAAGGAACGAATAACTACTTCAAATGGTACAATATTTTGGAGGCAAGAAAAGTTAGGTTCGCCGAAATGAAGCTTATTGGGCGAGCTAGTCAATACTAGATGACCTTAGAGAACATAAGAGAAGCCCAAGGTGAATATCCCATCACTGTTTGGAGAGTCATGAAATAGGAACTCAAGCAAAATACCTCCCTACGTCCTACTATCCCAGACTCATGGTTTAAAATTGCGCAATTAGAGGCGCGCCTTTGCGCAATTTCACTAAAAAACGCCTCGAGGCTTACGCAATTCTGGACCTGGCTGAGGCGTACGCCTCACCTGGACTGAGGCGCGCCTCAGAGGCGCAATTGCGCAATTCTGGGTGAGGCGTACGCCTCATAGAACCGGCCCCACCCACTTAAAATGAAGGCTTTTCTCCCCCTTAATCCCGCACGGCTTCCCTCATCTCCGAAAAAACCCCCTCCCAGCTCTCTGTTCGCGAAACCGCACGCGTCCCGCACGGTCGGCCAAGCTTCCCGCCGCTCCTCCCGCCGGCGCCGCCCCTCTCTGGCGAAGTGAAAACTTCCGGCCACCCTCTAGGAGTACTCCACATTCGATTTTAGGTATTTTTTTTAAGTTTAGGGAATTATTTTGCAAGTTTAAGAGAAATTAGGGTTTAGTTTTTTTTGATTTTTTTGGAATGTATTTGATTTTTTGCTTTAGGAGACATGGTTAGAGGTAAAGAAAAGACGAATACGTCATTGCGGAGGGACCCTTCTTGGAAGTATAGTGTACAAGTTGACATTGGCGGCGGCGAGAAGAGCTATGTATATTTAAAGTGCAACTTTTGTGAGAAAGTTGTGAAGGGCGGAGTAACCCGCATGAAGGAGCACTTATCATGCTCTCACAAGAACGTAGCACCTTGTGCAAAAGTGCCGGACAATGTGAAGGAAGAAATATGTGCTTACATGAAGAAAACTACCACTGTCAAACACTTACAACCTCTATTGGACACCTTGCGCAGCCCATTGTATTGATCTCATATTGGAGGATCTTGGTGACTTACCTCAGCACAAGAGTGCTCTTGTTAGGGCGAAGAAGATTACAAAATTCATCTACAATCACTCTTGGGTCTTAAGCTTAATGAGAAGATTTTCAAAGAAAGAAATAATTCGACCTGCAACCACTAGGTATGTTCATATTTTTTACATTGTAAATCATTCCAACTGTATGTTGAAAGATGATGAGGACCCGTTGGTGTGTGATGATCTGTCATCTGATAATGAGTGGTTCATAGATGATGAGGCAGATTTATCATTATCAGACTTACAGGTAGAAGATCTAAATGTGGATGTATTGAGGGGCGAAGCAGATCAAACGGGTACATCCACTAGTACCACACCACACACATCTACTAGCTCTGCAAGTAAAGGTATATGTTCTCTGCCAGTCTGCCTGATAATGAGTGGTTCATCCAATTAATATGCTAATAATCTTTTCTTTTAATGAACAGGGAAGAGAAAAGTGAGTCATGTTGAAGATGAAGATGACATGGCATTCATAGATACAATTGGAGAAGAAGATTCACTTGAAGACTGATATTTTGTGATGGGATATGACTTCATTTTATATGTTTTTTGTATTTTGGGAGTTTTGTTAAACTGATATTTTGTGATTTTGTACTTTGGGACATAATTTTATTGCATCTACTTTCTTATTTTCCAATATTGCTATTATTTTCCTGCTAAAATCCTTAATTTTTCATTTACGCAATTCTGTGTTCGTGAGGCTTACGCCTCAGACCGCCTCGAGGCGCAGTTACGCAATTTTAAACCTTGCCCAGACTCTTAGATAAGTGGGATAGACTGACTAAGGGTAACAAACCCGTGCAGTCTTCGATGATTTCATGATTCACTGCAGTGGCGAAGAGACCACCACTATAGCCCAATTCCTATCCAAGTTTAGAGATGGACTTAGGGAAGACCTTCGTAATGAACTTTTTGCGAGAGGAGTCACTACGCTTGAAGCAGCTTGCAGTCTAGTCGACCTAAAGGAATCTAGATCACACCTCCATACTCAGAACCTAGACACCCGACCCCCACCATTCAAAGCCTCCTATAGTTTTTCTTTTAACAGGCCGCCCGACCCTATGACTGGTCGGCTAGCTATTGGCCAAGCCCAACCCCGCCCTGACTATAAGGGTAAAACTCCTGAACGTGATGCACCCAAGACTAACCCCGAAACCAAGTGTTTTAAGTGTCTGGGCTACAGTCACATCGCTTCCCAGTGCTCCAGCTTTTATAAAGTAACCTTGATTGAAGAAATTGTTGAGGACGAGGATGAACCTGACCCTGACCAAGTTCGTCACATTGATGACGAAGAAGATTTCTTTGATGAGGATGACACTACCATAATTCACTGCCTGCAAAAGTTGAATCATGTTGAGCTTCAAGTTGTTAGGTGTGCCTTATCCCAACTGAAACTAAGTGACGACTGGTGTAGAACTTTCATCTTTCACACATTCACCAAGATTGATGAAAAGAACTGCAAGCTCATTATTTACAGTGGAGGTTGCATTAAGGCCTTATCCTCTACCATGATTACCAAACTTAATATAAAAGCAGTTCCCCACCTGAATCCATACAAGGTTGCTTGGATCAATTCCACTGCTTTAGAGGTGAAAGACAGGAGCCTTATTCCCATTTAATTTGCGGGATATAAGGAAAAGATTTGGTGTGACATCTTGATGATAGATGTTGGTCAAATTATCCTTGGTTGCCCTTGGTTATTTGACAACAAAATTCATATTTATGGAAGGTCAAATACCTGCATGTTCGAACATGATGGTACGAAGATTAAACTATTACCTTCCCAGCACAAGTTTTCTAAAGAAGAGCTTAAACCCACTCCTATCAAACCAAGAAAGGATAGGGGTGTCAAAATTTGACTCGAACTGAAACCCGACCCGGACCAAACCCGAAAAATTTCGGGTTTGGGTCAACTAATTTGCTATACGAGTTGAGTTCGGGTTAGAATTTTGAACCAATTTGCAAAAGTAGGTTGGGTTTGGGTTAACCCAGAAACCCAAAATCAACCTGTTTTGACCATGAATGTGACTATGCCTTGTCGCGTCGCCCGGTCGTTGTCGCATAAGGCCAAACGTCTGCGTGTTAGGTTAGCTGTTGGCGTCAACCCAAATGAAGAAATTAACCTGTAGAGTGCAGCTCGTCTCGTCACATCACTGCGTCAGGCCAGCCATCCACTCAAGTCATAAACACTCGCAAATAAGATGTTTTATTGGTTAATGGGTACAACCATGAACTATACGATTTAATACTTTAAAGGTTTATTTGGTAATGGGTACAGTCATGACAGCCATGTTAATTGTCTGAATCAATATTTATTTCAAACTATATATTTAATAAACTTAAAAAGTTATATTTTCTAATTTAAAAAAAAACTCAAACAATGAAAAAAATTATCCTGAAATAGAAATAACAAAATTAAAAATTATTCCAAAATAGTCAGGTCTGCGAGTCGAGTTAATCAGGTAACCCGCACGGGTCGGGTCCGAGTTGAAATATATGACTTGTTTGTAAAAAAGGGTTCGAGTTGACCTGTTTAGATCCGGGTCAACTCGGGCTCGACCTGAACCCGACCAACGGACCCGATTTGACACCCTTAAGCAAGGGGCTCAACATCCTAACTACAAAATAGTTGGCTATTGAACTGATTCATGGGTCACCCATGTACTCCTTGCTAGTTTGTGAGGTGATACTTGAGGAGGAGGAATCAATCCCCGAAGAGGTCAAACCTCTCCTTGAAACTTTCACTGATGTATTCCCTGACGATTTACCCAATCATCTCTCACCTTTGAGGGATATTCAACACGCTATTGACCTAGTACCGAGAGCATACCTACCCAACCTTCCTCACTATCATATGAATCCAAAAGAGCATGTCGAGCTTAAAAGGCAAGTTGATGATTTACTCCAATGTGGATTCATTAAGGAGAGTCTAAGCCCATGTGCCACGCCAACACTATTGACTCCCAAGAAAGATTGTACATAGAGGATGTGTATTGATAGCCACACTATCAACAAAATCACGGTGAAATACTGATTCCCCATTCCCCGCTTGGATGATATGCTAGACTTTATGAGGGGAGCCACTCTATTTTCAAAAATTGACCTCAAGAGTGGTTACCACCAAATCAGGATCCGTCCAGGTGATGAATGGAAGACTGCATTCAAGACTAAGGATGATTTATATGAATGAATGATCATGCCTTTTGGCCCTAGCAATGCACCTAGTACATTCATAAGGATTATGACTTAATCATTTGTCCCTTCCTAGAAAAATTTATGGCAGTTTACTTTGATGACATTATGATCTATAACAATTCGGTTGGACAACATTTAGAACACATCAAACAAGTATGTGAGATCCTGAGGAAAGAACAATTGTACTCTAATCTAAAGAAATATATGTTTCTCACGGATAGTGTGACCTTCTAAGATTTATTGTATCATCTCGAGGAATATCCGCTGATCCTATAAAGGTGCGCGCAATTAACGAATGGCATGAGCCTAAGAATACTAGAGATGTTTAGAGTTTTCATTGATTGACCACATTATATCGAAGGTTTATTAGAAATTTTAGCACCATAGTCTCCCCAATAACTGGTTGTCTTAAGACGGGAGAATTTCATTGGACCATACCCGCTTCTAAGGCTTTTGACGAAATCAAGAAGAGAATGATAGAAGCCCCTGTCATGCGTCTACCTGATTTTTCTAAAATCTTTGAAGTAACTTGCAACACATCTGACATAGGTATTGGTGGGGTCCCTTCCCAAGAAGGACATCCCGTGACCTACTTTAGTGAGAAATTGAATGATATTAGACAGCGAGACTCCACGTATGATGAGGAATTTTATGTCATCATTCAATCCCTTAGATATTAGAGACATTATTTTCTCCTGCAAGACTTTGTTATTTTCTCTAATCATGAGGCATTACGTTAAATAAACTCTCAAAAGAAACTCAATGTTCGACATGGCCGTTGGGTCGAATTTTTGCAAAAGTATACGTTAAATACCTCCATGTCCCCAATTGCCCCTAGGAAGACATAAGCATGGATTTTGTCCTGGGGTTACCAAAAACATTTAGGAAACATGACTCTATCTATGTTGCAGTTGACCGTTTCTCCAAGATGACCCATTTCCTTGTTCCAAGACTTCTGATGCTTCTCGAATAGCCAAACTATATTTTGATGAGATTGTTAGATTGCATGGCTTGCCTAAAACCATAGTGTCTGATCGGTATGTCAAATTTACTACATATTTTGGAAGACCTTATGGCATAAGATGGGAACCAAACTCCAATTTTCCACCGCCTTTCATTCACAAACTGATGGACAAATAGAGGTCGTTCATAGGAGCTTAGACAACCTCTTAAGAACTTTGGTAGATGAACACGTTCGAGATTGGGACTCCAAACTCTTGATGGTTGAATTCGCATATAACAACTCTGTTAATTGGACCACGGGCATGAGCCCTATTGAAATTGTGCATGGGTACCAACCTAGACAACTTATAGACTTGAATCCTATGTTTCCTAGGATTGGAACATTTGAGTCTGCATCTGCATTTGCATTGCATCTCTAGGAATTGCATAAATAATTAAATAAAAAGATTAAATAAAGCAATGCTAATTATAAACTTAATGCGGATCTCTTAAGAAACAATTTAAAGAATTCGAGGTTGGAGATTTTGTAATTGTACCGATTTGTCCAGAATGATTTTGATGCAATAAAAATACAAGTATTGCAAACTCAAGTCTTACTTACCATAAGCATGGGAAAGACCAACAACCATCATGAGAAGATGAAACAACCACTTTGGGAAGACCAAACAACAGTAGGAATATGAGAAAACAATAGGAATTTTTAGAAAATAGCATGAATTTTTAGAAAATAGCATGAATTTTCAGAAAACAACAAAAATTTTCAACAAATAGTAGGAGAATTCAACAGACAACAAGGAAAATAAGAAGTCACACAAGAAAAATATAAAGTAAGATATCTTGACTGCATCAATTCTCCCCTGGTGGAGAAATCTCATCCCCTGATGAGATTGCCTCAGAACTTCCAAGATGTTTCGACTGTGTCTCTTCCGTTTCATGAATTAAAGAGTCATACTTCTTTCGGATTACATCTTTTTCTTATTCAAACTCAGAATGAAGTTGATTCTTCTTAGCTTCATATCTTTCTGCACATAAATACAGGTGTATTCGAATTTTATGAAGCTCATTCTGAAGTGGATTAGAAGAACATGCTTGAGGTGGAACCCATTTTGTTGTTGGAAATTTATCCTCTTGAATCCAAAAAATAGTTGGCTGACTTTCAAAAGATGCAGGATTAAATTCATCTTGAATAAGAATTTCAACTTGTAGATTGTTTTGCCTTTCCATATTTTTGTTTCTGATTTTTTTAAAAAGAAAGAAACTCACACAACAACCTAGGTGCTCTGATACCAAATTGATATACTAAAAATACAAGTATTGCAAACTCAAGTCTTCCTTACCATAAACATAAAAATACTATTATAAATAAAGAGACACCTTACAACTTTAAATAAGGGAAAACAACAACAAACAATTTGCGCAACGACACCTTACAACTTATAAAAATTTTGAGAAGAAAGATACTGGTGGAATGAAAACTGTAGAGAGAAGAAGTAGATAGAAGTCCGAGATGAATTAGTACTGGAAAGGTAGAAGAGGATAGCTCGAAAGCTAAACACCGGCAGGTTTCACATTCCAACAATTCTTAACAAATCTCTCCATAATCCATCTCTTTTGCAGGTAAAATAGTCCCTTATATATAGGGAAGAAAAGGAAAAAAAATATTTAATGCAAGGTAATTAAAGCACCGCCCAAACAACCACTAGAATTCCCTTGAAAACCACAACAAGTAGGGACCGAAGGGCAGCCGCCTGGGAAAGAAACCAAAGCAACACAACAACCAATAGGGGAAGACCAACAACCATTATGAGAAGATGAAACAACCACTTTGGGAAGACCAAACAACAACAAAAATACGAGAAAATAGCAGGAATTTTCAGAAAACAATAGAAATATTCAGCAAATAGTAGGGGAATTCAGCAAACAACAAGGAAAATGAGTAGTCACAAAAGAAAAAATATAAAGTAGGATATCTTGATTGCATCAGGTTTCCGCATTGGACCATTAAAAAGTTACATGCTAGAAGTGCAGGACCTTTTAAAATAATAACAAAGATAAATAACAATGCTTATGTGCTAGACCTACCTGAATGTTTTAACATGAATCTTACGTTTAACATCGAAGATCCAGTATCCTTTGAAGGACCAGAGTTTAACCCCACAAACCCATTACATATTGAGCCTTGTGTGATCCCACCTGGTTAGAACCCTAGCCTACCTCCACTCCCAAATATTCCTTCATTACATAATGCAAAGAAAATTGAAACAATAAATAATGATTAAGTCATTTCCACTAAGGATGGTGGGCGCCAGAGGTATTTAATTCAATGGAAAGAAAAATTAGAGATTGCAAACACATGGATTGATCTTGATGAGCTACAAAGATTGGATCCCGATATTCTAGAGATGTACGAGAGCGCACCCATGATGCTTACTCGACGGGATTGAGCTTTCTCTCATGTGGGGAGAATGATAAGGACATCAACAAGAAATCTTGGCTCGTCCATCACATGAGGAGTCGTAGATCGACGACTATGATTAGGAGCTTTTATTTATGATTTATTTAATGTATTCCATTTTCTTATTTCATCTTATGTTGAGAGTCTTTCCCATTTTACCTTTACGTTGGATTATTTGTGTATTGTAGCCCAATGGGTGTCTTAGTCTTTTGAGTCTTCATGTTTTGAGGCCTATATAATGAGGCCCTAAGCTACTGTATGGAGATGATTATTATTATGAATGAAACTTCAATTTTTCTGAGTAATGTGTGTGTTTGAGTCTTCTTGAGAGAAAAGTGAAGTCCGTAGGAGTAGGGTAAAACAACACCCAACAATTATCATCGTGGTCAGGTTCTTGGCTTTATCCTATCTCATCTCTTACCCCCATCCTCGTTCAAAAAATCCCACTAAGCACTCCAACCCTTCCAAACAGCCACCCAAATATTTCAGCCCTTCCCAAGCAGCCATCGAGCCTTACCACCCTTCAAATAGCCGGCCGGCCCCTTTCCTTCCCCTCCACACAGCCAACCAAGCCTCCCTCCCTCTTCCGAATAGGCGGCCAAACTCCTTGCTGCTTTCCCTTGGCCGGCCAACCTCCCCCCTTGCCTCTTGGTATTCCCTCCACCTTTCCCTCTCCCTAATCCTCATTAACTCCACTTAATTAAAACTTTTCCCCTTCCCATAGCTGTTGCCATTTCCCCTTCCCAACCCTCATTAACTCCATTTAATTAAAGCCTTTCCTATTCCCTAGTTGCCACCTTTCCCCTTCTTAATCCTCATTAACTCCACTTAATTAAAGCCTTTCCCATTCCAATAGCTGATGCCATTTCCTCTTCCTAACACCCATTAATCTCCCCTATTGTTGTCCACTCTCATCTCCAATAATTTCCAAAGTCATTGTCTACTCTCACACACTTATTTACCTTCAAGTAACTACCCCTTTTTCCCTTCCTCCATGGATGGCTGATCCCAATTTGGATCGTGACTTCGACTTTGATGATCAAGGCCTAGTGGATGTGCTCCATTCTCCTTTCTTCAACATTGACTTTGGGAACGACCATACCATCGAGGAATATGTGGATTGAATTCTCTTCTCCCTTGCAACCACCATCGATCAGCATCGACCTCCCGTTCAGTGGCAACTCTCTCACTGTCCACCTGTCACCTCTTTCCTTAGTAACTCTTCTTTGAACAAAACTTTAATTGTTTGCTTCTTCTTAGTGGCACCATTAGTATTGTGTCAAGTTTTCTCCAGCTGAAATTCTCAAAGAGAGTGAGTGAGAGAATTTCATTGTGACTATTATAGTTGTTAATTGTGGGAATTCTATTAGTTTCAAATAGGCATTTAGTGTCTTTGTTGTTATTTTATTATTCTCCTACTCTATTTGTAACCACATGCTATTGCTTGATCACCAACTAAGAAAATCCTAAAATCAGCTATTGTGAAATGTTAATTTTATAATTAGCAAGCTTTGTCAATCACTTATTAACGTCGAGCAATTCTTGCATCTAATATATGTTTCACATCAGTTGGTGAGTGAGTGCCTTTTATTATACATTGCTTTTTTGGCTTTTGTGCTTCTGGAGATGTTTTATCTAGTTTCTTGATCTTTTGTTTTTTTTTTATTCATCATTCACTCCTCGTTAACACTTTCACATAAAAAATAATCATTTTTCCTAATAGATAGCATTAAGGGAAACTAAGAGTAGCCTTAGCTAGAAAGTTTTGGAAGGAGTGATTTACAAGTTTTGTAAATTAGGAAGACGGAGCAAGGATTGGTGGAGAGAAAAAATAGAGATTAGAGATTGGGGAAATTTTCATTCAAATTTCAATTAATGATAAGATAATGAAATACATTACTTTTGTATCCCTTTTTATAGAAATAGTGTTACATTCAAACTAATTCAAATTCAAATCCTAAAAAATAGATAGAACTTACCATCTAAAAAAAAGGAAAATCATCCTAATGAAAATGATAACTAAGTAGACAGATTTGCTGACAATCAAAAAAATAAAATGAAATAAAAGGAAATGCTATAAATAATCCAAAAGTTGATAAACCAATCCAAAAAATGAATGCAAAAAAAATAAAATAAAATGCTAGAATATCA
This sequence comes from Dendrobium huoshanense, assembly GCA_016618105.1. NCBI lineage: Eukaryota > Viridiplantae > Streptophyta > Magnoliopsida > Asparagales > Orchidaceae > Dendrobium > Dendrobium huoshanense. The sequence continues at coordinate 45,419,447 of CM028353.1, read as the reverse complement.
TTCGAAATATTTTAAATACAAGTATTGTACTATAACACTAGTTATTAGTACTTAAATATTCACTAATCCTTATAATCAAGTTATCTCACCCTAAAACACGGATTCTTACTATACCTTTTTCCAAACCCAGAAAGGACATGCAGCCATCTACAAAAGGTGAAAAATAGCACCAAAAATCTTAAACCACTTCATATAAATAGATATCATTACTTCTACCTCAACAAATTTCTTTTAAAAATATATATTATACTGTGACCAATAAAACCCATTTTATATGCACAAAACCATGCAGAATGCAGCTATGAGATGCATCCAAACTGCCATAGCAATATTTTTAGATAAAGGATCCCAAAAAAAAAAAAAGAAAACAACAACAAATTAAGAACCATTCCCTAGTAATAAGTAATACATTCTCTAAAGGAAAATCTATTGGCATGTCCAGAAACTTACCTAGAACACCAATAATTAAACTCCTTGAGTTAAAGAATAATACTTGGGAAATAAATAATTTCTAAGACATAATTCTACATAAAGTATAACACAAAGGCTCAATGTCACTATCATTATTTTAATTGACCACATCACAAAGTATTTTATCAATCAAAACAGAGACAACTGATAAAGGATATAACATTTGTACAAATTAGAACATCTCAAGAGAGATCAACGTGTTTATGTTGCACAACGAAAATAAAAATTTGGAGAAAAGTTTGATTCATTCATAATATTAATAAAAGAATAATGTACTTACAGGACGAAGGGGGAGGCCCAGAGGACTTAATGCACAATTTGTTGCAGGTATGCTCCAATTTGGTGGATGATGATATTTACATGTGGCACCAAATTTACACTCTCCTGTTCTCATGTAAAATTGACACTCAGGTTGACCAGGTCTCTGAGGAAGACTCTGCTCTTTCTGAGTACTAGTTGAAGGCCCAACAAAAGAAGTTACAAGAGGATAAAGACCAGAGTAAGCTGGGGCAGAGGGAGATAACTGAGAAGGTTGCCCATAAAGTGGTTCTACTCGAGCAGATTGTTGTGTACCAGAAGAAGCAGTCTCATTTATTGGTGTCTACCTCATAAAATAAGCAAAAAAAAAAAAAACATAAATTAAGGGTTTCTTCTTATATCGCACTTAGTAAGCAAAGCACCAAGAACGAACCGGATAAGGACTCCAACCATGGACCGGAAGAACTCTAGGTGAAAACAACATAGGGGCATATGAACTTGGCACATACGATCCAGACACAGATGAAGAAGACCTCCCAACCTGCCAAACACCCACCTCAGGGTATTGTGGTGGTGTAGCAATCGACGGAGGCTGCATTGTTGGATAAAACACAGGTGCAGGAGGGGACACAGAGGCACTAGTAGGTTGTGGGTGATGGAATTTACAAGTTAAGCCAAATTTGCATTTCCCCGTCTTCATAAAGTATGAGCATTCTTCCTCACCCTACATCTCATAGCCCAACATAACAATTAGAAAAAATACACTAAGTCTTACCAATGCAATTTAATATAGACAAATCACAAGAACTTAAGCATCTTAATTAAACATCTTTGAAACATTGAAGGCCAACCGGACGTAATGGATATCCATAATAGTTCAATGAGACTGGCTGAACAGATCCACTTCCTTGTCTGGGATGGTGGTATTTGCATGTAGAACCAAATTTACATGTCCCAGTCTTCAAGTAGTACTGCCAAAAGGAAAAAAAAATGAAAGAAGGAACCAAAAAGGAAGAAATATTCATCATTATTCTCAGATAAACTAGGACATTAGTAAAATAAAAGAACTGCTAAAAAAACATTCAATTAAAAAATTCATGATCATCCATGTAGTGCCAAGGTACCACATTGTCCAATTACAACAAACAAAATAGAACGGGACACAATACCTCACAAAAAGGCTGGCCATAGCGTTCCGGATACTCTCCAGCTACCAGCCTCGCAGCTCCAGCTACCTGCTGAAGCTAACCAATGCCGTAAATTCACCAACAAATTTAAGTTAACCCTCCAGCAACTTAATAGAAAAAAATTCTTGAAATACTATTTAGTTAGAATAAACATAAGAATTCCAAAGCAATTATATAAGACAGAAAAAAAAACTCAGATGTCCTCACCGTAGCGCTGCGATCATGGGGGTGATTATAGCGGCATCTCTCACCATACCCACAAGTACCAGTCCGCAAATAGTAAGCACAGTCCCGTTTCCCAGGCCTCTCCGGAAAAGCAGAACCCCAGCCGCCACTACGATTGCCGCCACCGCCAAGTCCCAGACGCCACATAGACTCTAAGACAATGCAAAATCACACTTACCAAAACAGAAAATCGCCGAAGCCCATCAACCAAATGCTAAGCTATAAACCCTAAGAACCCTTCAATCCGCAAAATGAGACCAGTGAAAAAAGGGCGAAATAGCGGGCTTGGAAAGGCAAACAGTCCTGCAGAACTTACCTTGGAGCCCACTGTCGGGATCCGGGTGGGTACCTTCGCCGCTGTACGGATCCATGCCAGCTGACCGCTGAAAAAAGAAGCGGCCTGGCAGCGATAAGAGCTCGAGGAAGCTTTCAGAATCCTCGACCACAGGGCTTCGGCGCAATGGAATGGAAGCAGTTGCTTACGAGAGAGCTCAGCGAGGGGGAACGAGGGTTTCCACTTCGTACACTTGCTTTCGATCCTCTCTAATCCTTAACTCCCCCTCGTGCTTCGCCTTCCCCGTTTTCAAAGCTCTTCCTTCGTCGGCGTCCGTTGGTTTATATACCCGCCATGGAAAGCAAAAAAGCCGTCATTTTAGTAATTTTAGCGAACGGTAATTTGCTGGAAAGCCAAATAATCAAGGTTTTTTTTAATACCATGCCCTCGTAGTTCGAGCAAATTACGGAATTGGGACCTGGCGGTCCCCGCCCAGTCGGAAGGCACGTGAGAGAAACGAGTCGGGTGTAGAACACGTGGCATATTTTTATTGGCGGATAGAATGTGGGGCTCAGTGAAAGCTAGAGCAAATCAGTCTCCCGGGAGGGAAAACTGTCGGCCAAAAGATCCGCCATTGGTATGGGGGCGTCCCGCATAAAAAAATTGTCTGTTACCTCATAAAACGGCATTATGGGTAATCCGTTAAATCTAATTTTCCAGAGATCAATTATTGTATACGATACCGTACGTCATATACTCATGCAACAACTGTGCCTTATTGATGAGCGTCCTCCATTCCTCTACACCTTCAACAAGACAACTGCCCACCCTCAAAATGAAAAATTATATGCGAGGAAGAGGCATTTTTTAAATTTTGTCATCCTAAATTTTTTTTTTGCCCTAATTTAAGTCCTATGCCCAAGTCTTGTCGTTCCCAATCTCTTCACGCACGTAGGTGGGAGACGAACCCGTTCAACTTGTTCTCAATCTCTTCACGCAAGCAGGCGGAAGGCGATATTTAGAAATAGCACACCAGCTTGTGTGTTTCTATTCCACCTTTATTCTTTCTATATTTTCAAATTTTAATAATGTTCTGCACTTAACATTCAATGAATGATGAAAGATTGAGGTTAGGGGTGTAAACTAGTCGAGTTGAGTCGAGCTCGAGGTAGCGGATGTTAGAGCTTGACTTGCGAATCAAATATCGAGCTAGAAATCCAATCGAGCTTGAGCTCTACTTGCGACACTAAGATGAGCTAGTCGAGCCGCTTGACTTAGCACTAAAGTTCAAATCCGAGTCTGAGTTCTGATATGTTTTCTTGCCCACATTTTCATTTCCTCGCCTGCGGTTATGTCGTGCATGTTGTTGTTGAGTTGAGTGGAGGTTCGTCTCTCAGCATTCGTGCGTGCATGCGGTATGGTTCATCTTTCAGCGTGCATGCGATGTCTCTTGTTGAGTTGAGTGGAGGTTCGTCTTCATGCCATCGTCTCGTCGTGCGTGCAGTTCATCTTTCGGTATGCAGAGGTTTGTCTTTCGTTTCCCCCTTCTGAGTCGCTCAACGAATTATCTAGTAGAGCGGAAGCTTGTTCGAACTCAAACTCGATAAGCCTATCAAGCTCGAAATCCTGTTTGAGCTTGACTCGTCGAGCTCGAGCTAGCTCGCGAGTCAGCTTGACTCAGTTACACCCCAAATTAATTCTCCATAATAATTTATTAAGAAAGATAAAGCTCCTCTTCTTGAGACAAGGTTTAATTTACATAGCAACTCTCATAATTAGGCAGCAACAACCTCTTTATTATAAATGATTTTGTCTCTCTTTCAGTGAAATCCATCTCTCTTGGGAATTTTCATATAATCAAGTTCTACTCATTACCCATTATAGTTTTAGGTTAATAGTACAATAGCAATTTTGTCTTTTTTGCTGTCATTGTTTTGATCTTATCAATGATATTTAACATATGATGATCAATCTATGGTAGTGTGACATTACCAATTAGATTTCTAGAGGCCTACCACATATTAATGTACCATAGTTATGTTCTAAATTTTGAAATTCCAACATAATTGTTATGAGAATGATCTTCAAATGCAAAATTGGAACCACATTTTTTTTTATTTCATTTACTATACAGCATAGTCTATAAAATAATGCATAATAGCTTATGAAGATATTTAGTGGAACTACACTTTAAATTTTTTTTTTTGGATAATTGATGATTTTTATTGATTCCATTTGTTAGTCTCACATGCTTCTTAATTCTATGTAAGCATAATTTCATAGCATTGAAATTATGAGAAAATTTTGACATTAAAGTTCAATTTTTTTAGGATACAAGAAATGGATTGTTATTTAAAAAGAAATCATTAAAATATAGTGATTGATATTAACAATCTTCCTACTGATCCTTGGATTTGACCTTCGATATGAAGTTATGATGGGAATGAGACATAAAATTCAAAGATTATATTTGTTGAAGGGACCTTAAAAACCAAAAGGCCATCATTTCTCTCAAACATTAATTGGAAATGTTGCACACATGTTTAATTCAAATGGTTTGAGAAATATCCTGATTGGTTAGAATGTATGGAGTAGAAAGACATTGCATTTTGTCTTTACTACTATTTGTTCAATCTCCAAGAATAAATTATTACAAGCCAAGGTGATGAAGACTCATTTATTAGGAAATGGTTCCTAAATTGGAAGAGAAAAGAAAAAAACTATTAGATCGTGTTGGAGCATAATATCATACACAATAAAGTCAAACAAAAATGTGGGGATTTAATGAAGAGTTAAGATCATAGTCTTCCTTCTTTATGACTGATCAAAGATGAGAAGAAAAAAATAGTATAGGAACATGTTGTGTAACAACCTAAATTTTGTAAAATAATTTTCAAATGAAAATATAGAAAATCCAAAAATTCTAAATTGGAGCGCTGCGACACTTTGTTTATGAGCATAGTGATGCTGAGATCTCTGGAATTTCTAAAAAACAATTTAGCTCAATAATACTAAGGTGGCACTACGACATAGTAATATTTTATATGCAGTGCTGTGACATTGGGTCATGGGAACATCGCGGCGCTAGGTACTAAAAAATATTTTTATGTTTTTTTTTTAATATTGTATTACTGGCACAAAGCTTTTCCTCCCCTCATTTCTTTTCTTGTCTAGGAAGGAAATGAGGAAGTCCTCTATGATTTTTTTATTCGTTGTTCCTATTACAAAAGTTATTCTACTCATTGTAAGTATGGGTATCATTGTATCAATATATGACACGACCTGAGAACCTGACCCAAAAATTTTAGGTTTGGGTTAACCCGTTTAACAAAGGGGTCGGATTCCAATTTATAAAATAATTTTTAAATAAAAATATAAAATATTTAAACTAGAGTGCTAAGGCACTGTGCTTGCAGGTGCATAGGTGCTGGGAAGACTAGAAGTGTTGGGAAAGCTCTGATGCGGTGTTGAGCTCTTTGGAATATCTAGAAATTTAGCACAATGGCACTGTGGTGTTTCTGCTGTGTAATAATATTTTTTTTGTGTAGACAGTTGTACTGTGTCATGGGAGAACTACGACGCTAGGCATTAAACATCAATTTTATATATGTTTTATATTATATTAATAGCAATAAGCCTCCCCTCCCCTCATTTTGTCTTTTACCAGAAAAGGTGTCACAACCCAACCCAACCAGGACGGATCCTATCGTGTTGAGCTGTGATGGGCGAACCCCAAGATCTAGTTTTGATTTTTTTCAGACTTTCTTCAAATATTCTTCAACATACTGAACCACAGAGCTACTAAAAACTTTCAAATACAAAAGAACTCATCCAAAATGTTTTTTTCATTCATCAAAATAATCATATACATTACAATGCATGGCTACAGACAGAAAATACATAACAAAAAAGTAAACTGTTTCTTTCATTCATCAAAATAATCATATACATTACAATGCATGGTTACAGACAAAAACTATAGAACATAAAAGTAAACTAGCCATGACTGTATAAAAATCAAAAGTACAAAAATACATATAACTTCAGATTAGATCCTGAATGGCTAGTCCACAACTGCCTTCCCTTTCCTAGAACCTGAAAACCATAAATAAAATCACAATGAGCTAACAACTTAGCAAGATCATACTAACTGATCTAAATTCCCAAACACTCTCAATTCAAAATATTTTACTGAAGATTTAAAAATAGTTATTTGCAGATCAATTAAATCACTGAACTGAAACTCATGAAATAGAAATATATAGCAATTCATTCACTGATTCAGATAGCCGTATATAATTCAGATATTCATCAGAAATCCAGATAAACACACAGAATTCGAATAATCTTACAAATATTAGATAATTAGATAGAATTCAGATAATCATACAAAAATCAGATAATCAGATAAAATCAAATAACATATACAGAAGAACTGAATAAAATTTGTATTACATGATCGTACCAATCATATTTCAGATCAGATTTCAAATCACATTTCAAATCATAATTCAATATCACATTTTAGAGTTATTCAGATCTTCCCTGACACAGACAGAATTTCAAAGGATTCTGGCCCCTTATGCCTCCCTTTTGAATTTTTTTGACACAAATAGAATCTCAAAAGATTCTGGCCCCTTATGTTACCCTTTGTGCTTATAGCACCTGAACATATTAGATATATAGAATTATTCATATTAGAGTTCATTTTTCGGACCCAAAAAGAATCTCAAAGGATTCTCGCCCCTTATGTCTCCCTTTATTCCCTGACACAGACATAATCTTAAAGGATTCTGGCCCCTTATAACTCCCAACAAATATCAACCAAATCATATTTGCACATAAAACATCACATCATAACAAATACAGAGTAATTGGGCATATATCAAAATTTCTCTTTTTTCGTATAACGTCAGACAACAGAAAGCCAATGAGTAAAAAATGCATAATTTCAGAAAATTACCAAATTACCAGAGATCGTATAAAACAACATTTCAAAGCTTTTATTATACTGAAGCACTATTTTTCAATATCCAAATAATTTTCTATTCGATAAAAACCCCGTATCTATTCGATAAAAAACCCCATAAATTTTAAAATACCTAATGAAAAATTTCTAGAAAATATTCAAAACGTGTAAAATCATAATCTCTATAACATACCAAAAGTTACGCGGTAAAAGTTTTACCGGTGCAATGTTATACCCATTTTTCGCTAATGAAAACAAAACTTTAATCGAAATATTCGTCAAAACTCACATATCTGAAAACTGAGACAGACATAGTGTGCCTTATCTCAAGTCGATCAAATTTCCCAACTGCGACGACGGACGAAAACGGATCGAAGACGCCCACAACTTGGCTTTTCTTCCTCTTTCACTCTTCTCTTTCTCTTTTATCTTTCTCTCTCCTCTTTCTCTCTCTTCAAAACAAATCAAACCATGCTTAAAAAGATATTTATGATCGTCCAGACAAAAATTTACATTTGTCCCAGGACGATCGGCTCTATTATGTCCTCTGACCACGTTCGTACGAATGATATTTGATTTTCATCTCAGGATGATGGGCTTTGTCAAAAAAATTTGTTCAGTTCGTACAGACGAACTAACAATTTGTACAAACTAACTGCACAAAAAAAAATTTCTCAAAAAATAACTTGTAAATTTAAGGGTTTCACAATCTACCCACCTTAAGAAAAAAATATCGTCCTCAACATTCCCAAAACAAAACTGAGTCAGAATAGACTTGAATACAACCGTCACATATCAGACTCTTTCTCCCAAGTAGCCTCTCTAGCTGTTCTATGCTTCCACTGTAGCTTAATCATAGGAATCTTTTTACTTCTCAGCTTTCTCATATCAAAAGTCAAAATCTTTTAAGGCTCTTCTCTATACTGTAGATTTGCCTGAACCTCAACATAGTCAACAGAAAGTTTCTTTCTAAAATCAGATATCCACTTTCTCAAATATGATACATAAAACATGTTGTATACATCAGAAATCTGATCAGGTAAAAATAACCTATAAGCAAAATTACCAATCATTTCAATGATTTCAAAAGGTCCGACATACCTTCGACTGAGCTTGCTTACTTTTCCAAATATGTTAACACCTTTCATAGGACTGACTTTGACATATACAAAATCACCAACCTGAAATTTAACCAGTTTATACTTCTGATTATAATAATTCTCCTGTCTATCTTGTGCAGATTTCAACCTTTATTAATCAGATTAATTTTCATCACAGTATCATCCACAAAAGCTGAACTCATCACTCATCTATCTCCCATTTCTGTCAAAGTCAAAGGAGTTCTGCACTTTCTGTCATACAGAGCTTCGTAAGGAGCCATGCCTATACTGGACTGATAACTATTGTTATAGGCAAACTCTATTAAAGGGATATTATCTTCCAAACTGTCACCAAAATCCAAAACACATAATCTCAAAAGATCTTCTAGTATCTGAATAGTTATTTCAGACTGTTCATCAGTCTGCAGATGAAAAGCCGTACTGAAATACAATTTCGTACCCAATCCTTGTTGATTGTCTCTCCATAGCCTGGAGGTAAACCTGCCATCCCGATCAGATACAATCACTTTTGGCACACCATGTAATATGACGATTTTTTTAATATAAATCTGTGCTAACTTATCCACGAGATCTGTCTGTTTAATTGGAAGAAAATGTGCAGGCTTTATCAATCTATCAATAACAACTCAAATGACATCATGCCCTTGCCTCAATCTAGGGAAACCCATAGCAAAATCCATTGTTACATCTTCCCACTTTCACTCAGAATAGACAACGACTGCAAAAGACCTCCCGGTCACTAATGTTTTGCCTTCACTACCTGATAAGCTTCACATTTTGAAATAAACTCCGCTATATCATTTTTCAATCCAGGCCACCAAAACATACTCTTCATATCTCCATACATCTTGCTACTTCCTGAACGAATGGTATAACCTGAATGATGAGCCTCATATAGAATCTCTTTTCTCAAATTTCTAGAAGTAGGAATCCAAAGTCTATCCTTACAGAAAATAATAGAAGAATCAAAAACTCATAGTTCTGATTTCTTACCAGACTTGATCTAATCAATTAACTTCAAATATTCTACATCTGACTTCTGAGCTTCATGAATATTTTCTTCTAAAGAGGGCTGAATAACCATCTGAGTTACTATTCCAGAATCCCAATCAGTAGAAGAAATTACCTCCAACTGCAACATCTTCATATCTCGTATTAAATACTCATCAGAAGTGAGTTGTATACTTGATAACCCAGAAGACTTCATACTCAAAGCATTTGCGACCATATTAGCCTTACCAAGCTAATACTGAATAGTCATATTATAATCCTTAATCAGTTCAAGCCATCTCCATTGACTCAAATTCAGATCCTTTTGAGTGAATATGCATTTCAAACTTATGATCCGTGAAAATCTCACACCTGACGCCATACATATAATGACTCCATACAAATAATGACGTCAAATCTTCAAAGCAAATACAACGGCAACTAATTCTAAATCATGCATCAAATATTTCCTTTTATATGGTTTCAACTATCTCGAGGCATAAGCTATTACCCAACCATGCTGCATCAAAATACATCACAAACCTTTTAGTGAAGCATTATTGAATACTTAAAATCCTTCTGTACTTGAGGGAAGTGCTAAGACCAGAGCAGAAGTCAAAAAATTCTTCAATATCTTAAAACTAGCCTCACACTTCGGTGTCCAAACAAAGGCTACTGACTTTTGAGTCAGTCTTGTCAGAGGTGCAAAAATCTGAGAAAATTCCTTCACAAACTTCTTATAATATCTGGCCATACCCAAGAAACTATGTATCTCAAACACCGTAGTAGGTCTCGGTTAGTTAGTAACTGCTTGAACTTTCTAGGGATCAACAAAAATATTATTACCGTTTACCACATGACCTAGAAAGGAAATACTCCTCAGCCAGAACTCACACTTGGAGAATTTTGCATACAACTGATGCTGCCTCAGAGTCTTCAACACACTTCTCAAATATCTGGCATGATCTTCCTTAGAAGCAGAATACACCAGAATATTATCTATGAAGTCGATCACAAACTGATCCAGATAATCTTTGAATACTCTATTAATCAAATCCATAAAAATGGCTGGTGCATTAATTACCCCAAATGGAAAAACCAAAAACTTGTAATGTTCATACCGAGTAATGAAAGCTATTTTCATATATACACTACAGGAAAAATGTCTATTACCGGCGGTTTTAACCGGCGGTTCATGGTCCGCCAGTGTTACCGGTGGCATAGCCGGCGGTGTGACCGCCGGCTTTTAACGGCGACCTAACCGATGATTTTGCCAATGTTTTGAAAACCGGACCGGACCGGCCGGTTCAACCGGTTCAACCGTGAACCGGTCTGGTGGCCGGTCCGATCCAACTTCAAAACCGACTCTGCCTAGAACCGGATCAAACCGGATTGAACCGGCGGTTCAACCGGTGAACCGTTGAACCGGTCCGGGTTGGAAAGAACCGGCCGGTTTGTAAAAAATATTTTTTTTTTGTTTTAATTAAAATTTTAAATATATATTTTAGTTTATTAAAATTTTTTAAACTTTTTAAAATATTTTTATTAAATATGATGAATAATTTCATCATAATTCATGCAAGATATCTTAAATATCTCACATAATTTGTTTTGCCAAAAGAGTGTACTTCTCACTTTATAAAGGGTTCAAGGAAGGATCTTCCACCTCCCCCTATGATGTGGGACTAAAAAAGTTGCATACTTGCATGAATACTTTAGAATGTGAATTTGGGATTATTTGGGCTAGTTGGGCTTCAAATTTTTGCTTAGTTGGGCTTTAAATTTTTGTTTAGTTGGGCTACAAGTTTGGATAATATGTATTATAAATTTGCTATAATATATATTATAATAATTATGTTAAAATATTAATATTATAAATTTATATATTATATTAAATATTATTCTTATAAATATATTAAATTATAAATATATAAATATATTATTTTTAAATGATATTTTTATTTATAATTTTGTATTATATTATTATTATATATATATATATATTTTAAATTTATAAATATTATTAAATGGTCATATATTCAATTATTTAAATTATATTAATGATCATAAATTTTTTATATTATAAATTTATATATTATATTAAGTGTTATTCTTATAAATATATTATTATTAAATGATATTTATATGTATAAAAATTTATAAATATTATTAAATGCTCATATAATTATATTATCTGATTTTTATTTTATTAAATTTTAATAATATAATTATTTATTACGTCATCCGGTTCTACCTTGGTTCGACCGGTCGAACCGTGAACCTCTCCCTCTTCCGGTTCGTTGTTCGGTCCGGTTTTCACAACCTTGGATTTTGCTACGTTAAGCCGCCGGTACTAGCGACGGTCCTAAATTGACGGTAAATCACCAGACATCAATATGAACCAGCAGTTTACCGGCGGCTTGGACCGCCGTTGATAAGTAATTTTTTACCAGCGGTCCAGACCGCCGGAAAGCCGCCGGTAGAAGCCCTAATACGGCCAGACCCGCGCCTCACATTTCATTTTTACTCTTTCCTTCTCTCTCTCGGTCGCTCTGCCGTCGCCTATGTGACGCCCCAAGATCTAACTTGGAAAGAATTTCAGTCAATTCATTAAAACTATTTACCATAGCTATCTATAAACTTCAATCAATACCAAACAGTCTAATAAAATTCTATAATTTAAAACATCAATGTACGATTCTATTCATATCTCAAAAAATCATATACATTACTCAGGAACTACACTATGAACACAACACAAGAACTGAAATCTATCCTATCATGAGTACAAAAGGATCACTATCACCAAAAAGAATAAAAACCTGAGGATTCCAGATCAATCTCAATCACCTGCTCCCTTGCCCTGACCTGAAAATATTAACCACATATAATGAGTTTCAAAAAGCCCAGCAGGTCACCTAATATCTATAACTAAAATCAAAGCACGGTACTGGAAATAATATGCATGTCAATCAGTCGAATCCATAACAGTCAATTGCACATGATCAATGAATCTATGCAGATACGAAAATCAGTAGTCAATACACAATCGATAAAATCCATAGTCGGCGATAGGAGAATCAATAAACAGTAGGAAGAAATCCATAAAGCTCAATAAACACGTACACATGATACATCTTGTAAGAATCCAATCAAATCAATAGAAGAAAATCATCGTCGCGATAATATCAATAAAATCAATCTCTATCAATCATCTCTGGTCAAAATCAAACCAATACGTCGTAAAAACGATTGAAATCAAATCAATACAGTAAAACCTATTCCATATCAGTCAATGAATTACATGCAGCAGTTCAATACGGTGTATCAATGAAATGATAGTATCAATGAGTCAATATTAATAAATCAGTATCAATGAATCAATAGTATCCATGTCCATAGTATTAATAAGTCAATGCAATGTTGATATCCATATCAGTAGCAGTATCAATGCTCAGTGAAATAATGCGAATATCAATGAAATCATACAGAAAATCCGTAAATCTATTTAAAATCAATTAAATCAATAAATCCATCACGAGATCAATATGTCAATACCGTACACATGCACTTCAATACAATAGTCTTACTGAACAAGTACAATCACTGGCTATTAAGGCGTTTTTCAATCCATAGTGCTGTTGTAGAAATCCATAAATATACATCCGTTGGTTCAATAAGAGTCGTCACTCTGTGCCCTCCGGCATAAGAATTTCCTTATGCCTCCCAATCGTTATATCAATGATCAATAGAGGATATCGTCAAAACCCTTTTAAAGAAAAGCCCGTCGGCCCACCATCATGTACAAGTCAAGTCAATCTCCATCCAACAGTTCAACCAGTCTTCACTTGTCTTTCAGTAACAATAACCGTATAACAATCATATATTCACATTTGCATGCATAACAGTTCAAATCATCAATTTTAGAAAATCGGAAATCGTACGAAAATCCAGCGGCATAACGGCAGTATACGAAATTTACACAAAAATCACAGAATTCACAAATTACCAAATTAGTACAAAACGTTCACAACAACATTATAAGACTTTTATTCTACTGCCCAAATAATTTCAGACATCACGAGAAATTACAGTCAAAATAAAACACCGCCAAATCAAAACTATCCAGTCAAAAATCTCCAGAAAATAATCAAATCGTGCAGAAATACCATATCAGAAACATATCAAAAGTTGTGCGATAAAACTTTCATCAATACAAAATGATGCGCATTTTTCGGTAACGAAAATACAAATATGAGCACAGAAATACCAAAACTCGACATCTTTGAAAACAGAAATAGGGTTCGGAGTCCTTACTGCGAGATAAACACTTTTCCCAACAGCGGCGACGGACGAAAAGAGCTCCGCGGCCTCTGAAATTCAGCTTTTTCTTTGTTTTCCTTCTCCTTCTCTCTCCTCAGATATTTTGATATAAAATTGATTTTCTCTCTCTTCAAAAAGAGCTGATTTCTTTTTAATACACACCTGATCGGCCCGGCCGATCGCCACATCGTCCAGGATGATCTGAACAAAATTCAATCGTCCAGGACGATATCTCAGGACGATATATAATTTCCTTGGATGATAAAATCCCTTAGTCACTGACTTTTGCTATGCACTGATCATCCCAGGACGATCCAAAATCGGCCCGGACGATCCACCTCAAAAATCAGCTGTTTCACTGATCGTTCTGGACGATCTCAACATCGTCTCGAATGATCCTAGAAAGAAATCAAAGAAACGAGCTCTCACAGCCTACGCTCGTCTCCGCTCGTCCGACCGCCGCCAACGAATCTACTCCGACCGCTGACCCCAATCCGACCGCCGCCGACAAAGCTTCTCTGACAGCCGACGGTTAAACTCCGACGTCCGACCGCCGACCTAGTCAACCCCAAACCGTCCGATTTCTATTAACTGCTTTATTGACTGCTTTTTGTAATTCATTAACTGTTTTATTAACTGCTTCTCGTAATTCATTACCTGTTTCATTAACTACTTTATTAACTGCTTTATTAACTTCTTTTCAATGCTTTAGTAATTGTTTTTTTTTAATATTGCAGATGGCTTCAGGCGACGATCCTCCTCGTAAATCATTTGCCTCAAAGTTCCGCCGGAAGAAGATTATTGCTAGCAGATCCACACAGGCTGAGGTAGGTGAGGGGCCTTCAGTTCCTCCAGAGCTACCTACAGCACCGTCGCCACCACCTGCCAGGAGCCAGCAGCATTCACCAGAGCAGGGTCAGGGACATTTAGATCCACCTCCTGTTGTACCACCATACTTCCCTGGCCACTTCCCTCCTCCCAGCTCGACGAGTCCTCACTTCCCCTCTCCAGATCAGACACATGCTTCTCCATTCTATCCATATTACCCCCCACCATCATCACAGGCAGCTGGTCCATCCTCTGTTCCCCACCCTCCATACCCTTACTCATATTACTACCCCTATCCGGTGCAACATGAACAGGGTGGGCCATCAAGACCACCAGAGGTTGGCGCTAGCAATCATGCAGCAGCAACAGATAAGCGTCAATACATTGAGCCTGACGGCGATAAGTAAGTTCAATTTAAGTTATTAAGTTATTTTTATTTTGATATATTACATGTTATTGACAAAAAAAGTCACTTGCAGCTTCAATCCTTCAAGGCCACCTATACATATGATCCGGGATATGATAAAGAATAAATATGATGCTCTTTACTTATCATAGAAGAAGATCCCAAAGCCGGTTAGAGATATGTGGTTTGAAGAATTTCAGGTATGTTTTTTTTGGTATGATTTCAAATATATGATTTAATTTGTACTAATCTTTTTGATATTGCCTAATTTTTTACAGAAAGAATTTAGGTGGTTGCCTGAGTACAGCACGAGGATCAGATTAAATTTTGAGAGAAGAGGAGCGACCCATCTCAGAGACATGTTCACGGACATTAGAAAGTCCGGGCAGCGTCCTAATTGGATTGGAGAGGGCGTTTGGGCTGATTTGAGTAGTGCTTGGGCTACCCCTGAGTTTATAAAATGAGAGAGCATAATAAACAGAACAGAGCCTCTGACTGTGGCGGTTTAGGAAGCTCTTTTCATACTGGTGGATCTGTACCTCATACGAAACATAGGCGTCGCCTGGTAAGTATTTTGAATTAGTTTATTACATATATTTATGTTATTATAACTATTTCTTAATTTTCAGAAAGAGCACCTTGGTCGGGAGCCAACATCACTGGAGTTACATACAAGAACTCATCAACATCAAGCTGACCATCAGTGGGTTAATGAGAAGTCTAAAAAGGCTCATGTGAGTAAAATTTTTTGGAGTTTTAGAATAAAAAATTATTTTAATAAAACTAATTATAACTCGCAGGATGATTTTGTATGAGCTAGAGAAAGTCGGCAGTCTACTGACGAGGGATCATCTTTTGAATCGGCCCACATTTCTGAGTATCAAACATGGTTAGAAGTTGTTGGTGGAAGACAGAGGGGGAGGGTATATGGCATGGGTTCACAAGCTTATGCTATTGAGGGCAGTTCATACACCTCTGTATTTCATGATCCAAGTGGAGCTGAAGAATCTGTAAGCGAGAGGATTGCAGCGCTTACTAGAGAGATTGAAGAGATGAAAAGGGTTCAATATAGAGAGATTGAAGAAATGAGAAAAGTTCAGAATGAAATGCAAGCAGAGTTGCAATTTTACAGAGCTGAAAAATAGAGAAAGAAGGACCAACAGGAGCAACCATCTACAGATAGTGAGGATACATATGAGGATTAGATATTTTTTATGTTTGATGATTGTATTAATTAGAACTTATGAACTTGTGATTGTAACCTTATCATGAACTTACTTTTGAACTTGTGATTGTAATCTTATGATGAGCTTGTGATTGTATTTATAATTTATGGTTCTGATGAATATAGCGACATGTTGCCCAAAATATCTTGCTCTTTCTGCAGGTTTATACTTTAGGATGAACCTCCCTCAAATAGAGGGGATGCTGTCAAATTTTTTTGCAGGTGCTACAGGTTTCTGGCGGCCAACCGGCGGTTTGGCCGCCGGAAACTACGATACCAGACGGCCAATGCCAAGCCGCCGGTAATGGCATTACACCAAAGGTAATAAACCCGCGGTTACCGACGGCCACCAGCGATGTTACGGTGGACGTCCGGTGGTATACACCGTCAGTAATACCGACGGCTGTAACCGCTGGATACCGCCGGTAAATGAACCGGCGGTCTACCGGCGCTTGCCAGCGGTTTAAGAAACAAACGACGCCCGCTTTGACCACCGGAAGACCGTCGGTAATATGACTGTCGGTCAGCCGTCGGTCAGATATCCGGCGACGTAACGGCCGGAAAACCGCCGGTTCCAAATCCGGTTGTCACCGGCGGTATGAGCCGCCGGAAAACTGCTGCCAACATAAACCGCCGGTACATGTTTCCTACGCGATTTTTTCCGGCGGCTGGAATACCGCCGCAAAGCCGCCGGTAATCCATAAAACCGCTGGTTAATCTATAGTAACCGCCGGAATAAACCGCCGAATTTTGGCATTTTTCCTGTAGAGAGCTATTTAACTAGAGCTCTAATCATTGGTAATATATGGATATGGCTGATCCATCTCAAAAATACTAATCATAAATATATATGACATATGTATATAAAAAATAAATAAAATGAACACCCAAAATAATCTAGAATTATCTCACTCTTCCACAGATTAAATCTTATGCTCTGTTACGATTTGCTTCTTCAACTGACACTCTAATACCAAAGAGCTTGTCACAACTTAACCCAATATGATCTGATACCACCAGGTTATATCGTGCCCGATCATGGCAAAATATAGGAACTGGTCATAAGATATGGTTGGAGAAGTGTTGAGAAAAAAAAACTAAATTTCTATTATATATAATACAGAGTCACTACTAAATATAATATAAAGTGGAAGACTAAATCTAAAAAATAATTTTATATATATCATCCAAAAATTATAAGTACAATATAATATCTATCTATAATAGTGCTTGACAATATAAAATATAACAAAATAAAGTCAAGCTTGTAAAAATGAAACTAGCCAAAAAGGCATACCTATAACACAAATTATAGCTTACTTTCAGAAACTACTCATTTCTCACCTTACCCTTTCTATGACCAAAAAATGAAAGAAAAAGTAGAAGTGGCCTAAAATGACTCAGTAGACTACTATAGCCTAAAACAAAAATCAACAATTTAAACCAAAAGAATTAAAAAGATTGAAATAATCAAATGATGTAGTGTACAAAAAATAGAAATGAAATAGATGTTAATATTGAACGCATTTAAATAATTGTAAAAAATGTACTAAAATTGACTGAAATATAAATAAATATCTTATAGCAAATATAAGAATAGTTCACAAGCTTGAACTTTAAATATATACAAATAAACAACAGAATCCCTTCTCATAGCCAAAAGAATCCCTTCTCGCTACCAACATAATCTCTTCTCTCCACCAGCAGAATCCCTTCTTAGAGAATATTGAAATAGCCCTCATGCTTTAGAATAATAATAGCCCTCAAGCATTATAATCAAAATAGCCCTCATGATCAGAGTTCATATCATATAACATATAACAAAATCCCTTCTTACTGCCAATATAATCCCTTCTCACTACCAATTCAAATTTTTAATCATAGATATTAAAAATAAAGTGCATTCTATACTACTAAAATAATCATAGTATTATTATATAAGTTTACAAAAATACTCTAAAGGTTGTCAAATAATTCCCCACCCAGTGTTCTATAGTTTGTAAAAATTAATAGCCTAATCTCTTTACTATCCATATATTTGAAAGTTCGTTAGGGATGTTAAGCCCTATGAACTTAGTCCCAAGCTAATTTAAAAGAGAGAGGTGAATTGGAAAACTTTAAAACCAAAGATAAAACTAAAACCAATATCACCACATAGAAAAACAACGATGCGGAAATTAAAAGTGCGGAAGCAAGAAAAAGAACACAGAAATTTATAGTGGTTCGGTCGACTCAACCTACGTCCACTCCTTGGAGGCACCCTCCAAGTATTGCACTATAAAACGTGACTCTCCTTTAGCAAGTTGCTGACTATATCGTCCAGGCCGATATGGACATCGGCCTGGCCGATCAGTACAAATCAATGAAGATCGGCCAGAGCATAGCCCTGGATGCAAAACAGAACGATTAAAAATTGGCTTGGTCGTCCAGGCCGATCATCTTTTGAATCGGCCCACATTTCTGAGTATCAAACATGGTTAGAAGTTGTTGGTGGAAGACAGAGGGGGAGGGTATATGGCATGGGTTCACAAGCTTATGCTATTGAGGGCAGTTCATACACCTCTGTATTTCATGATCCAAGTGGAGCTGAAGAATCTGTAAGCGAGAGGATTGCAGCGCTTACTAGAGAGATTGAAGAGATGAAAAGGGTTCAATATAGAGAGATTGAAGAAATGAGAAAAGTTCAGAATGAAATGCAAGCAGAGTTGCAATCTTACAGAGCTGAAAAATAGAGAAAGAAGGACCAACAGGAGCAACCATCTGCAGATAGTGAGGATATATATGAGGATTAGATATTTTTTATGTTTGATGATTGTATTAATTAGAACTTATGAACTTGTGATTGTAACCTTATCATGAACTTACTTCTGAACTTGTGATTGTAATCTTATGATGAGCTTGTGATTGTATTTATAATTTATGGTTCTGATGAATATAGCGACATGTTGCCCAAAATATCTTGCTCTTTCTGCAGGTTTATACTTTAGGATGAACCTCCCTCAAATAGAGGGGATGCTGTCAAATTTTTTTGCAGGTGCTACAGGTTTCCGGCAGCCAACCGGCGGTTTGGCCGCCGGAAACTACGATACCAGACGGCCAATGCCAAGCCGCCGGTAATGGCATTACACCAAAGGTAATAAACCCGCGGTTCCCGACGGCCACCAGCGATGTTACGGTGGACGTCCGGTGGTATACACCGTCAGTAATACCGACGGCTGTAACCGCTGGATACTGCCGGTAAATGAACCGGCGGTCTACCGGCGCTTGCCAGCGGTTTAAGAAACAAACGACGCCCGCTTTGACCACCGGAAGACCGTCGGTAATATGACTGCCGGTCAGCCGTCGGTTAGATATCCGGCGACGTAACGGCCGGAAAACCACCGGTTCCAAATCCGGTTGTCACCGGCGGTATGAGCCGCCGAAAAACTGCTGCCAACATAAACCGCCGGTACATGTTTCCTACGCAATTTTTTCCGGCAGCTGGAATACCGCCGCAAAGCCGCCGGTAATCCATAAAACCGCTGGTTAATCTATAGTAACCGCCGGAATAAACCGCCGAATTTTGGCGTTTTTCCTGTAGAGAGCTATTTAACTAGAGCTCTAATCATTGGTAATATATGGATATGGCTGATCCATCTCAAAAATACTAATCATAAATATATATGACATATGTATATAAAAAATAAATAAAATGAACACCCAAAATAATCTAGAATTATCTCACTCTTCCACAGATTAAATCTTATGCTCTGTTACGATTTGCTTCTTCAACTGACACTCTAATACCAAAGAGCTTGTCACAACTTAACCCAATATGATCTGATACCACCAGGTTATATCGTGCCCGATCATGGCAAAATATAGGAACTGGTCATAAGATATGGTTGGAGAAGTGTTGAGAAAAAAAAAACTAAATTTCTATTATATATAATACAGAGTCACTACTAAATATAATATAAAGTGGAAGACTAAATCTAAAAAATAATTTTATATATATCATCCAAAAATTATAAGTACAATATAATATCTATCTATAATAGTGCTTGACAATATAAAATATAACAAAATAAAGTCAAGCTTGTAAAAATGAAACTAGCCAAAAAGGCATACCTATAACACAAATTATAGCTTACTTTCAGAAACTACTCATTTCTCACCTTACCCTTTCTATGACCAAAAAATGAAAGAAAAAGTAGAAGTGGCCTAAAATGACTCAGTAGACTACTATAGCCTAAAACAAAAATCAACAATTTAAACCAAAAGAATTAAAAAGATTGAAATAATCAAATGATGTAGTGTACAAAAAATAGAAATGAAATAGATGTTAATATTGAACGCATTTAAATAATTGTAAAAAATGTACTAAAATTGACTGAAATATAAATAAATATCTTATAGCAAATATAAGAATAGTTCACAAGCTTGAACTTTAAATATATACAAATAAACAACAGAATCCCTTCTCATAGCCAAAAGAATCCCTTCTCGCTACCAACATAATCTCTTCTCTCCACCAGCAGAATCCCTTCTTAGAGAATATTGAAATAGCCCTCATGCTTTAGAATAATAATAGCCCTCAAGCATTATAATCAAAATAGCCCTCATGATCAGAGTTCATATCATATAACATATAACAAAATCCCTTCTTACTGCCAATATAATCCCTTCTCACTACCAATTCAAATTTTTAATCATAGATATTAAAAATAAAGTGCATTCTATACTACTAAAATAATCATAGTATTATTATATAAGTTTACAAAAATACTCTAAAGGTTATCAAATAATTCCCCACCCAGTGTTCTATAGTTTGTAAAAATTAATAGCCTAATCTCTTTACTATCCATATATTTGAAAGTTCGTTAGGGATGTTAAGCCCTATGAACTTAGTCCCAAGCTAATTTAAAAGAGAGAGGTGAATTGGAAAACTTTAAAACCAAAGATAAAACTAAAACCAATATCACCACATAGAAAAACAACGATGCGGAAATTAAAATTGCGGAAGCAAGAAAAAGAACACAGAAATTTATAGTGGTTCGGTCGACTCAACCTACGTCCACTCCTTGGAGGCACCCTCCAAGTATTGCACTATAAAACGTGACTCTCCTTTAGCAAGTTGCCGACTATATCGTCCAGGCCGATATGGACATCGGCCTGGCCGATCAGTACAAATCAATGAAGATCGGCCAGAGCATAGCCCTGGATGCAAAACAGAACGATTAAAAATTGGCTTGGTCGTCCAGGCCGATCTCACGATCGTCCTGGCCGATCAGTTCAAATTAGAGGAAAATCATCCTGACAATAGCCCTGGATACGAGCTGGCCGATACTTATCGTCCTGAAGTAACTTAAGGTTTTTGACTGGATCGTCCTAGCTGATCCTGCGATCGTCCAGGACGATATGATCGTATCAATCATCCTTAATTACTCCCTTAATTTCCTGAACAATTATGACATAATTTGTGAATATCGTTCAGGCCGATTCTAGGATCGTCCTGACCGATAATTTAAAAATACAGTATACCTTAATTGTCTATGGCGGCAACTTCTTTCTGTTTTGAGCTTATCGTCCAGGCCGATATGTTAATGACGGCTGCCTTAATTAAGAATCCTTACTTAGACTTTCTGTTTTAAGCTGATCGTCCCGGACGATATAAATATCGGTCGGGCCGATGTGGGTAAAAACAGAAATTCTAAGCCCCTTAAGTGTGTGTGTGTAGGGTTACTTAGCATCGGTCTCTTTAACCATTACAAGTAGACTCAAGAAGTGAAAAAATAAAAATACAGACTGACTCAACCCTAAATCTACGCAATCCTGAACTGGCTTCTTCTTGATCGTCCGATCTTCGATTCCTGAAAAGTTAGAAGCAATCCAAGAGAAACAGTGTTTGTCAATCATCATAACATATGCCATGAAAAACAGATTTGCAACAATCTCCCCCTTTTTGATGATGACAAACACAAGTAGAAAAAATTAAACAAAAAAACTTATTCATTAGAAAATCAAAGTTATAACAGCTTTTTCCTATCACACCCTATCCTACTCCCCCTTTTATCATCACAAAAAGAGGGTATAGAAATAACAGAAAAACATCACAAAAGATTAACAAGCAAACTACAAAAAGACAAGAAACAAACACATAAAGCACAGACTAAAAGAACGAGAGATCCTGATCATCAGATGGAGGTGGTGGAGGTGGCTGCTGAAAGTAACTGGCAAGCGTGGTAAACTGAGCATTGAACCAGGCGATGTCCTGGTCATGCTGCTGCTGCTGGTGAGTAAGGAAACTGTCAAATCGGGCTAGATCTTCAGCTCGGTGATGCTCGTAACGGGCAATATCCTCAGAGTGTTGCTGCTCCTGTGCAGCAATATAGGCATCAAAACGGGTCTCCCATCGATCAAATCTCTCAATCAACTGATCAACCGATGAGTGCTGGTGGAGAGGAACAGGGTCAGGAAAGGGAGCGGGAGCGGGAGCCTCCTCCTCTCTAGCCCCGTGAGGTTCCTTAGGGTGGAGATGAGTACTGTGAAGGGTGCTGAAGGAATTGTTTGAGTAGAAGGGAGTTGGGAGGTTTGGTGGATTAGGATACTGAAGTTGGTATTTAGTTTCAAGAACATAGGCTATGATGTGTCCTAAGGCTAGATTTGGTTTTCTCTTGTGACCTGGATCGCGAATTATGGTTAGGTGATCAATGTATCGAAAAATTAGGCCCGCAGTATTGAATTCTCTATGAGCCATGATGTAGAAAGTAGTGAGGGAAAGTAGAGGGGTGGTGTGGACTCGGTCCCCAGCTTTTAAAATTACGGAGGTGCGAA
Organism: Dendrobium huoshanense; assembly: GCA_016618105.1. Taxonomy (NCBI): domain Eukaryota; kingdom Viridiplantae; phylum Streptophyta; class Magnoliopsida; order Asparagales; family Orchidaceae; genus Dendrobium; species Dendrobium huoshanense. Next base: position 45,396,354 of record CM028353.1, on the reverse strand, counting down.
GGATATGTTGGATTGTCCTAGCATCTTTGACTAAAGAGCTAGTCTCTCCAACATGGTAAGGTACATTGGTCTGACGAAGAAAGTGATTCGCCATGGACCAGTCAAGATCAGGGTCAGAGGCGATTATGTGCAGCTTATCCCCGGTGGTGGATAGCTGTAAAAGATTAACACAATCCTGATATGTGATTTCGACAGGGCGTCGATTCACATAAGAGGTCAGAGCTGTGAAGGTAGAGTTGATGCGAAGGTTTGTGAAAAATTCTCGAAGAAACTCTGAATTGAAAGGGAAAGCAAGAGATAGAATGAAGCAAAGGGAGGTGTGAGCGAAAAGATCCATTACCGGGTAAGAGATGTGGATATGATTGATGATTCTCGAGACAGTAATTCCACACTCTTTGTAACGATGATAGGCGGCTTCATCTTCTGCTTTCCGGAAACGAGGGTCAATCCTTGCCCTCGAGAAACTCCCAAAAGTTTGTCGGACGCGTTTCCCACCAGCCATTTAGAGCACTAAGTAAAGAACACAAGAGAAGAAAGGATGAAGAGTGAAAAATCATAGCTGGAACGGCCTGAATTTAAAGAAACGGCCATATCGTCCTGGCCGATCGCAGAATCGTCCAGGACGATATGGTTCAATAATTACGTACAGGCCGATTGGTCAAAAAGGCGGTCCGATCGTCCGGGCCGATCAGATATCGGCCAGGCCGATTAGACACAGGCGATCGGCCCGAGGAGTCAGTCCGGACGACCGTTGAAAAAGCAGATCATCCAGGCCGATTAGGTGTATCGTCCAGGACGATGCACAATAATTGATCGTACCGGCCGAAGTTAAAACGTTTAAAATGCTTGCCACGTGTATCGTCCAGGACGAACAGTGGATTGGCCCGGCCGATTATCCAATAATGGATCGTCCGGGGCCGAATTTAAAGATCAAAACGTGCTAACACGTGGATCATCCCGGACGATCCAGTGTATCGGCCAGGACGATGTACATAAAATGCATCAGCCAGACAAGTATACTATCGGCCAGGACTATCACCATGAGTTCGATCAAATCATCTAGGACGATATAGGATCGTCCGAGATGATGAGTAATATTAAACACAGGAAAGTTCAGCAGATGAATTTTGAAGAGAATTTGTTATATCGTCCAGGACGATAAAAGTATCGGCTAGGACGATGTGACTTAAATTTAAATCAAGGAAGGAATCGTGATGATCAAGACCCTCAAACATAAAACAAAAAGAAAAGCAGTCAAAACACAGAAAAATAAAACAACACAATGAAAACCAAACAACGAATATTTTTGGATTTTAATTTTTCTATTTTTTTTTGTTTTACGGAGGCATCATATGAGAATTCTTTTCAAAAGTTAAACTTTTAAAGTTCCAAAAGATCAAGAAGTTTAATAAATCCCAATCAAAAGAATGTAGAATATCTGATTCTGTTAACCCTAGATCGGACATCCTTCAGGGTACAAACTTCTTTTGAAAAATAGAAATCTAACTCGGAATAACTAAATAGGATAAAAAGATCCATTCAAAACTTGTTTACAACTAAAATATCTTATAAATAATAAACCAAGGTAATTTTTCTCAATCATGGAAATTAAAATCAAGTCTTTGAAAGTATTACATAATCAATGAGTTTTCTAAGTTTTAAGAGTTTTACCAAAGAGATGATAGCTTGCATTTAGTGGGCTCATTTTATGCCTCTTGTAACTTTGTTTGGCTCTTTGAGCATCTTTTGATTTTTGATACACTTTTGTGTATATAGCTTTCTTTTCAATTTGACTTCATTGGCCTCTTTCCTTTTTAACTTTTGCAAGCTAAAAACTCTTTAATATACCCTTAAAGAAAAAGACTTAGTTGTGAGTATATCCTCCAAATATTAGAGAATAGGAGCTCTCTCTAACATAGGGAAGAACAATCCACAACACAAAATCAAAATCATGTGATAAATGCAATGGCGAGATTTCAAAAGCTTGAAAGATATCTAAAAACTTTGGCTATTGTGCATAAGATAGATTAAAGTAGCAAGATAAGAAAAATATCTTAAATAAAAAGTCATTGATTAAACTGAGTTTAGATTTTTGTTTAGAGAAGAAAATCATACCACTAAACAAAGTCAGAAGCAGGGAAAAACATCAACAGTTTACTCCCTTTAACCAATTTAGAAAAAAGCTAAACACTATCTCTAAAACTCTAAAATTTAAAGGCTTTAAAAAAAAATTCATCATATGAAAGACCAAATTTAAAGAGCAACGCGAAGACAGAACACATGAAAACGAAAAAAAAATTAAAAATAACGCAAACTAGACTACCACCAAGTAAGCACAAAAACTAGCACAAAGAAACACAAAAAACATAAACATTTCAAGCACGTGATAAAGCAGCGAGTTTAAGCAATTTTGAGTTGCGAGCCTCCTTATGTCCAGTTATCCTATGCTCCCACGAGGTCTTTGGTGAGAGCACTCCTGCAAAACTCAACAACAGTCAGATTTAGGAACTCAAATAGGTTTGGGATCCTTCTTAGGAAAAGTAGAATGTAATGCATATATGGTATGCTGTGAATCATGCATCTTAGGTCTCCACACCCAATGTATACTACGGTGAACGGTGCAAGTGTGTGAGATGTGTCCTAGCATGCCACATGAGAAACATCTAACTTCAGGAAAAGGGTTTCTAAAATGATTTGAGTTATGATGCCTCTTCCTAGGTTCTGGCTTAAAATCAAAAGTGGAAGTCATCCGATTTTTCTTATATGTATCAAAATCATTTTGATTCCTCAAGTTAGTTCCTTTTAATGCATCGTTCTCAATCTTCAAATTTTTCTCAATCTCTTTAGATTTCTTAAGATCAACCTTAAGTGAGGTGTGTGAAGCTTTTAATGCATTATGTTCATCAACTAATTCCAAATGCTTTTGTTCAACTCATCAAATTCATCAAGAAGAGCCATGTGATTTGAATCAATCGTTGCATGATCTTTGAGAAAAACTTCATGCTCTTTTTGTAGATTTGAATGTTCTAATTTTAGATTAGCATGAGTTTTCTTAAGTTTTTTGTATGATGCAAGAATTTTTTCACAAATTTCAAATAATTCATCATAGGTTGGTTTACATACCTCTTCCTCATCACTTTGATTTTCTCCCATGAAACACAAGTTTGTAGTCTCTTCCTCTGGTTCAGTTTCAGAGGAATCAGTACCAGATTCTGTCCAAAAACCTCTTTGGATTTTCTCCTCACCTTTTTCCTTTTCTTTGCTTGAATGATCTTGAAGTGTAGGACAATCGGCTCTCACATGTCCAGGCTTCCTGCATTCAAAACAAACAACATCAGAAGATCCTTTAACATGTTTGTCATCCTTACCTTTTCTCCAACTTTGATGATGCTTTTATTTCTTCCTTAGAAAGATTTTGAATTGCCTTGTGATGAAGGCAATTTCATCGCTTTCAGACCTGGAAGATTTAGAATCCGATTTGTGAGCCTTCAATGCAATTGTTTTCTCCTTTTTCTTTTCACCTGCATCAACATTTCTTTGATTCACCCCTTGCTCGTAAGCAATGAGTGAGCCAAGTAAGTTATCAATAGAATAGGTGTTCAAATCTTTAGATTCAGTGATTGCAGTAATTTTTGCATCATAAGACGAAAGCAAGCATCTCAAAATCTTGTTAACTTTTTCATAGTTTGAAAGTTCATTTCCTAGTGCATGCAATGAAGTAACTATCTGAGTAAACGTAGTGTACATGTCAGAAATCAATTCATGAGGTTTCATACAAAAAAGTTCGTAGTCATGCAAGAGAAAGTTCAAACGGGATTGTTTAACTTCATTGGTGCCTTCATAAGTGATGCACAATTTATCCCAAATTTCTTTACCAGTTTTGCAAGTTGAAACACGCATGTAATCTTCAGATTTCAAAGCACAGAAAAAACAGTTCAAACATTTCGCATTTAATTGAGCTAAATCTCGTTCATCAAAAGTCCATTCAGTAAAAGCAACTTCCGTTTTAACACCATTAATTTCACGAGAAGGTGGAGAATAACCTTCTTGAATAAGCATCAACATGCGATAATTAGTAGATTGTAAAAATATTGACATGCGAGTTTTCCAAAAATCAAAAGGTAGGTTATCGAACAGAGGAGGTCGGGTAATAGAATACCCTTCCGTAGTGTTACGATTCCCAATGTTAGCCATGGATCAAATTCAAAAAGTTTTCAAACTTTAATTTTTGAATCCCGCTCTGATATCACTTGAAAGTTCGCTAGGGATGTTAAGCCCTATGAACTTAGTCCCAAGCTAACCAAGAGGGGGGGGGGGGGTGAATTAGTATTTTAAAAACTCTTTTCACAAAGAAAGAAAATTGCATAAACCAAATCACACCACAGAACTAAATGCGGAATTTAAAAGTGCGGAAGCAAGAAAAAGAACACAGAAATTTATAGTGGTTCGGTCGACTCGACCTACGTCCACTCCTTGGAGGCACCCTCCAAGTATTGCACTACAAAACGTGACTCTCCTTTAGCAAGTTGCCGACTATATCGTCCAGGCCGATATGGACATCGGCCTGGCTGATCAGTACAAATCAATGAAGATCGGCCAGAGCATAGCCCTGGATGCAAAACAGGATGATTGAAAATTGTCTTGATCGTCCAGGCCGATCTCACGATCGTTCTGGCCGATCAGTTCAAATCAGAGGAAAATCATCCTGATAATAGCCCTGGATACGAGCTGGCCGATACTTATCGTCCTGAAGTAACTTAAGGTTTTTGACTGGATCGTCCTGGCCGATCCTGCGATCGTCCAGGACGATATGATCGTATCAATCATCCTTAATTACTCCCTTGATTTCCTGAACAATTATGACATAATTTGTGAATATCGTCCAGGCCGATCCTAGGATCGTCCTGGCCGATAATTTAAAAATACAATATACATTAATTGTCTATGGCGGTAACTTCTTTCTGTTTTGAGCTTATCGTCCTGGCCGATACACGTATCGTCCAGGCCGATATGTTAATGACGGCTGCCTTAATTAAGAATCCTTACTTAGACTTTCTGTTTTAAGCTGATCGTCTCGGACGATATAAATATCGGCCGGGCCGATGTGGGCAAAAGCAGAAATTCTAAGCCCCTTAAGTGTGTGTGTAGTGTTACTTAGCATCAGTCTCTTTGACCATTACAAGTAGACTCAAGAAGTGAAAAAACAAAAATACAGACTAACTCAACCCAAAACCTACGCAATCCTGAACTGGCTTCTTCTTGATCGTCCGATCTTCGATTCCTGAAAAGTTAGAAGCAGTCCAAGAGAAACAGTGTTTGTCAATCATCAAAACATATGCCATGAAAAACAGATTTGCAACAATATTATCTATTTTGGCCTAAGAGGCTCATGGTTTTGCCTTATTGGTGTAACTTCCCAGTAGGTGACCCATCTCAAAAGTACTCTGGGATGAGCATGCTTAACTACAAAGTTATTTACAAAAATTCTAACAATTACACCAAAAGACGCCTCGATATTTAAGAGTTACATTTATTTTACTTAAAGGGTTTCACAATCTCCCCCACTTAAGTAACTAACATCCTCGTCAGCATCTATATCTCAGAATCATCCATCAGGCATATAAGACTCTAGACCCCTATAAATTCAAGTGGTGGCTCTCATCATGTGCACTTTATCACATATAGGGTTCAAGAGGTGGCTCCCATGACATAACACTTTATCTTGTATAGTACTTAGCTCCCATCTTCTGACTGGTGTAATGCTCTGATATCATTTATAATAGCCCAAACTCTTTTCTATCGAGATATTGTTCGCTTTGGCCTAAGAGCCTCACAGTTTTGCCCCATTAGTGTAACTTCTCAGTAGGTCACCCATCACAGAATTGCTCTGGGATGAACATACTTAACTACGGAGTTTCTTATAGAAATTTTAGCAATTACACCAAAGGTACCTCGATGTTTAATAGTAATCTTTCTTTTACTTAATGGGTTTCATATCACAAACCATTGTAGATAATAAATGAATTTTACTTTAAGTTATAACGTGATAAATTTTCTCATATACTTTTATATTTTGTGACTGCAATTTTTATATTTTTTATAATGATTCGAGGGTATTTTAAAAAAAATGTAGCCACTACAGGAAAAGAATATTTTTTTCGACAAATTTTCTGGTGGAATCGAAAATTCTGATAGATTTTTTTGGGGAATTGTTTTCAATAATTCCATTAGAATTTCTGGCAGAAATTTTGGGGGATTTTTCATTAAAAAATTTACTTAATTTTAGACAAAAAATTTAGTCAAAAATTTTATTGGATAAGGTCCTATTTCATCTCGATCGTCTCCCTCTCCCATTTCAGGAAAACGTTTTCTCCCAAGCACTTATCTCATCCTCTCCATCGTCTAACACTGTTTAAGCTTGTTTCTTGACCATTTTGCTTAATTTCTTTGAGATTTTAATGGTAAATCTTCAATATTTCACTTGATCCCTCAGGCTGCAATCTCTTCCCTCTAGATTCTTTCATTTTTATTCACCGATTCTGAAACAAAAGCATAGGTAAGTGATCCATGAAAAATTTTGCATGGGTCCTTAAAAGTAAGCATATATATATGGCTATTCTGTTAATAAATACTAGGCTTTAAGAACTGCAAGTTTTGTTGGCGATTCTTTGAATTAGAATATGTTTGTTTCTTTGTTCTGCAAGTTGAAGAAAGTTTATATGGGAGAGGTAAGGAAGTGGTGGTGTTTCAAGAGGATTTATCATTGTAATAATCCAAATTTTAACCCAGTGAAATAAATTATTTCAAGAGTCATTATAAATCCAAGTAACAAACCATCTTTTTCATAACATAGATATTATACTGCTTTAATTATACAAATTTTTTCTTAATTTTTGGGCATTGGTATAAATGCTTAAGAAATTGACACATGTCAGTACTAGTAGAGATTTTAGAACCTCAAGGTGTTTATTTTGTAAACTGATTCACCAAAATTTTCTAAATATAAGGAGTTATTTTTTTAATATTATTTTATAAGTTTTGAAGCTTCGAACTAAAAGATATAAGAGAATTTATATGAATTTTATACTAATAACTGAATAAATTCTATAATTATATTTATATTATTTTATTATTTTATTATGACATCTAAATTAGTCACTTAAAGATTTATTATAAAATCATTTTCTTTTCATTTTGCTTAAGTCAGAGAAATAGCAATGAAAAATCAAAGAGATAAAGAGGAAAAGGGAAATAGAACTTAGGATTTGGAGGTTGTTGATCTATTTTTTGTTAGTTGGTCCTGTTGGAAAATTTGCTCGTATATTAATAAGGAACATTTATGATATTTCTGATTTTAAGAATTTTGTGTGTTATGTATTTTATTTGTTTTAATTTGATCAAAATTTGTAAAATTGTAATATATTGATTTTTAGGAAACTTTCATCGCATAACTTTTGATATGTGATAGATGTCAACAATATGAGCATTCTTATTATAATACTGTTGAGTTTTATTAGGTAAAATAAAAGTTATTAAATTTTATATGATTTGCACTGAATAAATAATCAGGTATTTTTATTTAAGTATATTGTTAATATATGAATTAAGAATGCAATTAGGTGTATGATTGGGTAATATATGGTCGCTATTACTGTTATAATAATGTGATAATAATATATGTGAAGACAAGTAAAAATATGATTTTGTGTACATTAGCTGGAGACTAACTGGCCTTTACATGATGGGGGGCCGACATGCTTTCTTTTAAATATGTGGTTAGGTGATATCCTCTGTTGATTCACGTGATACATTGATTCGAAGTTTTATTATATTAGAAAAATGCCGCATAAATCAGGACTTCTTATTTGTTTTGTATGATTGCTGAAATGCATGTTAATAATTCATTGTTATTATACAACCTTAAAATTATTGTATTGATTTACTATTATTGTACGGATTCATTGTTACTATATTATTTTACTATTATTGCCACCAATTTAACTAATGACATTGGACTATATTGTTACTGATACGGACATTAATAATGTTTGATATTATTGATTCACTGCATTGATTTTGAGCGCATGATATATTGAGCAAGTGATTAGATATTGATATGAGAAATGTGTATACATTTATATGATTTTATTGCATTGATATGATTCTGACAGTCCTTACTGATGCTTTAGTTTTATCGATTTATATAATTTCTTTATTGATTGATAGTACTAATATAACGACTGATTAATTGACACCCGTACTGTTTATTGGTTTCTCCATTGTACTGTTGTACCTACTTCTTTATCATATTGTTTTACCATTTATAAACTTTATTGCTACTGTATGTGAGTTTTACTCCTTTGCACTTATTCATGATTATATAAATATTACTACTATGATTTGACTACTAACATACATATTGCTCATTTATTGTTCTTTGAGTTCAATTGTAAGATTTGGTTATTTGCGAGACTCTTTAGCTTATTATATGAGGTTAAATAATTTTAGGTCATGGCAAGGGAGAAAGGGTGTGAGATTGACCAAAATCTTTCATGTTTAGGTTCTTATTATTTTAGCTATTCTTTTATACTCATGACAGACTAGTTATGACATGATTGTATAGATCCTGAGCAATGTATGCTATTTTTGGGGAAATTAATACATATGTAAATACTTTTATATTGATAAAAATTTTATTTTTGTTGGTATTTATATTGATAAAAATTCTTGAAGCTCTGGTTGCTGTATATTTAAAGATAAAAAAATAATTCTTCTAAATTAAATTATGAGGCATCACGACAATTATGTGCGATAACCTCATAGTGGCGTATCATCAAACAAATCTCTTGGCACGCTATGGTGGGTAAGGAGGCGTTGTTTAGTTGAGATCAATTTTTTGCCACAAATTCATTCAAAATTTTATGATATAACAACAAGTTGTATATGTGATATAATGTTATGCACTCAAAATGACATGCTTTTGATTTTAAGAGATTTTTTAGGCATTTGTAAATCTATTTAGGGTCTTTAAGAGCACATTGCTAATTTGGCTTGCTACTTTCTTATCATGGGTAGTTATTGAAGCGTCTTTAAAGCATTTTTTGTAGTAAAAGTTTATAGGTTTTGTATTTAACATGGAAAAGGTATAGATGGTTCACATTAGATATGCAGGAACTTGTTCTGCATGCAAACACATTCGCTTGTATTCAGTTGTTTAGGTTTTTTTTTTAAATATTTTGCTACAAATTTTTGCTAATATTGTCATTGCCAAGTCCCAAGTCTTGGATGAGAAAAGATGAGGGTTGTTTTATATAGTTAAAAGTCAGCATAAAAATTATCGAATAATCATGATATGAATCCTTTAAAAAATTGTGTTAATGCTAGGGCGTCCCCTATAAGTGACATGCTATATGCCCTGAATACAGCTACAAGTGTGCAAGGGTTGCTGCACTGGTACCATAGTGTAGTATTAAATAGGTAAGGGTTCTACATCAAGGACGGATCTGGGAAAAAAAGCTAGTCCATAAAACTAAATTTAGGATACGAACTTAGAATATAAGTTTTCTTACATAAAAATTAATGGAATTAATATATATTATGATTCATAAGAAGATAAATATTGTGCATTCAACAAACTAAATGGGTTGGAGAAAAGACTAAGGAGATGGATACTTTATGATTTAAACTATGGTATTCAGGTAGGAGTTGTATTAGAAATGGTGTATATTTAATTATAGATAAGAGTTTGAATGATAATATTATAAAAATTAATAGAATTGGAGATAGAATTATAACTTTAACGATTATTTTTTAAGCTAGAATTATTAATATTATAAATGTTTATGCTCCACAAATAAGTTTGGATATGCATTCAAAATTAAAATTTTGTAAAGACTTAGAAGAATTAATATAAAAGATACATCTTGAATAAAGAGTTTTTATTGGATGAGATTTAAAGGAGCATGTTGATAGAGAGGTAGATAATTTTAAAAGCATTCATATTGGCTATGGATTTGGAATGACAAATGAAAATAGTAAGATCATATTAGGTTTTACTTTAGCTTATGATTTTTTAATTGCTAATATCATATTTAAGAAAAGAGATGAACATCTCATTACTTATAAAATGAATATAGTAAAACTCAGATTGATTATTTTCTTATAAGAAAATTAGAATGTTTAGATTGCAAAGATTGTAAAGTTATTCCGAGTGAAAATTTATGTACCTAACATCGATTATTATTTTTGGACTTTAAGATAAAATGACATAAAATAAAAAATAAATTAAAAGTATATTCTAGGATTAGATGAGATCTTTTAAAGAATATTAATAAAAATATTTTTGAGAGTAAGATTTTAAATTTTAAGATTTTGTTTATGTATGAGGATGCTAATGTTATGTGAGAAAAAATGACTAGTAATATTAAGAATATATCAAAAGATATGTTTAGAGTATCAAAGAAAAAAATCTTATAATAGTAAAAATAGTTTGTGGGGGAATTCAAATGTGCAAGAAAAGATAAAAAAATAAGAAGATTTGCTAAAAAACTTAGTTTATATGTAAAAATTTTGATAATTGGAAAAGATATAAAAAGACACATAAGGAATCTAAGAAATCAATATACGATGCAAAGATAATAGCTTTTAATGGTTTATATTATAGATTAGATACTAAGATTGGAGATAGATATATGTATAAGTTAGTCAAACAAAGAGATATGAGTAGTAAGGATTTAGTTCAAGTAATGTGTATTAAGGATGAAGATCAAAAAATATTTTCTTGGAATACGATATTCAATAAAGGTGGATGAGATATTTTGCTAAACTTTTTAATGAAGAAAGTGAAAATATGATTGACTTTAGTAACCTTAGCACTCTAAATTAAAATAAAGATTTCTATTTTTATCTGCGTATTAGTAAAACCGAAGTTAGAGATGCTTTAAAGAAAATGAAGTGTGAAAAAGCTGTTGAACCTGATGATATTCCAATAGATGTGTGGAAACACTTAGGAGAAAAGGAATTTCTTGGCTTACTAACTTTTTTAATACTATTTTAAAGACTAAAAAAATGTCAGATGAGTGGAGAATGAGTGTGTTAATTCTTATTTTTAAGAATAAAGGTGATGCACAAGATTGTGTGAATTATAGATGAATTAAGTTAATGTGTCATTCTTTAAAACTATGGGAGCGAGTTATGGAACATAGATTGCGGCGTGATACTAATGTTTCTCAAAATCAATTTGGATTTATGCCGACTAGGTTTACTATGGAAGCCATACATTTATTGAGAGGTTTAATGGAGAAATATTGAGAGAATAAGGATGATATACATATGATATTTATTGATTTAGAGAAAGCGTATGGCAAAATTCCAAAAGAAGTGCTATGGAGAGTGCTTGAAAAGCAAGTTTTGTCAAGGAGGAAGATTAGTTTATTCCTCATGTTTCTCAAATTACCAGGCATCATTGGCATGAAGGAAAATCTTGTATTTCACTTCCAAGAGGCAGATAAGCTACTATGAGCCTCTTTTACAGATAATTTCAACATTACAGGAGCATCGATGCAAAATGTTTTGAAAATAAACAACACTTGAGTCATTTCAATAAGAGTCGAGCCGTCACAAACCCAATTTGTGCAATTTTGTGTTCATTGTCTATATTGTTCATCACATTCAATCGGATCAAACACAAGCACTCCAGAGGCGTCGACACAATCCATTTCGCAAACGGACGATGTTTGAGCACTTCAGTTATTATCAAAATATTTTCAAAATCAAAATATTTTCAAACCCAAATTCTGGGACGCCGCATCAATCTTTCACTATTTTCGTTGTGCTCAAATAGAATGTGAGATGCATATATACAAAGACTTCGTTTGGTTATTCTGTACTTTTTCTAAAATGTAATTTTAAAACTATTATTTGAGAGAACGGAGTTTTTTAACATAAAAGTTAATATAAAAATCTTTTTGAAAACAATGCAAAAATATAATTCTCTAAAAAGTATTTCTGCAAAAGTGACACATACAAATAACAGAAAAAAAATATATTTTTTTCTATCGTTTCAAAACTAAAAAGACGAAATTAAGCCGTCTCAAATGAGGCCAAAGTCTACCTCTCAAGCAGCCAAAGTCTACCTCTCAAGCAATTCTAGGTTTGAGTTCTGATATTCATAATCCCAAAAGCCATTTTCCTAGTTTTATGAGTCATCCTTAGCACTGAAATAGTTAATTTTCGATAATCAAATGCCATGGAATTTAAAATAAATAGCAACTAATAACAAGCTCCATCTTGATAATGGTACATCAATTTAAGATATGTTTATAATGACTGTAGTGTTTTATAAAATTGATCGTAAAATTATTGTGAGGAGAGTAATTATTACAGAAAAATAATTTTCCATCACAAATTTCTGAAAAACAGCGAGAAAACAGCAATCAAACGAAACTGTTGTTGCTGTTTCAAAACAAAATAGTGAGAAAACCGACTCAAATAGACCCTTAATTTAATACCAAACAGCATGGCTAAGAAGCCTACATGATTACCAAATGAACCAAGAAAATCATTATTGCTACAAGAAAAACAAACAAAATTCAAGAAAATAGTCATATTTATTCTACATCAAAACATTACTTAAGAACAAACAGCATAGCTTAGTTCCGGACGGCAAAAGAAGAATTTTGAACTACCAAATACAATGCCATCTAGAGATAGAAGCCTACATAGAACAAGTACAATTAGAAAGTAGGCCTCCAGCTGCTTAACATTCTTTCAAGAAAAAAAGCAGCTTATAAGTGCTTTTGGGCTGTAATATCGCTGCTGGTTGATGGAGAACCTTATTATTAAACATAGTATATCATTCCCACTTCAATAAGGCTAATGTGAGGGATATTCAAGGCCACAGAAGGGCCCCTGCAGTTCTTACGGAGGAAAGAGTAGGCCACATCAATAACAAACTTCTTTAAGAAGGATGAATTCTTCCTCGCCTTTATGTAAGAGTGGCCTAACACATAAGCAACTCCTGCCTCTTTGGCCTCCACCAGAGCGGCGAGTTCCTCTCGCATCTGCGGATCTACTTGCGGCGACTGAGGCAGTTCAAATCGAACCCGTTTTCTTCGAGTTAGATTTGGGGATTCATGCTCATACAATGACTGCAAACTTTGCAGAGTCTCGGACTTGCTGCTTCTCGCAGAAATCGATGCACCTGGAGTTTCATCGCCGGCGTCTCTCACGACTAAACCGGAACGCCTTTCCGAGGTTCTAATAACCGCCATTCTTCCCTCGGGCGACCCGTCGCAGCTGATTGAGCTTCTTGATTCCTCGGCTTCCATCTGAATGAACTCGGCAATGCTCATAACTAAATGATCCTCGAAATTGTAATCATCCTTCTGTACATCTTTATAGCCATATCTTACAATACATCTGTACATTCTGTAGGCTCTGGGACCAATCCGGCCAATCAGATATCGTTCATCAGGAGGAACATAAGGGACTGGAACTGACTTGACACAAACAAAGACCAGAACTTGATGAAAAGCAGGTAGGTTTGTGACAAAATGGGAAAAGATGGCAGGAACTCCAGTAACCAGTTCAGTATAGATAAGGCCAATTCCAGGGACACGAACTATGCCAAGACTAGGGCCAAGAGTGAGGATCCACTTCATTGAAACTTTGTTTTGCATGTCGAAAAGATACTTTCGCCGAGTTCCGTAGTGCCAAGCATACATGATAGCCATAAATACAGATGCAAGCACCAGAGGAGCCCATCCTCCTTGTGGGACTTTCATAATTGAAGATGAAAGGTATCCCCCTTCAATGATCCCAAAGAAAACTAGGAACAAAAGAGCAAAAAAGACATTCTTCTGCCAAACAAAGATGATAATCAACGCCATCAACCATGTCGTGACAAACATCACAGCTATGCATGCAATGCCTGTAAATCAGAATGTTTTGATAATTATTAATCAATGAAGGAACAATATATAAGAATGTTATATAAGAAACAAATTCTTTGAACAGATTATTCGGATTTAAAATTTCATACATTTGGTAACAGAATAAGGCTTCGTTTGGGACGGTTTTCTTACTGCTTCTTAAAGCAGTTTTCTAGTACAAAACTTAAAATTTTCTATTAGAAAGTTGTTTTAAGAAGCAGTAAGAAAGCCGTCCCAGACAAAGCTTAAGAAAGCTTACCATATGCATTTCCAATCAAGGTTGTATCGCGGAACCCAATGGTGACAGCAAGACAAAGCACCATAAGTATCCAGTTAATTTCAGGTATGTATATTTGGCCATAGATCCACCTAGATGTATGGACAACCTTAACACGAGGAAAACAGCCCAAAGCAAGGCATTGTTTCACAATCGAAAAAGTTGCTGAGATGACAGCTTGGCTAGCAACTACAGCAGCTAGAGTGGCCACCAAGAAAACCGGCCAAAACACAGCTTCTGCAGTAGAAAATAAAAAATATGTCAGAATTAGAAGTTTTTATTCTAAAAGAAATTTGTCTAATGAAAGTTGTTAATCTTGATCAGTCTTACGGGGGATGGATGCATAGAAGCTTATGGGAACCGAGGAAACATTTTTAGAAAGATATGCTGCCTGTCCCATATATTGCAGTACCAAGCATGGATATATTACAGTGACAAACGCAACCTGCATAGGTATTCTTTAAGGGAAAAGTTGAAAACCATATACACGAATGAATATTCTGGAATAAAATAATAGCGTTAAGAACATGAAACATGATAACGTTATACTAGATTTAAAAGGGTTTGATAAGAGGTTCTCTCTCTTGGTCTCAGAAATTGAGTCATTTAACATACTTCCTGATTTTTCTTTCTGATTTATATCAGCTTATCAGGAAAAATCCACAGTTTAAGACTACAAGTAGTCCCTACAAAATATTTAACATAATAAATAGCTGTGAGAATACAGACATGGAGACAAGATACGTAATGACACTAATATGCCTGCGATATTGAATGGAGTTTGAGTTCCATTACTTAAGAAAATAGTGGATTAAGTGATGCATGTTTCAAGTGAAATGGATCTCTAAACCCTAATCTCTTATCGAATTACTCCTAAAGCACTTTCATTATTAATCAATGCCCCATCATAAATATGTTTAATGGCTTCAACATACTTTTGACACAAATCATTTTTTGTTAATGTGCATCAAATTAATTCTCATAATACTTGAACATATATTTCTCAATATTAATAAAAATCATATAAAGATTCTTTCTCAGCTTTCTATATTTTCCAATAATTGTCATAAAAAAAAAAAAGCTTTCACTATAGATCTTTCTAGCATGAATTAACTTGATTCTCAAACCAACAGTTTTTTCAAGCTTATGATTAATTGCTCCCTTACATAGCTTCACTATAATTCATATATGTATAACTATCATAATTTTAACTTCTTCTATGTTCTTAAATAGTGGTACAAAATGCTTTCTCAATTCATTTGGAATCCTTTAATGTTTCAAATTTTCATTAAACTATTTGTTAACCAAATCACTGTATTACCTCATATAACTTTTCAAATCTTAACAAGAGATTTGATATGAACTTAAAAGCTTTATCATTAAGCATCTTCTTCAAAGCTGACTTTACTTCACATTTTTTAATTAACATATATACCTCTTTGTTTGTTCATTATGCTTACAAAATAATTTTTTTCTTAAAATCCCTATTTTATCATTCCTCAAAATAATATTTTCATCTTTTCTTGATGTATTAATTTTGAACTAAGATCCCATTATTATGACTTTTAATGCATCCAACTACATCAAAGTCTCTAAACCTATTTAATTCACCATAGTTATTAAAAAAAGGTATAAAAAATAATTTAACACTTAGGTTATCACAGCAGTTTTAAGAACAGAACAGAAATAAAAAAGGAATGAAAAATCAGACTACTTCAGGATTGATTGAAAAACAACTTAAAAAATTGCATTTGTTGTTTCCTCAGTGGTTACCTTAAGGAGCAATCAAGGTATCAAAGAATCAAAATTACCGAAGGCAGAAAATGAGAGATGAGGTTGTTCCATTTTAAATTTAGGAACCAATATCTGAATATCCTTTATGAATTATGTCAAAGGAGCAATCAAGGTTTACTTGACGCTCTCTACTTAGTAAAATTCTTACTTCCTTATAATAAAAAAAAACAAACAAACTTTTTCATCCATCATCCTTTGATTATTTAGGCTGCTCTGCCACTTCGGTGTACAAGTAGTTCTCTGTGCCAATTATCTTAAAAGTCTAGCAGAACCTATATTTGGATGCCCCGGTTTTGAATTTTATCAGAGGTGAGTTTGGAAGTTGTGAATGCATCCAGTTCGTACATGATGAGAAACCAGCAAAAATTGCAAGGAAATATTAAAAGGATTGTGAAGCTTGCTACTTTAAGATACTTTAAGAGTAATGTTCCATAAGTAAAGATTAAAGAACTTTAAATCGTTAATTTTATCGTAGTAAGAAGTTAAAAGATTAGAAGTTTCGAACAAGTTAAGATAATTCCAAAATTACCACAGTAACAACAAGTATGCCGTAATAAAAATCCCTAGCTTAATGTTTAGAAAGTTCACCAAGAGTTACCATTCTCACTCACACTCAAGGTAAGGCTTAGCGGAGAGAGGCTTTCAGCACACCCAACGATGCCACTCGGAAGGTCGCAACGCCAATGGCCTTGATCCAAGAAAAGGTCGTTGGTGGAGGGGGAGGAGTGGACTTCTGGTGAGTCTCCACGATCCGGCGAGGATGTGTTCTTCACCGGAAGGAACGATCGTGAAGAGGATGTGGTCGATATATCCGCCGATAGTCTCATCAACGTCCAAATTCACCTCAAAGAATGGTGATCCAAGGAGATCCGTTCTTCCTTGATTATCATAGGTGAAATCGTGGTCGATTTCGGGATCGGCCATCCATGGGTGCGGAGGGCCTCCTCTCTTGGACCCCTTGGGCCGGCGGCTTGTTGAAGCAAGAAAGAGAAGAGGGAGGGTCGGCGGTAGGCTAGGATTGGAGTGGGAGAAGGGCGGCTAGGGTGAGGAGTTGGGAGAGGTTTAATTTTAAAATCTGAAGTTATGTTCAGATTTTAATTAGATTAAGCTAGGAGAATTTCAAATTTTGAAATTTGAAATAAATGGGGGTTGGGAGGGAATTAGGGGAAGAGATGTGATTAATTGGATCCTTAATTGGATTCCAATTAATAGAATTGGAGAGAGAAAGGGTGGCCGGCCCTATAGGGAGAGATTTTTGTATATTTAATTACTTGGATTGTGGGCCCAAGTAATTAAATAAATAAAATGGGAAATCTGAAATTAATTTCAGATTTGAGAGGATTTAGGGGTTACCTAATTCGGGTAGGAAATTTAGGGAAGAATTTAATCCAAATCAATTTGAATTTGAATTTTAAAATCACTCCAAATTTGGCTACCTAAATTAGGAAAGAAATCAATTCAATTAATGGGGAGTAAGGGAAGGTGGTGTGTGGCCGGCGGTATGGCGAGGAGGGGGAGGTGAGGCGGTGGAGCTAGGGTGGAGGCAAAGAGTGGTGGCGGGAGGGACTAAGAGGGGGCGGCGGGTTAGGATGGTGGTCGGGTGGGGAAGGGATTTGGGGAAAAGGGAGGGGGAGCGGCGGTATGGGGAAGAAAGGAGGGGTTCAAGGGGAAAAGGAGAGGGGAGCAGGGTGGAGCCGCAAGCCTCGGACTATTCCAAAGACAGACGGGTATTGCAATCACCTCACCTAGGCCTTCATCTTCTCTCAAGCACTCAACATTGCAGGAGACAAAGAAAATTCAGAATTTTCATTCATCAAAACATCCATAATACATAAGGAGTGGCCATATATATAGGTCTCAAAATGACAAAAGAAAAATAGACTAAAATGCCCCTTGGGCTACAATAACAGCTAACTACCCATAGGGATAAAAATGGAAAAACTGAAATATAAAATAAATAATACATAAAATGCATCAAAAGTAAAGACTCTCCATCATGGCCATCGATCTCTAGTGTCTCCTCTGATAAACATGTCGGAACCTCTTGTCGATGTCCCCATCAGTACATCACTATATTGGTAATAGATAATATGATCAAGATAATTTAAAAAAGAAATAGAATCATGAATTCTAAAATGCTTATACCTTAGACCTCCCTTAAACACTAAAAAACAATATTGCCAGATATAACCACAGTAAATCAAAGACTCTTAAACTAGTTCCCAAAACAGCACTCTAATTTTGAATCGAACATACTTCTTAGCATGGCCTCACGAACAAAATAAACATCATATGTAGTTTTGCAAACGTCAAATCAAGCATTTAAGCTTAGGTTTACAGAAAGTGAAGAGGTGCTTTCAATTAGGATGAGGCCTGGAAGAAATATTTCATTGTAGGTGGTGAAGTACAAAACAAAGAATTGGTATTTTTATCTAGAGGATGAGGCGGTGTTGGACAGTTCCACTTATGGAGGAGAAGCACAAAACAATACGGGTTTTTGAGAGGGAGATATGAGGAACGTGATTCAAGAAAGCATATGTAGCTTTTCAATTTCAGTTTAGCTTTTACCATTAGATTCAATAGTATTCTAACCAACACTGATCTGCTTGTGTTAAGCTTCAAGAGCCATATCAATTTAAACCATATGTCACGCAATATATAACAAATTCACTTGCTCTGTTGTCATTGATGGAAATGTTGCGCTTAACCTAAGAACATATATCAGCAGGCTAGTCTCATTTAAAACTATAGTGGCTCAATCATGTGGCTTCAATTTTAAACAGCAATAATTTATTATTATAATAACACAAAATCAGTTCTCATGTTGCCACATATTAAAGCATTAAGATTTCATAAAGTACAAATAAAATTGATTAAGATTTTTCCAACCTAAATAAAGCAGATCAACTTGCAAAGATATCTCTAACAAATTAACATGCAACCAAGTCCCATATGGAAAGAAACAAATGACAGCAATAAATCTAACATCCAAAAGAAAACTTCAAATAAACAAGTTGGCCACAAAGAGAATCAACATTTTCCTAAATAAATTTTTTTTTGCAAAGAATACGAGAAAATTAACCATTGCATACAGGAATTGGCAGTTTTATGTACTTCAGGAATTCCTTTAATAAAATCATAATTGCTTTGTACTGCCATGGATATTTTTTCTTAAGAAAATGAATGTAAATGAAGTGCGCCTACCCTAATAGATGCTGCAGTGAAGTGTCCAAGATCAGCAAACATAGCTTCACTACCTGTAATTGCGATTTACAGTCTGTTATAACAGTTGGTTCAAAAAAAGTAAAGTTTCTTTTGTGTTGAAAGAAAGGAGGATACACTTCAATGTTCACCTGTAATACAAAGTAATATTCCTCCAAGAGAAAGCCAGCCATCCTTTCCGGTTACCTTAAAGAACTTGATGATGTAGCTTGGTGAAAGAGCTAAGTATATTCTGGGATTCCAGTGGATGATGTTGTATAGACCAATGAGGCCAATACACAAAAGCCAAATAATAACGATTGGTGCAAACAAGAAGGCTACCCTATGAGTACCACGGTGTTGCAAAGCAAAGAGACCAACAAGAACAATGCAAGATATAATTACCACCACAGCTGTTTTACCGTAGGAAAAAGTTTTAGATGTTAGCAGTCAAGAAGATCATGGCAAGTTTTAAATTTTATAACACTAATGGAAAAATATAGGTACCTAACAATAGTTTTCATGTAAACCAAGTAAATGACATTGTAAAGGATACAAATCATTCCACATATAATATTACAATAATCTATGTCATAAACAACTCAGCAAAGCACAGTGAAATAGCATAAAAAAGCCACATACATAACTGCTCAATGAAGAGCTCATCAATTGGTATATTTCTTTTTGAACACATGTTAGCGCCATGATTCAACAAGAGTAGGAAGGCGGTCTTATTAAGGAGCATGAAAGAGCCAATGGATGATGGAAAGTCTAGCATCGCCAGTCTAAGCCCAAGCAAAAGCAAACCCAAGTTCACTATAAGATGGAACTGTGACGCTTTTACACAAAGAACCGTTGCCAATGTGGTGGCCTAGCTCTCTTTGATGCTAAAGCCAAGGGGAGATCGGAGAGAGCCCCCCTTGAAGATGGAGATCTCCAAAAATAATTTTTTAGGGAAAAGCCCAAGAGAAGCGTGGATTTCTGATCATAATCATATTAGCAGACAACAGTCTACCAAAAATAGAAAATACACATGGAAACATATTAAGTTTTCAGAAGATTTAATTTAAGCATTAAGATCGATCACACCTAGCCTTGTTCTTAATATCGTAAAAGTATCAAAGGCTAGTGATTTTGTAAAAATGTCTACAAATTGATTTTCAGATGAAAGATGGTTCAATTCAATTTTTTCTTTGGATGCATGATCTCTAATGAAATGATGCCTTATGTCTATATGTTTGATTTTAGAATGTTAAATAGGATTTTTTGAAATACAAATGGCACTAGTATTATCACAATAAATTTGAGTTATGGCCATTGTAAATCCTAAATCAATCAACTATTATTTCCAAAGAACTTGTGCCACATAACTTCCTAAGGTAATGTAATCAGCTTCAGTAGTAGATAGGGCTGTAGAATTCTATTTCCGCTGGACCAAGAAACTAAATAATTTTTTAGGGAAAAGCCCAAGAGAAGCGTGGATTTCTGATCATAATCATATTAGCAGACAACAGTCTTCCGGCAGATTTCAAAGGAATTGTGCTCATAGAAACCAGAAACCAAATATAGATAAATGCAAGGTGGCGGACAGCAGGCAGCTACTTCAAATCAGAAACCATTTCTGGAATATTTCATGGAGGACAGTCATCTTTGCCGAATAATGGTCCATGCAATCATGGAATCCCAGCTGCCGTCCCAGCTAGAATCTGGGAGAACCGAGAAAACAAGCCTCAGCAAGAATCTGGGAGAATCGAGACAGCAAGCCAACTACTCCAATAGAGGAATCAAGGAAAAAAAATATAACATGCTGATTCAGCAGTTTCTCATTTCCATTTGTGGGAAAATAAAATTGTGTGGTTATTTCCCATTATTTTGTTTGTACATTCTTCCTTTTTTTCCCTTCCTGAGTCGTTTACACCTTGAAGGAGTTTGCATTCTATATATAAACTGTAATTTGTTCTCTTTTTTGGAATAAGAATTAAGAGTATTTCTATTCTATGCTATTCAGTATGTGAAAAGAGTTCAAAGAGTAAAAGGGAGTTTTCAGTCCTCATGAGAAGAGAGTATAGAAACTTGTACAAAAAGTCCTCTGGGATAAGCATGTAAAGGATGAATTCAAATTGGATTAGCTTCGGCATATATATCCAAATCAAATTCTATTTGGATCAAATAAGGATTTAGGTTGGGTTCAAGTTGTCCTATTTTTATCCACTATTCATGAAGCATCAGAGTGAAAGGATTTCAAGTCTATCTGAAATCCCCTCCACACTTAAGATTAGCTGTGTTGGGCACGCAAAAACAAATTTAAAGTGGGATTTATTCTATGGTTTAGATCATCAATATACATCATTAAATATACCAATAATCCATATTAAAACTTTAAGCATTATATAATCCATATAAAAAGTTTACATAATATATTTAGGTAAGTAATCAAGTTAATGAGATAGATTAGGCTAACTCAATATCCTACCTAGCAACATTAGATTGGTAAGGCTTCTTGATTGGTTTAATGATCAAATAAAAGTTTTGGTTTTGATAAAGCATCAATAAGATAGAAACTTGGGTCACTTCAAAGTAAACCCAACCACTTATAGGCCCACACTAGGGTCTAAGAGGGTTGGCTTAAAACATTAGGTAAGCAATCCAACGTACTTGATGTTCATCCAATTTCCAAGTTGGGATAAGTGATGCAAAACTGTAAATCAACTAGGTTTCCTAGTGCAACTAGGATAAATATACTAAAGTAGACGATAGAATGGAAAGTAAGATTAAAATATTGATATGATTGGAGAGGATGGCTGGGCGGAACTAAGAGCAAAAAACAGGGAGAATTCACCCCCCCCCCCCCCCCCCCCGGGGGAGCCTAGTAAAGCTGCAATTCATTATGTTAGGAGTAAGGAGGGAATTAGCTAGGGAAAGATTTCTAATTTAAATAAGAGAAGGAATATTATTTAGGAATGTTTCCTAACATATGTTTAATTGTTTAGGAAGGTTTTCTAAATCATGTTTAATTATTTAGGAATGTTTCCTAAATCATATTTAATAGTTTAAAAAGATTTCATAAATCATGTTTAATTGTTTAGGAAAGTTTCCTAAATTATGTTTAATTGTTTAGGAATGTTCTATTTATGATTTTGTGTTCTAGGGCTATTTAAGTGGGAGTTGTTTAGGGTTTAGAGTATGTTATAGATGAGTTTTGTGTTTGGCTGTTGTTTTTTTAGGGCTTCCTAGCAGCGTCTAGGTCATTTGAGAGAACTGATCTACCTCTCTAATTGTAGATCACATGTATCTTGTCTTTTCCTTTATATATAATCCACTAAAAAGTGCTCTTGAGTGTTCTTCTTCATCGTTTACTTGTTGCAAATTTCTGTTTTGTTAAAATTGAATATTCAGTCAATGTTTTCTTCAAGTTCTACATCTGCTTCGTATCAAATTGATATCAGAGCGTGGTTTTAGAGATGAAAGCAAAGAAATTGGATGCGTTGAAAGGCAAAGTAGAGCAAATCAAATCCTAAATGGAGGAAAAGTTCCCAACCATCGAAGGAAGGTTTTCAACCATGGAAGGAAGGGTTACATCCATAGAGAGTCGATTGGGAGTGATGGAGGAAAAGATGAGGAAGCTCATTGAGATGCAATCCAAAACTATATCGGCGGTTCCAACACTACAGAAAAGTTTAAAATTTGCGGCAAAAATTTTCATCTCTGAAATGGTGACGAATTTGGGATGAAATTTTTTTTTTTTTTGAATTATTTGTGATGGATTTGTTGCGAATTTGAGGCTGAAAATCCGCCGCGAATTTGCGACGAAATTCTCGCCGCAAATCCGTCACAAATTCATCGCAAATCCGACTCAAATAACCCTATCTAAATCGGTTGACTGGCAATTTCTTTCATTCGCTCGTTTTAGACCTCCTTCGACCATTGCCTCCTTCGACAGCGCTCCTTCTGTGCTCATTTTGGACCCCCTTCGACCCCCGTCTCCTTCGACAACGTTCCTTCATGTAGCATCCGAAATCACACTGCCTCGTCGTTTAGTCGATGATGCTGCCTCTTCGTTCAGTCACACTTCCTCGTCGTTTAGAGCCGTCTTCCCTCTCCTCTCACCACGACTCTCTGGCCACCTTTGACGACGTACCTTTTTCTCGCCTCATTCGATGATGTTCCTTGCTTGCTGAGAAGGTATCCATCTTTATTCCTTATCATGAGTCTATTCTTCATAGTGATGATGTCATAGATGAAGATATTATTAATAGAATTGATGTTGTATTCATGATTGTAGTGGAGGAATGCATCAGGTTTATTGTGTGATAGAAAAATTCCCCTCAACCATAATATTAAGTGTTGCAGAGATGAGGATCCTTAGGTGGATGTGTGGCTTTACTATAGAGAATGCAAAATGAGTATATATGTGTAAAGGTTGGAGTAGCTCAACTGGCAAATAAGATTAGAGATAGTCGCCTTCGAAGGTTTGGTCACATAAAATGTCGACCTTATAATGACCCGATTAAGATAGAAGATGGATTAGAATTGGCCTATATTAAAAAAGGTAGAGGTATACCTAAAAATACTTGGTTAGAAAGTATTAGAGTTCATGAACTTTATTTTATTAGATTTAAATAAAAATTTGACTCTTAACATAATACAATGAAGAAAAGAATTCGTGTAGCCAACTACAAATAGTGAGGGCTTAAATTGAAATGGAGGAATGCATCGGGCTTATTGTGTGATAGATAAGTTTCCCTCAAACTTAAAGGAAAATTCTAAATAATGGTGGTGAGACTATCAATGCTTTATTATGGTGTAAAATGTTGGTCATTAAAAGAGAAGCATAATATTAAGCTAAGTGTTGCAAAGATGAGGATGATTAGGTGGATGAGTGGCTTTAATCTTACAGATAGGATATGAAATGAGAATGTACATGAAAATGTTGGAGTAGCTCCAGTGGAAGATAAGATTAGAGAGAGTCACCTTAGATGGTTTGATCACATAAAATGACAACCTTTCGATGACTTGGTTGAAAAACTAGATGTATTTAGTGTGTTGCATTAATTCACACATACTCTTCTATTGCCCAATATACAATGTGTGTGATGGAGGCGCACAACTATCCATGCAAACTCCTAAAATCATCACTATTACACATAATTTTTTTTTAATTGATACAAATCTCATCTTTGGTTGTAGGAATTTATGGTTCAAGTGTGTTATGGATATTCGAAAGTATAGAAATTGGATGTATAACTGAATGTTGCTTGGACTCAAGACATTAATAGATGAATTTTGAATGGAGTGAATTATTTCATTCAGGCAGGCTGTAAAGAACCAAGCAGGTCATTTGGGTACTTAAATAAATTTAAGGTAAGTTTTAAATTCATAATCATACATCATTCAGATACTTAAATAAACTTAAGAAGACTATAAAGAATAAAACACGTCCCGAATGATCAATATGTGAAACACACTTGATATATGAAACTATTCAATTTTGCTCATACTACTTTGACATAGAGTTACAATCAACAAGGAATATTGTACCTCAAAATTTGGATAATACAGATGTATGTCGATCTACCAGTATCAGATCAGTATTCAACAGATGTGGCGAGGAAGTAAGCGCTTGTATTGTGTGTTATTTGATAGATAAGGAAATGAGAGTTGCCTTGTTGTACACACTGCTTAATTGTGCTGAAGTTGAGCTATATCTTGAGTAAGTTTAAGAAAAGATTATGTAAATTTTATAGACTCGTGCATAGCAACTCTAAATTCAAAACTTTTGCAGAAAGTTCGTTAATGGTCTGACTATAACATCACTATTAGATCAGGAAAAGAGAGTGGAATCTGAATTTTCAAATTGGTGCAAAGAATCAATATATATTTCAACAAGTCACTTCAACCTTCTATATAAGTTAATTAACTTAGTGAAAATGATAATAACATAACTATAATTTCTACACCAATTAGGTCCACAATGAAGCCAAAGATTTGGAAGGGCAAAGACTAATGAATCTAGCTTGGGCACATATGAGAGCAGTAAAATGGTAACCAATTTTTATTGTCAACGGTTATAGATTTCAAAACCAAAGTTTGGTGTGAAGGTCGAAAAACATAAAGTTGTGATGTATGTGTGAAAGGGAACAATCATATAGGTGATGATTGTGAGTATTATGGGATCTTACAGGAAGTACTACAGTTGGAATATCCTGGTGAAAGGAACAACTTATATCATTTTAATTGTGATTAATTTAATCCATTGCAAAATAGAGGGACAATAGTGCATCCACTTTATGGTATTACAGAAGTAAAGCGGGGTAGAAGATATGAAAAATACGACCCATTTGTCTTTGCTAGCCAGGCTACCCAAATATTCATTGCTAAGTATCTAGGTAGACTACGGCGTGAGCCAGATTGTCTTGTAATCATCAATACTAAACCTAAGGGGGTTATTAAGAATATTGCACAATAACAGCAGCACATTAAGAGGAGTGTATGTCAAATTTTAAAGAGCCTGCTAATTATGTAGATGATCATATTGTAGCTAATAAAATTGAGTTGCAGTTAGAGAAGGTAGACTTAAAAATTGAGAAGAACATGGAAGATGTTAGTAGTGAGGATTTGATCTCATCAGATGAAAGCGAATCAACTAGTGATTAATAATTATGAGATAAATGTGAATTGCCCAATAATTTTTTTTACATGTTAGTATACATACAGTAGTTCTTTTTTTTACATGTTAGTATACATACAGTAGTTCCTTTTCCTGCATTTAATTTACTTATTTCCTGCATTTTTATAAATATACACAGATCATACCTAATTGTTTCTTTTATTTTTTGCAGATATCTTTTGGAGGTGATGAGTCCCATAGGCAGTCGATCTCAAATATTTTCAGGTGCAAGAAGAATACCAATGAAGGATCCAGTCGGGGGGTAGAAAAACTGAGGGGACCTCCTCTTCACAGCCTACCACTCATACCCAACCTAACCCCCTTTACCTACACCTCCTGCAGGGATTCCTCCGTTTTACTCCGCAGACCCGGCTTTCCGTCACCAGACCCTACGCAGATGGCACCCTTTTACTTGTACTACCCCCCACCATCTTCTCAGGGATTCCCTGCTACTTATCCCTATCCATCATACGTTCATTCATTTTACTACCCACCACCACCACCTCAGCCCTATGCAACTGGACCTTCCACCCCGAAAGCAGTTGGACCTTCCACGCAAGCTGCCACAGCACCAACTTTAGAAGGACGCATGCATATTCAACTTGAGGGTGACACGTACGTAAATGTGTATGTTTTATATTACACATATATTTGAGAAATAAAATTCTTCAACTAAATATTGTGTGTATGTTTTATCCATCAAAGCAACCCACACACAAGATACGGGATATCATAAGGAGCAGGTTTGATTTTCCATATGTCTCTCAGAAGAAAATCCCGAAGGAAGTGTGCCACATGTGGTTCAGGAAATTTGAGATTAGTAAATTGCAATATTATTAAAATCTCTTCGTATTTTATTAAGCTATTAAAAAATATGTTTTTCTGATTATTGTATACAGCACTATTTCTATTGGTTGCCTGAGCATGGTACTCGAATCATAACAAATTTTGAGAAACACGAAGCAACTCGCTTGTGAAACATATTCACACGTATTATGAGGGCTGACAAGATACCGCTTGAGATTGGAGAGGATGTATGGGCAGAGCTCAATAGTGCTTGGGGCATCCCAAATTTTACAATGAGTAGGGAGCAGAACAAACAAAATCGAGCTTCTAATGTCAGGAGCCTGGAAATCTCCCTCCATGCTGGGGGCTCAATTCCACACACTGAGTATAGAAGATGATTGGAAAAAATTTTAATAGATTTTAATAATTTATTTGTGTATGCATGCTAATCTAAGTACATTGCACAAGGAGATGCTTGGTAGAGAACCCATTGCAGTTGAGTTACACAGTCACACTGATAAGCGCCAGGGCTAGCAGTGGGTGTATAAGCGAGCAAGGAGACCATATGTAAGTATATAAGGACTTCATACTTACATAAATATTGTAAGTAACGATTATATGATGATTAATCTTATGCTACGATTTGTAGGATAAGTATACACACCTTCGAGAGAGAGCTAGGCTGCAGTTGGAGAGGGATCCTCTTGGAATAATATGAAATTTTGGGTATCAAAAGATTCAAAATGACATTTTAAATCATCAATGCATATATATATATATATATATATATATATATATATATATATATATATATATATATATATATATATTTGGAGAATTCCCATATATCTGTATAAAAATCTCATTATGATCATGATAATTAACTTGATCCCAACTATTTGTGGCGGCATTATAAAACAATTTTACTACACGTTTCTGATGAGCATTGCATGAAGAATTGCACCAAAAAGAATCTAACCTGAAAATAACTCGTATAAAAAAGATTATCAAAATAACTTCAAAGCTCGTGAAATAATCATGACAAGCCAATTGCTAATACACTTACTGTCTAATGATCACAAGATAAGGTTAATGTGTGTAAAAATGTCTTAGTGTCATCTCAAGAACAATGCAATCCTTCCAGCTTACAATGTCAATTAGTTGATGGTTGCTAAATTACGAACTGTTTATCTTTATGAAAAAGTCTTAAATCTAGAAAAAGTAATAAATAATTCTAATTCCGCATTAATCCTCAACTTTCAAACACTCATATATTATGATAATTTCAGTTGAATGTTTTGATAGGAAAATAAAATTACTAACTAAATGATATGACCAATTAGATGGTACTAAGACAAATGGAACCTGGAGTTAGGGAAATTATTTCAGAGGGGCATTGGATTGCTCATAAAACAAGTTGCAGATATGATCTATGAAAGTCAAAAGTACACAGCATACTATGAAAGAAGAAAACAGAGTGACTAACCATTACTTAAACCCTCGGCACGAACTTGCAATCCAGATACTGATGATAGAACTGCAGGTGATCAAGAATTAATTTAGTAGTAAAGCAAATGATAGTTGGCAGTTCAAGTTTATTAAAATGTATGAAAAGAAGAACATGAAATAAATATATAGAATACTGCAGCAAGCTCTTCCAAGCTATGGAAAACGATTAATCAGATTTTTACCAGAAATTGCCGGTGTGAGAACACCATCACCTATAACCATACAAGCGCCAAATAAAACTACAAGTAGTAAAGCAGTCCGTGTCTTCTTATGTTTCTCAAGAAATCTTTTCAATGGAGATAATGCGATACTCCGAGATGCATAACCAGGCCTGTAATATGTAGATAACTCCTCATCAGCGGCCTGCTGATTAGGTAACAGACTGAACTTTGCATGCCTGCAAAGGAGAGAGTACAGAGCAAATGTTCCCCCTGTAAAAAACCCTCAATAATAAGAGTAAAATAAAGATGAATCGATGACCACCCTTTAGAAGAATTAATATGCACCTTAAAACTCACCTTCACCATTATCATCCGCACTCAACACAATAAATACATATTTTAGCAACGGAATCATAGTGAAAGTCCAGAATATCAAGGAAAATGCACCAAATATTGTATCTTCGTCTTGAAAATCATGAAGTCTCCCATAAAAAGTACTTCTATAGACATACAGAGGACAAGTAGCTAAATCACCATATACTACACCAAAACTTTGATATGCTAAAAGAAGCAGGTGCTTATAGTAATTCTTCCAGTGAAGCTGCATAAAAAAGGCAATGGACATAAATTATTCATGTAGAAAAAACTCAAGCAATAGTTTCACTGCATTAAAAGGCAATGGATAGAAATTATTCATGTAGACAGACAAAATTACGCAATAGGTGCATATGATGACCAGACTAAAATTATAGTTTTTTTTTTTTTGGCAAGGGGTTGAAACTTCATCCTCCTCCACGTTAGAGAATAAAGGCAATACTACTCGTTCAAATTATACGTGTATGAACAATAATAGCGAATCATCTGACCATATCTAACACAAGAGAGCAATCCAAAGCAAGGCATGGGAGAATAAAATGCTGCAAAAATAATTATAGGGATATAGATGTTATATAATCATTTTAAGAAGATCGATAAATTTGTATTCTCTAATTTATTACATGGGACTACTTTTTATAATAATACAAATCATCTAATAAGAAAGATAAATTGATAAATTATATGATTTGACAATATGTCAAATTAAGAAGATTGAATGCTTAAAATTAAACTTAATGAACAATTAGTTTAAAACTTTACGAAGTTTTCAAACATGTGGTGATTAGTGCGAACATATAGCATATTAAATTAAATCAATAATTAAAGTTACATCTTATTTGATGTCAAAATTAGAATTGATTTGAATATTTGAATGATTGTGAAAGAGAGTTCTTCATTAAGTTGATTTCTTAAATTAATTAAAGAGAGAATGCAATTATTAAAAAGTACAATACATGTAGATTATATTAGATACTAATAGGAATATAAATGAGTCACATATAAGCAAAGGAAGCTTTTTTGGAGTTTGGTTCATTAATTTATTTTCACTGTTCATAGTTAGTTTGTGTTCGTTAATGTTTGACATTTCTATATTTATGTTTAGTTTGATATTATTTGATATCGACCAAATAAGTGATTTTCTTTACTTTGAATAAATAAAGATAAGAAAGAAAAAAAACTCGAAGACCTCTAATATGCCTTAGAAGCAAAAACATCAAACAATAATTAAAAAAAGAATAAAACTAAAACAATGGCTGATTTTTTTTTATTAAAACTTCAATAAGATAAAACAAGAAACATGTCTACAATTCGAGAGGTAGATCGGCTCTCCCAATCAACCTAGACGTTGCTAGGAAGCCCTAAAAAAAATAACTGCAGAAACACCCACAAACTCATCAATAGCATGATCTAAACTCTAGAAAACTCCCCCTTAAAAAGACCTAACCACCATAATACCAATAGAATCTACCTAAACAATTAAAAATAATTTAGAAAATCTTCCTAAATAATTAAACATAATTCTGGAAACCTTCTTAAACAATTAAATACTTCATAAATAGTATAAACATAATTTAAGAAACTTTCCTAAACAATTAAACATGATTTAAAAAATCTTCTTAAACAATTAAACATAATTTAGGAAACCTTTTTAAATATTTTCCCCTAGGCCCCACAAGGTGGGCCTCTTGGCATATTAATACTCCCCTCCCAAAGAGCCACCTTGTCCTCAAGGTGTAAGGGAACTACCTCCTGATCATTTGTTTTAACAACAAAATCTGCTTCCTGTCAAGAATCACTTAGCACATGATCTAATTATATATCCTTCACTATATGCTCGCACTTGACTCCAGAGAATATACCATTTTTCAACAGTTTAACATCTTTGTCAACGCCTTCACTTTCTATCCCCTTGCCCCAGTCATCCCAGTCATTAACTATTTTTTCCACTCAAAGCCAAGAAGGTTAAAAAAAAATGGCGAAAAAAACCAGGTGACAACAAGGAACCATATGGATGCAGTGAGAAGCATAAAGGTTGTTGAATCAGTAGTTGTTGATCCGTAGATCTGATAAGCAATTAATGGAAGCATAAGTTCTAGACCATTTGTAAAATGACTTCTAGAGTACATCTTGTAGTTCTCTGCAAACTTTACATGTCACCCAACAAATCCTTGTCAAGTAGCTCTATATTTTGTTCCAACATGTAGGATTGTCCGTCCGAAGTAATAGGATTTTATTCCAAGGAATAATGTAAAGAACACTAAGGGGCTGTTTGGTTGCCTGAAAAAGAAATGCAATGTAAACTAAATGCAATGTAAAGTAAATGTACTGTATTCCGAATACTTTGAGACTGTTTAATTGTCTGCAAAATAAACGCAGGAGAAATGTTCCTTTTGTTTGGTTAGATAGATCAAGAGTAAAGTAAAAGCGATTTTTTTAATAATTTAAAAGAAATCATGAATACTCATGCAGCCATCTGTTAGTATTTTCATCAAAACCTCTCACACCGCCATTTTCAATTTTCAATATTTATATGAAACGGATGACTTAAATATGAGAAGTGAGTTAGAAAGTGAATTTTAAGTTTAAAAAAAAAAAAACTTCTCTCGGAGCACAGGGGGGAGTGTGCTGTGATGTGGGGTGATTTTGCTGCGACGTCGAGCCTCAGCTAAAGAAAATTTTAAAGAAACTAAAAGATTTTATGGGAGCACAATGGCGCTAGCTAGTTGAGCGCCACAGTGCTACTTCAAATTAGTGATTTTTAAATAATAAAACAACCAAATCCATTTTTGCAAAATCCCATTCAACTCAGCATTGTCGAAGAAGAAGAAAAAAAATAAAAAATCTTCACTCGAATTCTATATAACCATCGATCAAACTCTCCCTTCTCATCAACGATCACCGTGCTAAGTTTCAAGCTCCCTCTCTCTATCTGATATTTTTTTCTTCGTTCATTACTTATGTTTTTCTCTCTCTAGAAGCCATGAACAAACTTTACAGCCTTCTAGCCATCCTCCCCCTCCTCTCCAGCCGCCCCTCAATCGCCGGAGAACCCCTCCACTCTCTCTGCAACTTCCTCGGCGGCGACTACGTCGATTACAACTACTGCGTCTCCACTCTATCCACAAACCCCGCCGCCTCCACGGCCGACCGCCACACCCTCGCCGTCATCTCCGTCAATCTCACCACCACCAATGCCACTGCCATCAAATCCCGCGCCGACTCTCTCTCTCTCTTTCCTCCACCGACCCCTTCATCCATTCCTCCCTCCTCAACTGCTCTTCCCTCTACGCCGGCGCCACACCCGATCTCCACAGCTCCGCTGCAGCCGACGCCGCCAAGAACTACTCCGGCTTAGCAGCGGTGCTCTCCGACGTGCTCCGAGTTCCGGCGGGATGCGATAAAGAATTTCAGATGAAGGGGTGGCGTGCCGATTAGGAAGGAAAAAATAATGCTTTTTCGGAATTAGCAACTTCCGATCAGACAAGCAAAGAAAACGTCGTCGAAGGAGCGAAGCCGAATGAGAACGAAGGAGCCAAAGAAGCCACTCGTGCAATCTTACACCTCCTGCGAAGCAATGAAACCGAACAGCAACCAGGATGAAATGCAGAGAATTTAGAACCCGCTCAATTTGAGCGGGTTTCTTTTTCGCCAAAATACCTCCAGTATTACTCCGCTAATGCTTCCGATGATTTCCTTTTTCTTCGGCTCAAAATGAACCAAACAGCCTAATTTAGCAAATGCATGTAATTGTTTTACTTTACCCACCTAATGTTGCATACCAAACAGCCCCTAAGTACAATTGAAGTTGCATGATGATTATGTCGCCCAATGCAGTTATAAATCCCCTTTTCAGCCTAATATGCATAACCATGGATAAGGCCATTAATAGACCAAGCTGAACGACAGATTGAAATGCCATAACAGCCTTCAAAGGATTATTTCCTCTTTATCAGTGCCTGCTTCATAATGGCAGACTCAAGCCTACTTAATGATAGGTAAGGCTTGTCATAAAGGAAAAGGTGAACTATGATAAAAATCATCATTGAGCTGACATAAAACCCTACAATCATGTAGTAAGAAAGCATGTGGAAGAAGTCAAATCGATGGCACAAGTGAAAGATATCACTGCTAAGTATTTGTTCTTCATTGCTACAAGCAACCTTTGCTTCAAATAGGGAGATTTGGTTGAGTTCAACACAACGACCTTTCCCAACCTGAATATATACTCATTGTGGGTAATATTTCCTTGCCTTAATCTCGAGTTGAATCCTGCAAAGATATCCACACTTAGGTTGATTCCGCATAAAGCCTTGCTTATTTCACCTCTAATAATGTGAAAAATCCTGTCAAATACATATGCATTGAATTCCTTATGGAGTAGCCAAAATTTCAGACCTTCAGTGGAGTAGCCAGAACGCTTTGTCCAATTGTCACAAAACTTGTTTCTCAGTTTGACATGAGCCATCCCAAAGATGAAATACTTCCTGTAAAAATGTGTCCATGTACACCAAGAATGGTTAATGGGCGTAGTCCATGATCTTCATTGAATTCCTCCAAAAGATTCATCATTATCAAAGCCTCTTCCAAATAGTTATCCTAGTTCACATCAATTACCTGAAGAGCCTCCCCTCTGGTAAAGACAACAGCATGGTTTGATTTTCTGGCTCACCTTCATCAATCTTTGCTACTCCAGGTAATTTAATGCAGTAGATTTCCTTATCAACACCATCATCTTGGTTTTGCAAGTTTATTTCTTTCCCCTCTTCATTCACATCTTTCCCTTTGTCGATCTATTTATCCTCGGAAGATGCTTATGTATCACTTATTGAACTCACTATTCTTCTCCTCAATTATTTGCATCTTCAACTTTTTCACCCTAGGATGGCCAACACCCCAACAGCTTCTTCCTCCTCCAGTGTAGCGGTTGTCATGATCCCTCCATGTTTCCCTCGTGCATCGAGGGTGGGATTCCCATCTTTCTTCCATTCGCTTCACATGACCCGATCCTCATGGCTCAGGCCGTCCTCCTTCTCCGATTGTCCACTATCCATGCCAAAAAAAGCCTCCCATAGTGGTCGACAACTCGACCACCTCCATAATAAAACTCCCTTCCTAATGTCCCTCCGATCATAAAACCCTATTTTCTCCCTTCTCGGAGCCCTAGGAGGTGACTCTTGATGAAAGGAGCTTTTTTCACCAAACTCTTCTCGTTTGATCTCTTTCCCTTTAGATATAACCAAGTGAATCAAAATTATCTTGATTAAGGTTAGCAATTGAAACCATCAATGGGGTTTTGAATCGCACCTCCATGAGCTTTCTCATCATCTCCTCCAGAATTTCCTTTCCCTTTGGTTCAACCCTAGAAATTGCCAGTGAAGCTTTCGACTATATCTCGATCATTTTTTTCATCATATCTTCCAAATTCCCAAACCTTTCTTCTATCGTTGAAATACGTTCATTCATCGATCCCACATCCACTCATAGTTTCCCTACTTCCCCTTCCAACGCTTCTTCCAACGCCTCAACTCTTCTTCCGACCATCAGTACTCGGATCAAGGCTTTAATAGCAAAAAGCAGCAACTTTGACGTGAATCTAGCCTCCAAACAGCAAAGTTCAGCGAACGACAAGGAAGATCGCTGTGAAAATCAGCAACAAAAACCCATATTTCGGTCCAGGAATGTGCTCTAATACCATTTGATACGCCTTAGAAGAAAAAACAACAAGCAACAATATAAAAACTGCAGTAAAATCAAAACAGTGGCTGATTTTTTTTATTAAAACTTCAATAAGAGAAAACAAGATACAAGTAATCTACAATTCGAGAGATTTCAGTCCATGAATGTGCTCTGATACCATTTGATACGCCTTAGAAGCAAAAACAACAAGCAACAATATAAAAACTGCAGTAAAATCAAAACAGTGGCTGATTTTTTTATTAAAACTTTAATAAGAGAAAACAAGATATAGGTGATCTACAATTCGAGAGGTAGATCGGCTCTCCCAATCAACCTAGACGCTGCTAGGAAGCCCTAAAAAAAGAACTACAACAAACACCCACAAAACTCATCAGCAGCATTATCTAAACCCTAGACAACTCCCCCTTAAATAGCCCTAGTCACCATAATACCAATAGAATCTTCCTAAACAATTAAATATAATTTAGGAAACCTTCCTGAACAATTAAATATAATTTAGGAAACCTTCCTAAGAAATTAAGCATAATTCAGGAAACATTCCTAAACAATTAAATACTTCCTAAATAGTATAAATATAATTTAGGAAACTTTTCTAAACAATTAAACATGGTTTAAAAAACATTCATAAGCAATTAAACATAATTTATGAAACCTTTCTAAATATCTTCCCCTGGGCCCCTTGACGTATCAACCTCACTATACAAGAACACCATACTTAACACCATATGCAACCTCTAAACTATTATTTAATTT
Organism: Dendrobium huoshanense; assembly: GCA_016618105.1. Classification (NCBI taxonomy): domain Eukaryota; kingdom Viridiplantae; phylum Streptophyta; class Magnoliopsida; order Asparagales; family Orchidaceae; genus Dendrobium; species Dendrobium huoshanense. The sequence continues at coordinate 45,361,200 of CM028353.1, read as the reverse complement.
TAGCACTATTTTCACCAAAAAATTTCTACAAAATTAATATTTAATAGCATATATCCTAGAGAGCCAGACATATACAAATGAAGATTTGTTTGTGTTCAATTCATTGAGAAATCAAGCCAAATTTTTTTGCTCATGTTCGGTTTATTAGTTAATGAACAAGCCAAGCATGAATTGCATGAGGAGCTAAACACGAGCTATTTGCAAACATCATGTTATATGGACACCCCAAACTACTAGATATATTAAAAATCCCCTTTTCATGGTTCTAACCTTCACAACAATAATAACAATTAAGTCTTTATCCCACCACGTGAGGTCGACTACATGAATCATTTTTCTCCATCAAGTCCTATTAAGAGTCAAATTTTCAATTAAATCTAAAAAAAGAAGGTTAGAACCTTGGTTAAATGATCACATCGATAGTTCCTTGGAATGTTGCCTTCACCAAGTTAGTTCCTTGGGATGTTGCCTTCATAGCAGATGACTTCCCTCCAAAGGGTGATTGTCACTACAGATATCTAGTTCTATAAGTTTAATGATCACGTCAATATTCCCAAAGTGAATTAGTTGAGGTTGCTTGAGCTTTACCTAATCGTGATAATGGGAATTTAGTGGCATTAGAATCAGTTCATGAGAAGCATGATTTAGAAGATCATCAATGCATGGACATTCATGGTTTAATTACTTGAAAATACTTCTAAATAGAGGGGAAGGCCTTCATGATAAACCCAAAAGATCATGAACCTAGGAGGCTAGGAATATGCAAGAAGATTTACTTGCATCAAAATTAGAAAAATAGACTGCGGCAATGCAAAAAAGAATGCAATCTATGAAAGTTAACCATGTTTGGGATTTGATTGACTTGCCACCTAGTAGGAGAGCTATTGAGAATGAGTGGTTTATTAAAATTAAATGACAGCTAGATGGATTCATAGCTCAATATGAGGCTAGCTTGGTGGCTGAAGGCTTTCCTAAACGGATTGGAAGAATTACGAGGATAACAATTGTTTCAGAGTGGATTATTATTTTATGTAGATCTTGAGCTATATCAAATAAATGTCAAAACTGTTTTTTTTTTTAAATGGTGGCCTCGACAATGAAATTTATATAGATCAACCCTTAACGTGTTGTTGAGGGTTAGAAGTAAAAAGTTTGTACACTTCATAAGTTATATATGATTTGAAATGAGCATCATGACAGTGGAATATCAAATTTCAGCATGCCAACTTAGAAGATGGATTTAGAATGTCAAAAAAGGGCCAACGTGTGTATTATAAGCAGTATAAGATGGATTTATAAAAATATTTAAAACTTGATTATATCATTCTAGCTGAAAATACGATGGAATTGATTAATTCCATTAAAAGGTGGATATTTTCAAATTCTAAAATGGCAGAGATGGGTGAAGTCAAGCATATCCTTGGTTTAGAAGTCGTTAAGGATAGTTCTAAGAAGATTATTAGTTTTATCTTATGATACTTATATTATAAAGGTGCTAGAAAAATTCAGTATGTTGAACAATAAACACATAGATACTATAATCAACAACAACAACATCAAGCCTTTGTCCTACTATGTGGGGTCGGCTACATGAATCCTTTTTCACCATTGTCAGGTCTCAAGTCCTGGATGAGAAAAGTTGAGGGTTGCATTAGGTAGTCGACAGCCAGCGTAAAGCTTATTGAATAATTATGACGTAGATACTATAATGAAAAAAAAATAGAGTGTAGATATGAGCCAAAAAAATGAGGAAAAATATAAGAAGTAAAGAATTCAATATGCAAGTGCGGCAAGTAGTTTAATGTGCTCAATGAAGCATAAACAACCAAATATTTGTTACTTAGTCAGGATACTTCATCACTATTAGGCTAATCCAAGTACAACACTTGGATGAGTGATGGATTACTTGTTATCTTATCAGAGTAGTGTGTCATGTTTGATTTGATATATTGATATTAATTGGGTTCAAGATGTGGATTAGCAAAAATCTACTTCTTGATATATTTTCTTGCAGAATAATAGTGTGATATATTAGAGTAGCAAGAAATAGTTTCGCATAGCTTTATCCAGCATAGGGACTAAATATATAAAATGCTCCTTTGAAGTCTACAAATTAGTGCAATTGAGGAGATTTCTAAATGGTTTGGGACTAACTGCATGGTAAGAGAATATGTAGCAATGAACTACAATAGAACGGACGCTTTGGCATATGCTAAAGACCAAACCATACTAGAACAAATCATATACAAAAATATATATCATTTATTGAGGGACAAGCTGATAGGAAATACTTGAGTTCGCAAGTAACCTAACCAAAATCGGCGAACAAACAGCAGCCAACTGGCTGTCCACAGCAGGAAAACAGCAGAAATCTACTGTTTACAGCAGAAAAACAGCACTTGTCCAGGAAAATCTGACATAAAACCCAAAGGAAAGCTTGTATTTCACTAGTAGATGAATAAAAACAGCAAGATACAATTGATCCTCAATTCGAGAGGAGGATCGATCTCTCCCAAATCTCTAGACGCCGCTAGAGCCCAAAGAAAACCTAAATCTAAGAGATATCAAATTTCAGCCAAATTCAAGATACTCAAACCCTAGCAAAATCAACTATTTAATGCATACAAATCAAAAGGAATTCCCTAAACAAGTCCCTACATTTAAATTTCTCTATGAAACCCCCCAAAAATCCTTCCTTCCTAAAACGCTCTGTTCGAGCTGTCGGCCCGCCCGATCTCCGCAGGAGGCGGAGATCCCGCATGTTCGCGCCCATGAACCGGTCCCTCCTGGACAGGCTGGACCGGTCTAACAATACTCCCCTCCCAAAGATCCACCTTGTCCGCAAGATGGAAAGACGACACCCTCCATTCCTTCTTCATCACAAACAGTAAGAGCTTGAAGAGTTCGATCCTTACACTTGTGCACCGACGTATACCTCTCGTCACATCTGAAACAAAGCCCTTTTGCCCTCTTCTCCTGTAATTCTGTCTCAGTGAGCTTCTTGAAGTTATCCCCACTCCCTCCTCCTACTGGCTTATCCCTGGTGATCTCATTATTTTTGACTGATGCAGGCCCCTTTGGTGCTAAAAGAGTGATCATAGTCTTGTAAGAGCCTGAGCTGCTGCTCCTGGCTCCCTTCTCCAGATTATTCTGATTTTCTACCAGCTGTGCCAACTTCATTGCCTCCTCCAAATCACTAGGCATCAGAACTTTAACTACCGCTCGGATCTCTGCCTTCAACCCCTTCATGAAGTTCCCCTCCAATACGTTATCTGATAATCGCTCCACCCTACTAGCCAGGTGCTCGAACCGCTCACAGTAGTCTGCTACTGATCCCTCCTGCACCAGAGCAAAGAATTGCTCATAGAAATCTCCTCCCCGGTCGGTTTGGAAACGTTCTATTATGCAGTTTTTGAATTCCCTCCAGTTCCTGATAGGCTCCCTCCTGTCACGCCACTGATACCATGACAAAGCCTTTCCTTCCATACACAATCTTGCCGCCGTCAGCTTCCATCCTCTGTCAACCCATTTACAGCAAAGTAACGCTCCACCTTGTAGATCCAGCCATGGCCATCTTCCCCCTCGAAAACGGGCATCTTCAGTTTCCTCACCTTGGGATCTCCCTGGTATCATCCATAGCCTCCCATTCCCCTCAGAGGAGGCGTTCCCCAATTATCCCGATCGTCCCTCCGACGAATATACTCTAACCCCTCTTCATACTCACCTCTCCTCCCTTCAACATCATCACCTCGACGCTGAATACCTTCAAATTCAGCACCTCGACGATGATGTTCCTCCCTTCTTCCTTCAAAATCCCCCCCTCGACGCTGAATTCTTTCGAATACAGCACCTCGGCGATGAGATCCCTCCCTCCTCCCACCAAAATCAGCCCCCCTTCTGTCATATCTCATACTCATCTCTTCCCTCGAAAGAAGCTCTAGAGGAGGCATGTCGTTCTCTTCCTCTAGGATCTCCACCTCCGAATTTCTCCTCCCCCGCAAGGGGTTCGGATTTCCTCCCATGTCATGGCCGTTGGCGGTCTCTCTTACTTCCGATGTCGCCGGATTGGTTTTCATTTCAAGTAGTTTCTTCAACATTTCCTCCATTACGGTGAACTTCCTCTTCAACCTTTCATTGTTGGAGGTGATTTGATTTTGAAGGTTGAAGAATCTTTCCTCCAAATCGGCTTTCAATTGGCCGACTTCGCCTTCCAAGACGTCAACCTTCTTTCCGGCCATTGTTCTTCTCAAGATTCACGAAGATCTTTTTCCGGAAACAAAACTCCCGCTGAAATTTCAGGATTTCAGCCGCCGACGGTCCTAAAAACGATGCTCTGATACCAATTTGATAGGAAATACTTGAGTTCGCAAGTAACCTAACCAAAATCGGCGAACAAACAGCATCCAACTGGTTGTCCACAGCAGCAAAACAACAGAAATCTGCTGTTTACAGCAGAAAAACAGCACTTGTCCAGGAAAATCTGAGAGAAAACCCAAAGGAAAGCTTGTATTTCACTAGTAGATGAATAAAAACAACAAGATACAATTGTTCCTCAATTCGAGAGGAGGATCAATCTCTCCCAAATCTCTAGACGCCGCTAGAGCCCAAAGAAAACCTAAATCTAAAAGATCTCAAATTTCAGCCAAATTCAAGATACTCAAACCCTAGCAAAATCAACTATTTAATGCATACAAATCAAAAGGAATTCCTTTAACAGTCCCTACATTCAAATTTCTCTCTGAAACCCCCCAAAAATCCTTCCTAAAACGCTCTGTTTGAGCTGTCGGCCCCGCCCGATCTCCGCAGGAGGCGGAGATCCCGCTTGTTCGCGCCCGTAAACCGGTACCGCCTGGACCAGCTGGACCGGTCTAACACAAGCTTGCACAAAAAAGAAGTTGTATTGAAGTACACACCTACAAGGCACATGATACATTTACCATTAGCAAAGGATCCTTTTTTTTCACGTAAAGTTTCTAAGCCTAAGAAGAATGTAAAATATTCTTAAGTCACATTGAACCACTTTATTAATGAGAGTTGTATTGTGATTGAATGATTAAAGCAGCATAATATACAGTTAATAAGAGTAATAATTATTGATATTACATTATATTACATAGCACCTTAATACATTGAGGTTTGAATTATCACATGAATTGTCTCCTTCACTAAGTAAGAGTCAATAAGTGCTTTGATTGTGTTTGTTTGACCTTGGGTGCAACGGGAGAAGAAGAGACGTAATCAAAGCAAGATCGATATTCTGCTTGCAGGAAAAAAACCATCCTTATATGTCAATCATAATTAACTAGTCTCCTTGGTTATTGTGCCAATATGCAGCTTATAATATTTAATCAAAACATCCTTAAGCCAAAATGATCCAACCTAGATTTATCTACCATTCATAAATTTATAAGAATCCACAGGAGAACTCCAATGTTAGTTCCCTATAGTTGTTGGACATGGCGAGTTTGTTACATGCATTGCAACTATAAAAATATTTTCATGTCAAAGTTGATGGTATACAGCTTAATGACTTTCATAGAAGCATGTTTTTAATACAAGTGTGAATTCTTTTATTATATTTATTTTACCCTTGGAACTATCAATAATATTCTAAGAAGAGTGGTTGGTGACTGCTTCCTTAACGCATCACTAATGACAATGATCAATGCCAACTAACATGGTGTTCCTAGAAAATGACTTCTTAACTTTGAGGAATAGGTATATGGCAGGAACGTAAGCTTGACGCAACCCTTTATTGGTATTTGTAGGCATACCAATTATTAAAGAACTGAATACGAGTAAATAATTGAAAGTTTGGAGCAAGTTTCTTGATAGAAGATGCATGGCATCATCAAAAAGAGTTGAGAAATGCTTAACCATATGCTATTCAAGCGAGTTGGGGCATGCAGACATAAACTTCTTCTTTTTTTTTAAAGCTATGCATAGAGATTTACCTGTTGGTCACCATACTGGCCACCAAAAGGCTTCTAACTTGAGTGATCTTCCAAAGCATGTGTTCGTGATATACCAATTCTTTTTTGTATGAAACAAGAGGTACTTATAATGAATAAATGTTTGACACATTTTAGTTAGTCTCATTTGTTAATATAGTGTCATGTTTCAGTGCAATATTTTTGAAAACGGACTTGTTATGGCCAAGCAAGTGCCATAATCTTCTAAATATGACCCACTATTTCATTCCCCACATTAATTTTCATTCACAAGTGGTCAATGGTAGTTAATTCTACTAACTGTTAACATAATGGGTGGTTATTGATAATGAAGGGGTTTTCAAAGAGAAAAGTGTTTTTTAAGATAAAATGGACAGTAAAGAAAGCCTTTAAGAAGTACATTCAAGTGGAAGTGATCTGCAGAGGCATTTAATCCAATGTTGTACAAAGTGTGAGTTCCTCGTGTAATACAGAATGCCATAAACACAACCAAGTGAAGATAACCATAAATCTAAGTTTTCATTGTGTCAAGGTATGCTCCACTAAGGGGTTGTTTGGCATCCTACTTTAAACAAGATTTAAGCAAGATTTGGCTTAAATACTGCAAAAAAAACACTTCAAATCCTATTAATTTAACAAATCTCATTTCATTTACAATATTGTTTAAATATATGATTTACTAGACCCTAACATTCACAGGAATTAATTAATTAAAAAATCTGTCCTCTCATTAATCTTAGATTATAAAACAAATAGCAAATAGTTTCTAAAAATTTACTAAGATTTAATGGTTGTCATACCAAACAATATTCGGGTTTGAATCCTCTCAAATTTTACTGAATATGAATTTATAGGATTTACTAAATCCTACTTGTATCCAACCAGGCCCTAAATCTTTCAATTTGTAACCCTAACGACCGTGTCTAAGCCACCTAATCATAGCTTCTAAGCCTTGCCACATATATTTACTTCTTAGTAGCATATTTAAGAGACTCATCCCAGAAAACAATCATTGAATTCTGGCATATCTAACTTAAAATATAATAGACATAACATGTTTCGGTGGCCGCAATTAACTATCAATTAAAACAAAAAGAGGATGAATTCCACTTGCTGAAAAGCTCACAACTAAAAAATCATCCAAATCATACGTCTAAAACTAAAACCCATCATTCACAGATCAACTTCCAAACCCATGATCCTTACAGAACCTCCAAACCCTCCCTCCTAATCCAAATAGACGAAAAAAGCAATAAAAAAGTATAAATAAAGCAATCGGAAGAGCACGCTATATCCCCTCATGTCCAATTCCATAGGCAACTATTATCTGAAAGAGAAAAAACAACGGAACTCTTAACACTAGCACGTACCCTCCCATCATTGGTTTGGGAATCGGAGTCGTCCCCCTTCTCCTGATCCATCGGTGGACCAAGCGAACCGCAGCGAAGGTCTCGGCGATACGCCGGCGAACCCTTTTCCTAGTATCCTTAACGAGGAAACTTAACAAGAGATCGCGAACTCGAGAACCGGCGGTGCGAATGGAAATCTATGGCCGGAATTCCCGAGACAAATATTACGCCCACAATTTTTTTTAATAATTTACGCCTACTTTCACCACATCTCAAGCTGGAGGGAATATTATATTTGTAAGCGTGTGGCTTAATTTTATTGGAGTCGGGATGTGAACCAATATTTTTTTTAAGCTCATAAAGGTTATGCTAAATTAGGTTTAGTTTGAGATAGGGGTGTCAATTCGGGTCAGCGGGTCGGGTTTGGGTCGAATCCGGAACTGACTCGGCGCTGTTCGGGTCAACCCGAACCCGACCCGTTTTTAAAAACGGCTCAGGTTTCCAGACACGAACCCGACCCGATTCGGGTCAAGGTCAACCCGACCCGACACGAATGACCCGAAGTTGACCTAAAATTACTAATTTTTGGGTAAAAATTGGGTCAATATTCGATTTTCGAGTCAAAATCGGGTCAATCTTAAGTTTTCGGGTCAAATATGAGTTTTCGGGTCACTTTCGGGTCAATTTCGAGTTGTTGGGTCAACCCGAACCCGACCCCATTTTTAAAATGGGTTGATTTGTTCAACCCGAACCCGAGTTTGAGATGAATTTATTACTATTTTTTTTAATTTTTATATTAAAAGATGCTTTTAGAAGTAATAAGAAAATTGTCCCAAACAAAACCTTAAAGTGAAGGATATTGGCCTTTTCTATGTTATGATGGCTAAATAGATAAATTTATGTTTTATTTTTGGAAATTTTTTACTATTTTTTAAAACAAATTATTAGTAAAAAAAATTAATTTAAAATTTTTTATAATAAATTTTATTTTAGAAAATAACAAAAGACTAAGCATATTTTATATACCCACTAAATTTTTATTTTTTAAAAATATTTTAAATTTTAATTTGAAGAAAATGTCTATGTTCAAATTGGGTTCAAACATTATTCAAATAGGATGGGAATAATTTTTAAACTTGGGTTAAATTTTTTTATTCATCAATTGAATTTAGTTCAAATCTATTTATTTGATTCTCTACCTAATTCCATGCCTAGTCTATATCCAATAGTCTCTTGCTCAAACCCACTATAAAGCATATAAATCATTAAAGTTTCATTTCATTTAATATTATTTAAAGATTAAAAAATTCATAGTTGTTGAAGGCAAAGTAAATCGAGTTGACCGATTCATACTCATTATTGCAGTCATCTTTTCACGCCGTTAGAAAAAATCTTAAACAAAAGGATGATGATATTAACAATGAGAAGGACCGGAAGTATATAGAGGAGCTTGGAACATTGTTGCTCGGAGTTTTGAGTGGGATATAGCTCGACGTTGGATACAAGGGGAAAATGAGCCAAGCTAGCTCGCAAGTCGAGCTTATCAAGTTTCAAGCTCGAGTTCTAGCAGAATTTTTGAGCTCGTTGGATTATCATCTCGAGTTCAATCGAGATGATAATTATTGTAAGCCACACCATGGAATGTAGGGATATAGGCTTTGTGAATAGAACTATAGAGGAGTTTCTCTACTGAGTTTTTTAAGAAAAAATATTAGAGAAATAGATAATATATAAAATTGTTCAATTTTTAAATTTCTTTAACAATACTTTTGAAGGTCTATTAATCCTACATTTTTTTGTGAAATTTTATTGACAATAGAAATGAAATATATTTTTAAATAATTAACTTCAATATATTCTATTAATTAAAGATCAAATTATGAAATTTATTTACAAGATTTGACATCATTGTCTTCATGTGACTAACATGTTTGTTACTTTGTTTTATATGTATATAGGGCACATTGAAATTTAATGTTTAATTCATTCGCTAAATTATTCGGCGTAGTTTCTATCTGTGAAAAAAATGTCACCAAATGTCAAAACGTTTAGCATTTTCTATACAAAATTTCGCCAAAAATTTTGGGATTTTCGCCAAATTTTTGGGATTTTCATATAACTACGCCAATTACTTTGGTGTCTTTCGCTCAACACTCGTTTTTGTGGGTCACGATTTGCTTTAATTACGGGAGATCGACAAGTTGAGGAGGGGATTTCGGCAAGATCTATTAAGGTAAAATTAAATTAATTATTATGTAATTAGTTTTGTTAAATTTAACTAGAGTTTAATATAGTATCTCTAAAATCAATTCCCCATTTACTAAATTAAGGTAAATCTAAATGTTTTTGTAATACATTAATATTAATTTGTTTTAATATAGTAATAGAATAATATTTTTTGTAATAGATTAATTTAGAAATAGATTAATATTTTTGTAATAAATGAATATAATAATAAATTAAATTTAGTAATAAATTAATATAGTAGATTAGTCATGGTAAATTAAGGTAAATATAAAAAAAATTTGTTATTCTATAAAATAAAGAGTTATGTTAAACACTAAATAATTATTCAAAGCTTATATTGATTAGATTAATGCATATATTATATTAATTAATTTGAAATAAATTCATTAAAGAGAAAATTAAAATAACTTAACTATTAATTTATGAGTTGGAATAAATAATGTGTAATTGAATTTATTTCATCAATTTGTAAACAATAATGTTAAGTTGGAATTATTTTGATGAATAACATATGTAAATTGTAAAAGAAGTTAAAGCTTAATTAAGGCATTGAAAATATTTAAGTAATAAAATATTTTTAAATTAAAATTTGAATAAATTTATTTGTTAGAGTAATGTGTATATAATCATTTTAATATAAAACTAATTTATGGATAATCATTTTTATTTTTTTAGATTAAATAGAACTATATATGAACACTAATGAACACATAATATTTGAGACTATTAAACCTAAAAATAATTCAAATAAATATTTAACTTATTTATTTTGAATGATAATACTAATAATATTAAGCGATGATATCTAATGAAAATGTAATATTCAGTTAGTATAGATTATAAATTTAGAGAAGATGTTTGAATAGTGAGTGAGGTAAGTGTTGTGTTTTAATTAAATGGTTAAATTGATTTATGTTTAAATTTATTATTATTCATAGGATCCTCTATTTGTTGAATGTAAGTAAGTAAAGTTATTTATTTAAAGATGAAAATTTTTTATGGCATTGGATATTTGACAAAATTATTATTCAAAATATAGGAACCTGCACTTTTTGTCTCCTTGTTCATTATAGTCCAATCACATAAGCTATAAAATAGAATTGTCAAATCAAGTGATTTTATACACTACAGGAAAATCACCCAAAACCTGCGGTTTTTTCCAGCGGTTTGGGTGAAAAAAAACCGGCGGTTTTGGTATATACCAGCGGCTTTGCGGCGGGTGATGAACTGCCGGAAAAATTGGCGTAGAAAACTATTTACCAGTGGTTTTTACCGGCGGCCTGTTGACCTCATTTTTGTATGAGGTCATTAAGGATCCATCCAGATTCCAGATCAATCCTGGCCCCAAGTCAATCCAGATCTAAATTCAATTCAAGCCTCAATAAAAATCCAAAATCTAACCCAGTTCAGAAATCAGACTCCAGTTCAGATATTGATCCTACCAGTAAGTTAGCTCTGATCATATCCAGTCATTAATGATCACCCAAATGATTATAGATGATTTGGATACTCAAACTTAATCAATCAAACTCAAAATCCAGACTAAATCTAAAATCCAGACTCAAATCAAAAGTCGAGAAGTCTTGTCCTAAAGGCCTTTTTCAGTAAATTTTCAAACACTTAAAAACCCAATCAATTGACCTCTGATTCAGAGTCTGTCAGTTGTATACTGATGAGACATGTCTTTGGAGGCAACCCTCCAAATTTGAGCCCATTCTGAGGTCTCTAACCCTAGAAACTTAATCAAAATCCAAAGGCTGTAAAACCTTCAAATATTTACAGCCCATGCCACTGGATTTGCCATTAAGAAGATTCTGATCTTTGAGCCTTCACCAAAGCCTCTAGTCACTTCCAGACCTTTAATCTTGATATGTTGAGCATTAAACTGTATTTTTTTTGGACCAACTTTGACCCCCAGTTGACCAGGAGTCAAAATGACCAAAATACCCTTATGGGGTTCAAATATTGATTTTTAACCAAATGAACTCCGAATTGAACGCAACCACTTCCAGCGAGTTTCAAATACCAAACCAAACTTGTTAGACCCATTTCTAGACTCTGGGTCAACCTGGTTGACCAAGTCAACAGGGTAGACCTAAAAGGCCCTTTAAGGATCCAAAGAGGTGATTTGACTGAAACGACCTATCTAAGCCGTGAAACCACTTTTATTGATTTTCAAATGTCATTTCAAAATTTTTGGGCTTGATCCCAGACCCTGGGTCAACCTAGTTGACCAGGTCAACCTAGGTTGACCAACTAGGCCCTTTAGGGTCAAAATAGGTATTTTGACTAAATTAACATTTTCAAATCATAGAACCACCTCCAATAGATTCAAAACATCGAACCAAACTGGTTGAACCCAAACTCGAGTCCCGGGCCAACCTGGTTGACCAAGTCAACCGAGGTTGACCTAAATGCCCTTTAATGTTTAAATAGGTTATTTTAACATATTCAAACCATTCAATCCCTTTCAATCCTCAAATCACCTCCACTAATTCAAACACTCTCACATGCCATGTCATCAGTCAATTTGACTGGTTGACTAGTCAACAAGTTCACTTGAAATAGGCTTAAATGCCCATTTGGCTTGACTCAAGCTAGCTCAAACCTTACCAATCCACTCATTTCTATTCCAACAGCTTTAATCTATTCTAGAGACTTTTTAGGCTGTATATTAACCTTTGGATCAATGTCCAATGGTTTGGATGACTTCCACATGGGCAAATGAGAACAAGACCACCTTTCTATGTAGGTGTCCTTGCATTTGTCCTTGGCTCCTACTCTCACCAATTTCTAGGCCAGATGGCATGCATCAAGGAGGCTTCCAAGTCAATCATAGCCATCCATTTGGCCAAGATATTTTGGAAGAAAAAAAAAGGGGTTAAAAAGAGAAGATTCATTCTAACCCAAGATTACCAAAACTTATCCATCTCCAAAGCTCTCCCAGCCTCTAAGACTCCTCTTAGAGCTGCTCCAGACTATTTCCTAGCTTTCCCAAACTATTTTCCACCAAATCCAAGCCTTCAAAACACTCATTGGTGAAGAGAGATAGTTTAGAGAGAGAATCAGGAAATTTCTGAATAACTCCAAATCCAACAAGATCCAGCTATTGGAGTCTTCACCAAAGTTGAAGAGGACATCTTCATCTTTCCAACAAGCCTAAGAAGTCAAAAATCCATCAGCTAGATTGTAAGTTATTTATGTTTTAAGTTTAAATTTAAAATTAAAACGGTAGAAAATCTACAGTGCGTGGAGCCTTCAAATTTCATACATTGGAAGATTATGTTACCATCAATCTATGTTTCAATTTTCATCAAGTTTGGTTAAGTATTTTAGAAGATATAGGCATTTAAAAACCTCCAGTTTCGGTAGATCAGGACCGTCCGATTGATCATCGGACGGTCCAGATCAGATCTGGAACCCGTGCGTTTCACCTGGGATTCGAACCCGGGTCTTCTGGCCAGACCGCGCGGGTGATGTGGCGCCATATGGGCGCTCGGATCGGATCCCGTTTGATCCGATCGGACGGCTACCGTTCATGCCGACGTGGTTAAGTAACCACTCGAGATTGTGCCATGTGTCAAGGCCGCGGCGCAGCGCCGCCGTCAGCCAATCATTGCCAATGATTGGTTTGGCGGCGCCGACGGCCCGATTTAACTAAAATGATTTTTAAAAAATCATTTAAATGCCAGAAACTTCTAAAATTCATGGTAAATCCAATTTTTCACCAAAATTAGTGTTCTAGGGCTTGTTGGAAAGCTCTTGAGCTCTAGTTTTTATTGAAATCAAATTAAACATATTTTGATCATTGGTTTTTAAGAAATGTGGGTTTATTTGAAATCCAATTTTCTTTCAATCCAGTGGTCAAATGATGTTAAAATTTTGGTGAAACAATTGGACATCTTAGGCATTATATGTAATTTTTCTAGGTCCAGATGTCCAGTGGATTGCTGTGGGGTGAATTTACAAAGTATTGGGTCCATTTTGGACCCAAAACTTTGGAAATTCATAACTCTCCAAACTAGTATAATTAGGCTTCATAATTTCTGTGGTGTGTTTGTGTATGGCTAAGGGTTAGATGAACAGAGATTTAGACCCAATTGAATACTAATGCCACCTAGGAACAATAATTAAGGATAAGGTCTAGTTAACTTAGAAAAATCTTAGGAAATTCTACACACACCCAATAGGGGTGAAACTTGAACAAAGTAAACCTAGTGATATTTTACACCTTAGGTTCAAATTTCATCCAATTTGGAGGTCATTAACTTAGAAAATTAAGCTAATAAAAAATCAGCCTCATTAAGGACTTTAAAATTTCCAAAAATTACAATAAATCAAATTTAAATCCAAAAAATACAAACAAGACCTCTAACTGACTAGAATCATGTCCTTAATCAATGAAAATTAAAACCCCTTTGATCAGACATCAAATCAAATCTTAATTTAATTTTAATTGAAAACCAATATTTAATTAAAATAAATAATTAATAATAATTTAAAATTCCAAAAAATTCCCAAACACTTAATTATCTCTTCTTAGGTTATTTATGACATTTGGAGTTGATTTCAAGGAGTTTAGAATTCATTTGGAGCAAAATCAAGAAAACCCTTCTAATTAAACAATTTTAAAAATTCAATAAATACATCAAACTTTAAAAAATCATAACTAACTCTAGAAAACTCCAAATTGACCAAACTCACTTACATTCAACTCAAAATCAAGTCTAGTATTTATTAAAAATTTCAAACCTTCCAAAATCAGTCAAATTCAAAAAGTCAACAAATTGGTCAAACCTAGATCAAATTAGGTCAAAACTTCAAACCTTCGTAACTAATTGTAGAAAAATCCAATTTTAGCGTACTTATAGTTTAATTGATCGTATTAAGGTCTAGTATTTAAATAAAATATTAACTTTCTAGAAAACTCTCTTAATTGAAAAGTCAATTTTTGACCCCTTGATTAAATGATTAAGATTCCCAAAACTTGAAAATCACTCTAAAATTCCAGAAATATTTATTCAAATTTAAAATTAGCAATCAACCAACAATTAAAATCAATCTTAAATCATTAATATTTTAACTCAAATTTAAATCTTCCCTTAAGCTTTTCAATCAACCGAAAATACAAGCGACTTTAACAATTTGCCCTCCTTAGGACATATCAAAACCACACGGCCTATCCCACACACTTTAGATAGTTTGCTAGGACAATCAACTCTAGTTTTAGGATAGGCCGATGTTTACTTTTCTGTTGTGTGCCGGGTTTTCGAGCTTTCATTGCATCCTGGTTGTTAGCTTAGAATTGATTGAATGTCTGTTTATTTATTTACTACACTCTGTTGAGCATTTAAATTTCAAATATATCAACTGCTTGAGATTGAATATTGACTGCTTGGGATATCAATTAACTGCTGATTATTAGGATAACCCTGCAGGGTCGAGTCTAGATTTTTCAATTTTGATTAATATAATTTGATATAATTTGAGTTGTATTTAAAGTGATTTGAGTTGGGATGTTTAGATCCAACTTGAATTCCAAAGAGGAGAAGACATCCCTAAAGGGGAGAGTTTTCGTTCATTTGGAAGATCAAGTTTGGATGCTCTTCAAATATCCAAAGAGGAAAGATAACACCCTATTGAAGGGGGGGGTTCTTTTAATTTGGATATCCAGAACCGACGAATCAAGATGTTCGTGAGAAGACGAAGAAATGGACGACGAGTAGAATCCCAAATCTCAAAGTCACTTGAGTCCTAGGATTAAAAATCCGGGTTGTTGGCAGTGGTGCCCAGCCACTTTATTTTCTGCAGACCCTGGTTTGTAATAAGAAAGGAAACTTTGCCTATGAACTTTCAATTTGAATATTAATTTAATTAATTTGATTGATGTTTGATGTGATTGCGTATATAATTACCTGCTTTTCATAGTTTTTTGGCGTTTGTGTGCCATTTTTGTTTTTGCCTGGACTCGTGAGGCTCGTGAGGGTGTGAAAATTTTTATACTCATAACTTTAAAGTTCAAGATTCTAGTGAGTCTAAACAACATAGAAAGATAACGAATTTAAGGAATTAGCCGGGGATCGACCCCGGGGTCGCATGCATATATTTGCATTTCTTCTCTCCTTGCTTTAGACCCTTCCCCGCCTGTGGGTAGAGTCCGAATAGTCTGACCTATGAGGACGAGGTGCCGGACCTGGGGAAGTCCAGTCTTATAAAAAATTATTTTCTAAGCCTGTTTTTAACTTTCAAGCATATTTGATTTGGAGTTATTAACTAGCATGCATTGTATTATAAACAGATTTAAAAGAGTCAAAATTTTAATTGCATTATTTCTTAGCATTTTGCACCCAGCATAAGTCAAAGGGGCCAATTAGAAAAATCTCTAGATGTCGGCCCCAACTCTCCAAAACTTTAAATAAAACGTCCCTACCACTCTTTCATAAAAGACTGGATTCATTTATTTTAAATCGATTAGGTGGTTAGATGGCTCCCCAATCCAGGCCGGGGTAAGTCCAGATTTGCACTGCATTAGTTAGGTTCAAGTCACTTTTTAGTACCCAACTTAGACTTAGGTTCTGAGGCTAGCTCGGGCTATAAGACGTCAACCTCTAAGAATCTAATCCCAATTTTCTAATAAAATTGATCACTTAAACATTAAATCACTTTCAATCAAATTCGAGCCCAACACGTAGGATAGGCTGAGGCGTTTCTGAAGTAATTCAGAATCCTAAAACACCTCCTACATTTCTTCCTTTGATTCTCGAAATAAGTCTTCAATTTTGAACCAATCCCGATTGAAAATTCCAACTCTTAACCTCCTTTGATATCGATATTTGAAAATCTAAATAAAATTTCTATCGCTATTTTAATCGAGAGTTTTCGTAGGAAACTTCTATTTTCTACGATGTAATTAACTACGAGAGTTTGCGCTCGTAGGAGATTTAGAAACCCATATCTGATTTTTCAAAAGCAATTTTTTCAAAACCTCTAATTAATTCTCTTTGGGAAAATTAAATACAACGATCATTATCATCATTTTCAATCGATCGATAATGATTGATATCTTCTTTCTTCGGAGAGATATATCAATTATTATCGTGTTTTTGATTATAAAATTAATGATCATTTTATCCAAATTAGAATAATCAAACAATTGATTAAATTTCATTTTAATTCTCCGGGGTTAAATGTGATTCTCTCTTTGAGTTTGACTACGATAATCAGGATAAAATTAGAATTCTGAAATTTGAACCCAAAATTTAATATTCCCAAAGAAAATTAATTCTTTTTCAAAACAACTTATATTTTTCAATCAAAATACGACCTCATTAGTCGACGGTGTTCCGACGGCCTAGACCGCCAGATATTCTACTGTTTTGTACCGGAGGTGTTCCGGTCGCTTTACTGTTGGTCAAAATACCGACAGAATACCGGCGGTCCTTCAACAACGGCTTACTGGCGGTTTCAGTGGCCGGCGTGAGGAAAATTAACTGCCGGGATGCGTCGATTAACCATCGGTAATACACCGACGGTTACCGGCAGTTATGACCGACGGTAGTAACGGCGGTCTAGACCACCGGGCTTTCAACGGACACCCGCCGGTTTAACCAAGTTACTGGCGGCTGTTGAAAAGCTGTTTGGTTTCGTCATTTCCGGCGACAAAACCGCTGGTAAGCCTTCGAAAACCTGTAGCACCTACAAAAAAAAATTTTGACAGCCTCTCCTCTATTTGAGAGAGGTTTACCCTAGATTCTAAAACCTGCAAAGAAAACAATATATAACCAGATTTGGGCAACACGCCACTATATTCAATCAACAAGATTTGGGCAACACGCCGCTATATTCACAACAATATACATAAGCATAACCAATATTGAACATTATATAAATATTAAGTTCAGAAGTTTACCAATGATAAGTTCAGAATTTCCTAAGTTCAACAATAAAACATATGTTCACAAGTTCAGAATTTCCTAAATTTATAAAGTCACAATAAACATTAGTCACAAGTTCAACTCCTCATATGTATCCTCGCTATCTCGAAATGTTGGTTGCTGCTCTTCTTCTTGCTTCCTCTGAATTTCAACTCTGTAGGATTGCAGCTCTGCTTGCATTTCACTTTGAACCCTTCTCATTTCTTCAATCTTTTTAGTCAATGCTGTAACCCTCTGACTCACAGTTTCTTGAACTCCAGTACTTGGATCATAAAATGCTGAGGTGGATGAACTGCCCTCATACGCATAGCCCTGTGAACCCAAGCCATATATTCTGCCCTTTTGTCTTCCACCTACAACATCAGACCAAGTATGATACTCAGAAGTGTGGGCTGATCCTGAAGATGATCCCTTGCCAGTAGAATGACGGCTTTCTCGAGCTCGTACAAAATCATCCTGTGAGAATACAGCCATAAAATAAATTGTAATTTGATATTACAATTAGTTTTATTAAAATAATTTTTTTATTCCAAATTTCCAAAAAAAAGTAGTCACATGAGCCTTCTTAGCCTTTTCATCAATCCACTGATAATCAGCTTGATGTTGATGAGTTCTTGTATGCAACTCCAATGGTGTTGGCTCTCGACCAAGGTAATCTTTCTAAAAATTTAAGAAATAGTTATAATAACATAAATATATTTAATCAACTAATTTAAAACTCTTACCAGCTGCCGCCTATGTTCCGTATGAGGTATCGATCCACCAGTATGAAGAGAGCTTCCTAAACCTCCACAATCAGAGGCTCTGTTCTGTTTATTCTGCTCTCTCATTTTTACAAACTCAGGGGTCGCCCAAGCACTACTCAAATAAGCCCAAACGCCCTCTCCAATCCAATTAGGATGCTGCCCGGACTTTCTAATGTCCGTGACCATGTCCCTGAGACGGGTCGCTCCTCTACTCTCAAAATTTATTCTGATCCTCGTGCTGTTCTCAGGCAACCACCTAAATTCTTTATGTAAATATTTAGCAATAACAAAAAGATTAGTACAAATTAAATCACATATTTGAAATCATACCAAAAAACGTATACCTGAAATTCTCCAAATCACATATCTCTAACTAGCTTCGGGATCTTCTTCCAGGATAAGTAAGGAGCATCATATTTATTCTTTATTATATCTCGGATCATATGTATATGTGGCCTTGAAGGATTGAAGCTGCAGGTAATTTTTTTTGTCAATAACATGTTATATATCAAAATAAAAATAACTTAATAACTTAAATTGAACTTACTTATCGCCCTCAGGCTCAATGTATTGACGCTTATCTGTTGCAGCTGCATGATCGCTAGCGCCAACCTCTGGTGGTCTTGATGGTCCACCCTGTTCATGCTGCACCGAATAGGGGTAGTAATATGGGTAGGGGTAAGGAGGACGTGGACCAGTGGATGGACCTGCTACCTGTGAGGATGGTGGATGAGTGGATGAGTGGATTTACTCATAGTTTAATTTTCAATAAAATTGATCTCCAGAGCAGAAGGCATTAACCCAAGAAAGTTTCTATATAATAGCTTGTGTGATCCCATAGGACTACAAGCGGACCAAACTATCTTATGTGTGATCCCATAGGGCTACAAGCGGATCAAACTATCTTATTCACGCATCTATCTTATGTGTGATCACATAGGGCTAAAAGCGGACCAAACTAACCATCTACATCAACTATCAACAATAACAACAATATCAATTCTTTACCCCACCACATGGCATGTATCAAATCAACACAAACTAATCATCTACATTAACTATCAACTACATGAAATTAAACTCGTTTACATGCATCTAAAGAATAAAAGTTCATTTTCATGCCTATAACTTTCTTAACATGTATCAAATCTAACAATTATGCGACCAAATCAAATAAGGCAACTCTATCTAATCTTATGTACCACAGGAGCTACTCTAAACTTTTCACATATATTCTCGTTTCACTCTCGCTCTGTCTCTACCCCTCTCTCTCTCTCTTCTCACTCTCCCTCTCTCTTTTCCATATCTTTCCCTTTTCACTCTCTCTCTCTCTCTATCTTTTTTTTTTTTCTCTCTCTCTCTCTCTCTCTCACTCACTCTCCCTCTCTCTTTCACTCTCTCAATCTTCCTCTTTCTAGTTATCGCTCTTGCTTTCTCTCTATCTATCGCTCTCTCTCTCTCTCTCTTATTCTCTCTCTCTCCCCTCACTCTCTTTTCACTCTCCCTCTCTTTTCTCTCTCCCTCTCCCTCTCTTTTCTCTTTCTCTCACTCTCCCTCTCTCTCGCTCTCTCTAACACTAGCTATCTATCTATCTCTCTTGTTCTCTCTCTCTCCCTCTCTCTCATCTCAATGTTAGCTCTTGTTCTCTCTCTCTCCCTCCCTATCTTTTCTCTCTCTCTCACTCTCCCTATCTTCTCTCTCTCTCTCTCTCTCCCTCACTCTTGCTCTCTCATATATCTCTCTATCTATCTATCACTCTTGTTCTCTCTCTCTCTCTCCCTCTCTCTCTCTTTTATCTCTCCCTCTCTTTTCTCTCTCTCAATCTCTCTCTTCCTATCTTGCTCTAACCCAAAGTCACAATCAACAAATTAGATCTATCATTACTAAATTAACACTTAATAAATAGAAAATTTAGATCTACCCAAATGATTAAAACATTACCTCTTGCATATGTCTAAATTACTACCTAAATCATCCAAAATATTAAAAACTCTTGCAAATGTCTAGTGAGAACAAATAATCAAAAAAAAATGTTAAAGAATACCTTAAATTACTGATTTTTGTTCAACTCACATGAAACCTAGGGCAGCCGGCAGTGTGAGATTCAGAGTGAGATCGACGGCGGCAAGTGACAGCAAAGGTTGACCGAGCGAGAGAAGGCCGGTGTGGGGTCGGCGGTCGAAGATACTTCGTCGGCGGTGACAAACGGAGCTCGATCCAGCGATACGGGCGGAGGCAACGGGAGAGCGACCGAAATGAGAGAGAGAAGGAAAGAGTAGAAATGAAATGCGAGGTGCGGGTTTTTTCGTTTTAGGGCATTTACCGGCGATATTTCGGCGGTCAGGACTACCAGTACCATTATAACTTATCAGCAGCGGTCAAGCCGCCATTAAACCGCCGGTGTATATTGACGTCAGACGGTTTGCCGGCGGTTTTTGGATCGTCGCTAGTACCGATAGCTTAACATAACAAACCCACAGGTTAGGCAGCCGGTAAAAGCCGACGGCTAAACCGCTGGCTAAACCGCCGTTAAAACCGGCGGTCAATAAACCGCCAGTTAGGATCGCCGGTAATCGACATTTTTCATGTAGTGATAGTAATGATGACATAAGATTAATGACCAATTTTTTATTTATGACTTTGGATCATTTACTTGTTGTCAGTTTATTCATTTAATAAAGGGAAATCAACAATTTGTGATGGACTTTGCGACATAAACTTTTTTCTCTAAAATTGCGATGATTTTGTGACGGAACTTGCCAATGTATTTTTTTGTGACGTATTTGCAGCAAAAAAACCACCGCATATTTGTGGTGGATTTTTTTCCACAAATGTGAGGTGGAATTTCTGCCAAAAAACCTTCAAAAATCCACTGCAAATCCGACTCAAATAACTCTATATAAACCGGCTAACTAACCATTTGTTTCATTCGCTCGTTCTGTTTTTGGATTGTGGTTGTGATTTTCTCAGCTCCTTCGATGACGGTCCCATGGCATTGCCTCCTTCGACGATGTTCCTTCCTGTGGCATCAGAAGTCACACTTCCTTGTCGATCATCTTTGCAGCAGCTGTCCACCCTTACTACATGTCGTCTCCTTCGACGACGTTCCTTCCTGTCGCATCTGAAGTTCCTCATTGTTCTTCTTCATCATTTCTTTGATATTTCCTCGTCGTCGTCTCACCTCTGACTGTGACCTTGCTCGGCTCCTTCCACGACATTCCTTCCTATCATATCCAATCGGAGCATGCTCGTTGAGAAGGTATCCATCTTTCTTCCTTAAATATCAAGAGTATATTGCTCATTGTGATGGTGTAATAGATGAAGATATTTATTAGTAGAATTCATGCATGTTGGATCGTTGAATTAGAGGAATGCATCGAGTATACTGTGTGATAGAAAAGTTCCTCTCCAACTTAAGGAAAAATTCTAAAAGATGGCGGTGAAACCTACAATGTTTTATTATGGTGTTGAATGTTGGCCATTAAAAGAGAAGCATACTATTAAGTTAAGTGTTGCAAATATGAGGCTACTTAAGTGGATGAGTGAATTTACTCTTACAATTCTAAAAGATGGCGGTGAAACCTACAATTTTCATGCTGGGCACTTATGAACCTCAATATACTCTTGTTGGATGTCGCTTAAATAAACTTAGGGCTATTGATGATGGAGCAACAACTTATTGCACATTGTAGGGCCTCTTTCGTTTGGAATATGAGTCTTTCATATAAATGATCTAAAAAGGATAGCATCACTAATTCCTTGCACATCGATTGTGGGGGCATCATATCGAACACATCAGTAGCATCCCACTCCTCGATTGTTGTAATCAGTTGGATGAACTCGTTATTTGTGGCCATATCATCCACAACCTCCTTATTTCGTATTTCATGCTCTTGAACATGTTCATGTCACCATTATTTCACAACCGACATATAAGATTAATAGCATAGGTGGCACAATTGAGATGTAACACATGAATAATTCTAAGCTTAAGTTCTTCAAGTGTTAAACTCCCATTAATTCAATTGGATGATTCCTGCCATGGTTGTAAGTAGGTGTGGAGCCGAACAAAATTTGTAGCTCTCCTCGGAATAAAAGAATAAAACACCACATTGTATGAAAGTGCCTAGTTCAGAGTTCATGTCAACATATCTAACAAGATAACTTGTATTCATGCCTCTATTATATTCAAGCAATTGTTAAAACACTTATTATGAAAAATATTGAATATGAAATATTATATATATATATATATATATATATATATATATATATATATATATATATATATATATATATATATATATATATATATATATATATTAGATTTAAGGTAGTATGATAAAAAGAATATACAAATTATGTAATTAATAAGTATAATAAGATGCATGGAAATGGGAAAAGGAAATCCATTTCAGGGCTTTCTGCTACAAACCAAAGGGCAAAACAAATAAAAGGGCAAAACAAGAAGTCTTGGCATTTGTTGGGTCCTCATTTTTGTAAGGCGGTTAAAAGTTTTTTCATTTCGGGTTACATGCCTAGAGCCTCTAAAGCCACTACTATTGCTCTTATCCCTAAGATCTCTCATGCCTCGCATATTTCAGATTATAGACCCATTTCTTTGTGTAATGTGTTCTACAAAGTGATTGCTAAGCTTATTGTTAATAGATTGAAGGTTGTGCTTCCTCACATTATCCATAATAATCAAGCTGGTTTCATTGCAAACAGGACTGCTTTAGATAACATTATCCTTGCTGTGGAGTTGTTAAGGGATTTTAAAGCTGGTAGTAATTTATTTTGTGCCAAGCTTGATGTTAAAAAAGCTTTTGATTCCCTTTCTAGAGATTTTCTCCTCGATCGTCTGAAGCACAAAGGTTTCCCTGAACTCTTCATTAAGTGGATTAAAGGGTGTATTACTAATGTTTCCTTCTGCATATGTATTAATGGCTCTTTGGAAGGCTTCTTCCCCTCCACCTCTGGTTTCAGACAAGGTTGCCCCCTTTCCCCTTTGCTTTTCTGTGTTGCCATGGATGCTCTTTCTTCCTGCCTCCAGTCTCCCAATATCTCGGGTATGATTTGTAATGGGGTTCATATTAACCATCTTATGTATGCGGATGATCTTTTATTTTTTGGTAAAGCTACTGTGCAGAATGTTTTCTCTTAATTAAAGGATGCTTTAAATCAGTTTGGGGCTGCCTTTAATCTAACAATTAATTCAAACAAAAGCTCTATTCTCTTTGCCAAGGACACCTCTTCTACTCATACTATTGCTGAATTGCTGGGTATTCAGCAGCCGAGCTCCTTTCTTACTTATTTGGGAATTCCCATTTCCCCCAGGAGGCTTAAATTTTGCCACTTTCTCCCTCTCCTCAACAGGATTAATGGTCTTCTTGCGGTTTGGAAGGTCAAGTTTTTATCTTTTGCTGGGAGACTACAATATCTGAAATTTACTATTGCCAACACGATTGGTTATTGGATTCGTGGCTCTATACTACCTAAAGCTTGTCGTTCTTTTATCTCTAAGATTTGCTCTATGTTTTTACTTCATGTTAACACTACTGATAGGAAACTGCACCTCATTACTTGGCATAACATCACTAAGCCTAAAATATATGGAGGTCTAGGCATTCTTTCGTTTGATGCCTTTTATTTTGTTGTGGCTTGTTCTTTTATTTGGAGGCTGTATAACTCTAATTCCCTTGTTAGTTCTTGGTTTAGAGCTAAGTTTGAATCCCCTTTCAAACCACCTATGACCTCTGTTTCTATTTCTGGAAAGGTATTTGTGATGTGGCTTTGAAAATCAAGCAATTCCTCTCCTTTTCTGTTGGCCGTAATTGTAATCTCTCCTTTATGTGGGATCCCTGGCTGGATGGTTCTATTCTGGGTGAAACCTTTTGTGATGCTCGGCTTTATTCCAGGGAGGTTAAGGATTTTCTTGTTCATGGCACTTGGGTTTTACCTACTAGTTTACTGATTAATGTTAGGAATGCTATTGAGAATGTGGGCATTCAGGATTATACTGTTTCTAATTGGAAGGATTTGCCTAATCCTAAATTCAAACAATTTACTGAGGTTTTTTACTCTAACCTGGAAGAGGTGGCTTGGCATAAGTTTATGTGGCACAAGAAGGGATCTCTCAAATTTGCTTGTTATGCATGGATGGCCATTACTGGTAAACTTAAATGTGCTGATATTATTTTAAGTAGAGGCCTCTCCATCTCTCCATATTGCTCCTTTTGTGATTGCCAGAATGAAACCCATCATCACATTTTCTTTGAATGTGATTTTTCATTTTATGTGCTTATGTTGATTTTTCCGGCCTTTGGGAGCTTTTTACTTAGGCCTAACTTATTTCAAGTTTATGATTTCCTGGATTTGGACTCTGACTCTTCTTTGGAAAAAAATTTCTGCTACTCTATTATGACATATATCATTTATAATCTGTAGAAGGAAAGGAATTCCAAGCGCTTCTCTAACACATGGTTGTCTCCCCAATTGGTTCTTGACAACATCAAGTTCATTATTAGAAAGAAGACTCATAGCTGGAATAATGTGGATGTGCTCAAACAAAAATTTTCCTCTCTTTTCTAATCCCCTTTATGCCCGTAGATTATTGCTGTTTGGTGGCTGGTTGAAGAGTTTTTTTGAATGGGACAATGATGATCAAAGTGCATCCTGGACTGTTGGCTATTTTCTCTGCCCCTTGGACGGCCCTGCATCGTTTTGGTTGGTTGGTTTTGATTGATGTGGCAACCGGGGTTGTTGCCTTCGTATCCTCCTTCAGTCCTATCAACTGCTGAACGCTGATATGTAGATTGGGTGCTCTCTATTTTACCTGAGTCCCTGTTTTGATTATTTTTTCTCTCTGTTTTCTTTCCTTTGTTCTGACCCAGGAGTTTTTTTTTGGTTTTCCTGGGTTTACTTTCCTTTTCAGCTTTGATATTTACTTGTAACTGCTTTTTCTTTAATACATGAGCTTAGGCTCCAAAATTCCCCAAAAAAAGATAAAAGGGAAGAGTCACTTCTACTTTTTCCAATTTTCTTTTGAAGCCCACAGTTTTCCCTTCACAAGTGGCAGACAATATTACAGTTCAAATCCAATTTGGAAGGCTATGATAAAATCAAATTCGGTGGGGCTTCAAATTAATTTCTTTTGGATCCAAATAAAGATTTGATTAAAACTATGTGCACTCCTTAATAAAAAATTCTCAAAAAGGTTCAAATTTTATGTTAATTTGAAGTCTAAGTTTAGGAACTACATATTTCTATTAACTTAGTTGGATTATAATAACTCATGCAATTGAAGAAATTTCATAGACTCTTAAATAAATTTGAGAAATATTACTAACTACAGCTACCAAATAAAATTAATAATATCCATTATCTGTGTTTTACATTATTAAATGCACATTATCTCATGAATTAGTATTATTAACTAATAAAAAAATTATAACAAAATTAAAACAAAATCAATTAAACTAACATGTTAACAGAAGCTAAACTTCTTGTTGCCTCCTCCGGATCTTCTCTGTGTATTTTTGATGTCCAAAATCCCTTCCTTTTTATAGCCTTCATTTAACTATTCATTACATAAATAAATTTCCCCTACTTTTCGCATTCGTCACTCTATTCGTCCAAACGGGCCAACCGGATCCACCTTTGTGGCCAATCAACGCGCGAATCGAGCGCAATTGTGAGAGTGCGTTGGCCCGATTTCTTGTGGGGACTGCACAAACGCCTTTGGTGCTTTCCACTAAAGGCAAACATTCTGCCAAAACGTTTGACATTTTCTTTAAGTTGCACTCGAATGAGTTGCAACTAGGCTCGCCAGCTATTGATTCGAGATGAGCCTAACTTAAGTGTGACTTGTTAACTCATTAAGCTAATTTCACAAGCGATTTATCAAGCTGATCCCAAGTCGACTTGACTCAATTACTTCCCTAAACCTACAAACCAAATTTCACGAGTCATTTCACCTTGTGTGTGTTAATCAATGAGCTTTAGTGTATATTATATGAGTTATGATTCAATCATTGATAATTTGATGAGAATAAATTTTATATACTATTATGTAATTGCTTCTTGATTGTTTTAGAGATAATTCAAATATTAGTTAAATCATGATGATAATGACATTATGCATTAGGTTTTTTTAGAGCCTCTAAGATTTAGACTTCGTTTAGGACAGTTTTTTTACTATTTCATAAAACAGCTTTTTAGTGCAAATTTTTTTTGTTAAAAGCTGCTTTATAAAGCTGTTTCAAACAAATCGTTAAAGTAAAGCTTAAGATGAACTAGGCAATAGATAAACAAGTGCGCAAATGAAGATTTCAAGATTTAGAAGTTTAATGTGTGATTATTTATTTTTTAATTGTAAAATGATCTACTCAAGGATAACGAGAAGAGAGGTAAAATGAATTAATTTATAACTTTATTTATTTAAATTATATTTTTTATATTAAAAAAAATGTCCTTATAAAAATATTTAAGTTATTTTGGGAACATTTATTTTATCCTAAATCTATTTAATACAATAGGTTTATAATGTAAGGCCCAATTTATTTGTTAAAAAAATAATCAACAATTTTGGTACAATGGAACTGATGAGTTGATTTCATCTATTAACCTAGAAAGAGGGTCGGTAGAGGTGTTTTGAATTGAAAGAAAAAGCAAGCGGGTGAGAAAGAGGGAGGTTGAGAGGAAGAAAGAGACAGAGAGAGAAAGGTTAAGATAGAAGAAGAGATGAAGTAGAGAGAAATACGAGTCAAGGTAGATAGAGAGGAAGATTGGGAGAGGCATATTGGGTGAACTAGGGTTGATAATCAATTGAGAGTAAGAAGAAGTCACTACAGAAAATTCAGTCATTACCAGCAGCTTCGAACGGCGGTTGTTTAGCCGCTGGTAATAACGGCGGTTTATCCGACGGTTTGGCCGCCGGTGAATACCGGCGGCTCAACCGGCCGTTATGGAAGCATATGCCGCCGGTAATAGCGGCGGTCACAAAACCGCCGGTTTTAAAAGTTACCGGCGCTGCACCGGTGGCCAAAAGCGCCGGTGTTAAGTGATTTACTTACCGGCGGTTAAAGCCGTCGGTAAAAGCCCTAAAATGAACCAACCATAGCCTCCCATTTCATTTCATCTTCTCCGCGTCTCTCTCTTCTGTCGCGCTCGCCCGTCTCCTCCGCCCGCCTCTCGCACGACCGAGCTTCCTCCGGCCACCGACGACCTGTCTCCGGCCGACGACGAGCACTCTAGCAGCCCTCAAACTCACACTGCAAGGCCGCCGGCGAACATCTTGTTCCGATCCCGTGCGCGACGCCGCCTGCAAGGTGAGGTTTTTTTTTTTTTTTTTTAAATGTATTTCGCTTGAGTAGATCTAAAACTGAATATATGGGGTGTAATTTTAGTAGCAATAGACCTAGTGAGCAGTTTGTGACTTAAGATGTACTTTGTTGTGGAGAACTATGCTTCATGTTGATTTGAGTTCTTGAGATTGACGCCGTCAAATACAAGATGGTTTGATTTATGTTGAAATGTGTATATATGCACTTTGTTGTTATGTTTTTTGTTGATGTACTTTATTGTATGCTTTTTGTACTCTGTTGTATGTCAAATACAAGAGTTTTCTTAAATATGTATAGATGTACTTTGTTGTTTGCTTTTTGTTGATGATATTCTACATGTTGATAAGACTAGAGAGGGAGTTGAAGGTAAACTCGAATTATGGAGGTTAATTTTAGAGTATAAAGGTTCTCGCTTTAGTAGATCTAAATTCTAAAACTGAATATATATAGTGTAATTTTAGTAGAAATAGACCTAGTGAGAGGAAATAATTAATTAATAAAAGTACACGTTTTAAATATCTTAGATCTTTTGTTCAGAGTGATGGTGAAAAAGAAAGGGTTATTATCAGCACGATTCAAGTTGGATGGTTGAAATGGACGAATGAATCAGGTTTGTTATTGTGTGATAGAATAGTCCCCCTTATTGTGATGGTAAAAATTATATAAGATGGTGGTGAGA
This sequence comes from Dendrobium huoshanense, assembly GCA_016618105.1. Taxonomy (NCBI): domain Eukaryota; kingdom Viridiplantae; phylum Streptophyta; class Magnoliopsida; order Asparagales; family Orchidaceae; genus Dendrobium; species Dendrobium huoshanense. The sequence continues at coordinate 45,332,950 of CM028353.1, read as the reverse complement.
TTTGCAATGCTTTATGACGTCGGTTTATGATAGAATAATCCCCCTTTATTGTTGTTATTGCTTTATGTGTAGGTTTAGAGTTTAGGGTGAACCTCCCTCAAATAAATGGGAGACTGTTATTTTTTTTTCTAATGCTACATGTTTCCGGAGGCCAACCGGTGGTTTAGCCGCCGGAAACGACGATATCAGACGACTGATTGACACCACCGGTAATTAAATATAACCGTCGATAGTTTCCGGCGGTCTACCGACGGTCTCCGGCGGTTGTCTGGCAACAAGCCGGCGGTCATACCGCCGACAATTCCTCTGGTTCTAACCGCCGGTATGCCGCCGGTAAACTATACCGGTGGCTTACCGATGGTTTACCGGTGGTTACCGACGATATTTTTACTATCAGTGTAACGGCCGGACAGCAGCCGGTAAAACACCGGCAGTAACCGACGGTTAAACTGCCGGCCATAACCGGCGGCCAAACCGTAAACCGGCGGTGAAAAAAAAACCGCCAGAAATGAACCGCCGGTAAGGGTATCCGGCGCCCTTTTTACCAGCGGTCTAGGAACCGCCGAAACACCGCCGATTTTTTTTAAAACCGCCGGTAATCATTACTTAACCGCCGGTCCAGGCCGCCGGTAATGACTGAATTTTTTGTATTGAGTAAGATAGACTGAAAATGAGGGATTGAGAACAATAAGCAAAGGATAGAGTGCATAGGTGAATTTTAGTATGCATTCTTTTGTCAATTTTGGAATAAAATGAAGTTAATATGCTTAGCTTAGATGGCAAAGAAATTTTTGTTAGGATTTTGGAATGTACTAGAAGAGTAAATGAAGAAGAGGAGGTAGTCGTTGATTTCATAGAAGGAAGAAAAACGAAAAAAGTAAATTCAAGGCATGCATTTAAATCATAAAAAAAAAATATAATTTATTTAAGTTAATGAAATATTAAATAAATTGCTAAGAATTGATAAGAATATCAATATATTAAATAATGGAATAATCTGTTAACTATACATGTGAACTAGATAATTTAAAAAAAAAAACTAATATCATGACTTAGGCTTCGTTTGGGACGGCTTTTTTATTGCTTTTTAAAACGGAGTTGTAGTACAAATTTTTTAATTTTTGTATTAAAACTCCGTTTTCAGAAGCAACAAAAAAGCCGTCCCAAACGAAGCCTTAATTAAGAAATCACATAAGATTAGAGGACTTAATTTTTAATTGAATAAATTTGATGAATGGAAAATGATAAGAAAATTTTAAATTATAATTATTGAAAGCTTTAAGTTGTAAAATTTAAAAAAAATAAAAAATGACATAGTCAAAATTTGAATGTTATTTATGTATTATTAAAATTAAAATGATAGCTTAATAATCCAATTATATTATTAAATTGTATTATTCAATTAAAAATGCATAAACATTAATTATGGTTTATCAAATTGAATAAAGTAAAAATTAATTATGTGTAATGTATCTATTGGAATAAAGACAAATATTTTTTATAACGGGATCAAATTTAGGAAAGATGAATATGTATGATGTAATAGAATTTATTAACATAAATATTTTATATAAATACTTATAGGCATTCAATTAAAGGAAGCGAAGTGAAAAACTAAAAGTAAAAATTAAGGCTTCGTTTGGGGCGGTTTTTTTAATGCTTTTTTAAAAACAAATTTCTAGTAAAAAATTTTTAGTTCAATAAATTATTGTACTAGAAAGCTGCTTTAGAAAGCAGTAAAAAAGCTGCCTCAAACGAAGCCTAAGTCATGTAAGATTGATGTGGGTACTCTTATTTTTTCTAGATCAAATGTATCAAATGATATTGATATTTGCTAATCAAATATTATTGTAAGGTTTTTTCGATCATCTCTACTTCTAAAAAAAAATTGATCATGTTGAAACAAATGATATATTGCTTATCTTATGTAATGTTCCTTATAGACAAATATTGAATTATATGAACATTGCAAATGAAATGAATTAGATATAAATGCTTATATGAACATACTAATCGATAGAGTTCATTCCCTTAAGATACTAACTTAGAAAGCTAAGTATTATCAAGCTATAAATGAATGATACTTACATTATTTTGAATGATTAACACTAAAAGTAGAATTATAGCATTGTCGGTTTAGAATGCATTTTATGGATCAGTGGCACTTTCGATGTATTGAATGGTGCGCTCATTAGAATATTTATAAACATTCATTTTAATAATATTATTAAGTAATAGTATTTAAATTTTAACCTTATCGTCTGTTCTTATCGAGCTGAGTCATGACAAAGGACACACTGGAGCCTCATATTATTTCATTCCTTCATTCCTTGGGTTGTTATCATATGCACTATTTTCATTCAAAATAAGGATATGCACATTTGAATAAATATGTTGGTTTGAGTAATTCCTTCATGCCAACTGCCTTATCTATAGCAAGAAAGAGTCTAGTTCAATTTTCTTGAAGTAGAATAATTCAAATTTTGTGGAGAAAAGTTCAATAACAATATCATATTTTGAAGGTTTCAAGTTGTTGAATACTGGCTATTAGGGTTTTTTCGGCCCAAATAAAAATGTGATAAAAAGGAGGAGTTGAAGGACATATTAATAGCCAATGAATACCTATAGTCTTTTTAATTATTTTACTTCAAAGCATGGAACCCATGGTTAGAGCATCATATTATGTGACAATTAAGGAATTATAAGAATTTAAAACTCAACTATAAAAATTGTTGGAGAAATATATATTTTATAAGAGCTCTTATAAAGAAAATGATGCAAATTTTAGAATTTGTATTAGCTATAGAGAGCTGAATAAGCTCACCATTAAAAATAAATATTCATCGCCAATAATTGATGATTTTTTTTTTTAACTTTGTTGCGTCCTAGAGTATTCGCGGCGGTAGAGAAATATAGTTTAATGCCTTAGCATTGTACGAAGATCCAGCACACAATTAGATAAGTGAGAGGGTGTAGCATTCATAAGAGACACCAGAGTTTTTACGTGGAAAACCCCTAAAAAAGGGGGAAAAACCACGGGGCCTGGCCCAGTTTGAATGAATCCACTAGTATTTGTAGTCGATTACAAATGAGGCCCTTCCTTGGGAGAAGGCCTTGGATTGATGTAGCAAATGTACATCATATAGATTGTATTACATGGTAGGAGTTACATATACATGTTCATTTGGTCGGAAGGACCGTAGTCGGCAGGAGACCGGGGTCAGAAAGACCGTTGTCTGTTAATGGAGGTCGGAATGACCATAGTAGGCGACGGAGGTCGGGAAGACCGTAGTCGGCAGGAGACCGGGGTCTGAATGTCGGGCCTTAAGCAGGACATCGGGTCTTCAGCAGGACGTAGGGACTGAACCTTGGGCCTTAAACAGGACGTCGGGTCTTCGGCAGGACGTAGGGACTGAACGTCGGGCCTTAAGCAGGACGTCGGGTCTTCGGCAGGACGTAGGGACTGAACGTCGGGCCTTAAGCAGGACGTCGGGTCTTCGGCAGGACGTAGGGACTGAACGTCGGGCCTTAAGCAGGACGTCGGGTCTTCGGCAGGACGTAGGGACTGAACGTCGGGCCTTAAGCAGGACGTCGGGTCTTCAGCAGGATGTAGGGACTGAACGTCGGGCCTTAAGCAGGACGTCAGGTCTTCGACAGGACGTAGGGACTGAACGCCGGCCCTTAAGCAGGACGTCGGGTCTTCGGCAGGACGTAGGGACTGAACGTCGGGCCTTAAGCAGAACGTCGGGTCTTCGGCAGGACGTAGGGACTGAACGTCAGGCCTTAAGCAGGACGTCGGGTCTTCGGCAGGACGTAGGGACTGAACGTCGGGCCTTAAGCAGGACGTCGGGTCTTCGACAGGACGTAGGGACTGAACGTCGGGCATTAAGCAGGACGTCAGGTCTTCGGCAGGACATAGGGACTGAACGTCGGGCCTTAAGCAGGACGTCGGGTCTTCAGCAGGATGTAGGGACTGAACGTCGGGCCTTAAGCAAGACGTCGGGTCTTCGGTAGGATGTAGGGACTGAACGCCGGGCCTTAAGCAGGACGTCGGGTCTTCGGCAGGACGTAGAGACTGAACGTCGGGCCTTAAGCAGGACGTCGGGTCTTCGGCAGGACGTAGGGACTGAACGTCGGGCCTTAAGATGGTGGTGCGGCGAAACTGCGGCGGTGGTCCGGTGAGGCTCTGGCGAGGTTCCTGCAGCGGTCCGGCGGAGGTCCGGCGGTACTTCTCCGGTGGTCCGGCGGAGGTTCGGCGGTGCTTCTGCGGTGGTCCGGCGGTGGTCCGGCGGCCATCGAGGAGGAGCTTCATCCTTCTCTTCCTCCTCTTCTCCTCTTCTCTTCTTGCTTGAGTCCCCTCTTGTGAAGAATGAGGGCTCTATTTATAGATTTTCTGGAGTGGCATGGTCCGTAAATAGGTGTGAGATCAATGGTGAATAAGGAATGGTCAAATGGATGGCCGATGTTAAATCCTACGATCGTGCACCGTTTGTTGGTCATTTGGAGGCCTTAATGAAGTCGGAATTCAGCGATCTTGGGCTCGTTGGATTTGTCTCGTTGAGCCGTTCGATTCGAGTATAAGATCGTAGAAATCGGAGACCGTTTGGTAACTCAAATTGCTGTTTGAACCTTCCAACAGCACTTTGAGCCCTTGATTCAGACTCATTTGGGCTCGGATTGGGTTGATCTTAGTGTCGTTGGGTTCGTATTCCCGAGACGCTCAGTTTGACTATAAGCTCGCTGAAATCAGAGATTGGATGCTCCCGAAATTAAATTTTGAAGTTTCCAACTAGCTTTTTGCCTCGAGATTCGCGTCCGATCAAGATAATTTTGTGATGACGTATCCGTTGCCCCCCTATTTTCGGACGTCGATGTTCCAGAAGTCCGAAAATACTTGTTCTAAAATTTACACTGGCCGAATAACAAAAAATTGCGTTCCAAAAATTAATGGTTTGCTCGAACTTGATCATAGAGGCTCCGTTGAGTTCCGAAAGTGTCGAAATCGAGTCCGGAACGTCGAAAAACGTATCCGGGGACCCCAGAAACGTCCGAATCGGACCGTCCGGGCCAAAAATAGGGCCCAAAACGGACCAGGCAGCCGAACCGGCCGGCCAGCGCCGCCGTTGCCGCCGGCGCGGAACCGCCTGCGTGCGGAACCCCGCGTGCTACAGTGCCCGGACTGCGCTCGCGCCTGGGCTAGCCTTACCCGCGCGCCTTGCGCGCGTGACCGCGGGTTGCTCCCGCGGCTGCTGCCGCCGCCGGCCGCAGCATGGCTGCCGTGCTGGCTGCCGTGGCCGGCCGCAATCTGCGCCTTCTGGCCGCGGATTGGTGAGCTGGCCGCGTCGTTTCGCGTGGCCGGTTGGCTGCACCGACTTTAGTGGGCCCCACTTGTAATATCTCTCGTTCCCTTACTGTTCCTCTCTGATTTGGATTTTCCTCCCAGGATCGTCCAGGACGATGTTGAGATCGTCCAGGCCGATCAGTGCATTGAAAACAGCTGATTTCTGGAGCAAATTCTGGACAGAATCGTCCAGGACGATATTGAGATCGTCCAGGACGATCTGCACTGTTCCTAAAAATCGTCCTGATCATCGCCCTGGAGTATCGGCCAGGACGACCAGAATTGGTCTGATCGTCCAGGCCGATTGAGACGATCGGCCAGGCCGATCAGTGTATGATATAAGGAAATGAGCTCGTTTTGAAGAGAGAGAAATTCATTTTAAAATATCAGATATTTTGAGGAGAGAGAAAGAGAAAGGGAAAATGAGGAAAAGCTTGGTTTTGGAGGCCGCGGAGCGCTTTTCGTCCGACGCTGCTGTTGGGAAAAGTGTAGATCTCGTGGTAAGGACTCCGAACCTTACTTCTGTTTTCAAAGATATTGTGTTTTGACCGAGTTGTGATCTGTTTTGTGTTTTCGTAGTCGACTTTTCGACATGGTTTTGATTTGACAAGACTTTCACCGCACAACTTTTAGTATGTTATAGATATGATTATTGTACACGATTTGACTGTATTCTACGAAGATTTTACCGGTCGGAATTGATTCTACGCGATTTTAATTGAATAGGAAATTATCAGGACTTGATTTGATTTGGATTCTATAGATTGATAGTCTTGCATTGATGCCGTGGTTATTCTGTTGTAATTTGGTGAAATTCAGAATTTGTCTTTTTGCAGGCTTTTTGTGTAATTTCGATAGACTACCGTTACTCTGCCCGATTTTCGTATGATTTCTGATTTTTCCCGGAATTGATAGATTGAATTGATTTGCCTTTGACTATTGATGTGATCGTTCTCGATTTCTTTAATATTGCTTATTGCATCGATTATTGCATTGATTGATTGATTGCTGAAAGACAAGTGGAAACCTAGTTGAACGTTGGTTATAGAAACCAACGTGTATTGAACGAACTACAACAGCACTATTGATATTGAACGAACTACAACAGCACTATTGATATTGAACGAACTACAACAGCACTATTGATATAGATTGACCACTACAACAGCACTATTGATATTGAACGATTGATAACTACAACAGCATCATAACTAGTGTTTGGGCTTGTCGAGTAAGACCAGTGTATGAAATTGCATGTACATGATATTGCATCGCATTAGATTTCCTGATTTGTATTGATTTATTGATGTCGGATCGGTTTATTGATATTGATTGGATTTATCGAATTGATTTACTATTGTACGGATTTCATTGATTTCATCGATTGACTATTGAGCATTGATATAGAAATGAACGGATATAGATATTGCATTGATAGCATGGACATCGTACTACTGCTTATAGATTTATTGTACTGCTGCCTATAGATTTGATAGATTCACTATTGCTACTGTTCTACACCGTATTGACTGATTTATAGATTCCTTGTCTCGTATCGCTTTTCTCATTTGACTTCATTAATTAGATCGTACTGATTTGACCGTAATGATTTGATTGACGAACATTGATTGATTGAATTGATTTATCGAATTGCTTGCCGTTAGTATTGACTGGTTTTATTGACTATTGATTTCCGGATTTGCATAGACTCATTGACCATTGACTGCTTCGGATTGATAGATTGACATGCATATTGATAGCATCGCCGTGCTTTGATTTCAGTTGTAGGCTTTGGTGACCTGCTGGGCTTTGTAAGCTCATTATATGTGGTTAAAATTTTCAGGTCCGAGCAAGGCAACTGGAATGGAGTTCGATCAGAATGTCAGACGAATCCTTTTCGCTACACGGATCTTGGGGTATTACAATTGGTATCAGAGCGAGTGTAGTGAAAGGATTTGATTGATAGTTTGATAGAATGGATTCATTCTGCATACATAGTGATTGACATGTGATTGATTGTGTTGTGTGTTTTGTATGGCTTTCGACGAGTTTTGATTTGGATTTTGATCGATTTGTTTTGCGTTGTTTTTGCTTCGTACCTGTAGGGAAATGTCGGGACGACATTTTTCTAAGGTGGGGAGATTGTAATATCTCTCGTTCCCTTACTGTTCCTCTCTGATTTGGATTTTCCTCCCAGGATCGTCCAGGACGATGTTGAGATCGTCCAGGCCGATCAGTGCATTGAAAACAGCTGATTTCTGGAGCAAATTCTGGACAGAATCGTCCAGGACGATATTGAGATCGTCCAGGACGATCTGCACTGTTCCTAAAAATCGTCCTGATCATCGCCCTGGAGTATCGGCCAGGACGACCAGAATTGGTCTGATCGTCCAGGCCGATTGAGACGATCGGCCAGGCCGATCAGTGTATGATATAAGGAAATGAGCTCGTTTTGAAGAGAGAGAAATTCATTTTAAAATATCAGATATTTTGAGGAGAGAGAAAGAGAAAGGGAAAATGAGGAAAAGCTTGGTTTTGGAGGCCGCGGAGCGCTTTTCGTCCGACGCTGCTGTTGGGAAAAGTGTAGATCTCGTGGTAAGGACTCCGAACCTTACTTCTGTTTTCAAAGATATTGTGTTTTGACCGAGTTGTGATCTGTTTTGTGTTTTCGTAGTCGACTTTTCGACATGGTTTTGATTTGACAAGACTTTCACCGCACAACTTTTAGTATGTTATAGATATGATTATTGTACACGATTTGACTGTATTCTACGAAGATTTTACCGGTCGGAATTGATTCTACGCGATTTTAATTGAATAGGAAATTATCAGGACTTGATTTGATTTGGATTCTATAGATTGATAGTCTTGCATTGATGCCGTGGTTATTCTGTTGTAATTTGGTGAAATTCAGAATTTGTCTTTTTGCAGGCTTTTTGTGTAATTTCGATAGACTACCGTTACTCTGCCCGATTTTCGTATGATTTCTGATTTTTCCCGGAATTGATAGATTGAATTGATTTGCCTTTGACTATTGATGTGATCGTTCTCGATTTCTTTAATATTGCTTATTGCATCGATTATTGCATTGATTGATTGATTGCTGAAAGACAAGTGGAAACCTAGTTGAACGTTGGTTATAGAAACCAACGTGTATTGAACGAACTACAACAGCACTATTGATATTGAACGAACTACAACAGCACTATTGATATTGAACGAACTACAACAGCACTATTGATATAGATTGACCACTACAACAGCACTATTGATATTGAACGATTGATAACTACAACAGCATCATAACTAGTGTTTGGGCTTGTCGAGTAAGACCAGTGTATGAAATTGCATGTACATGATATTGCATCGCATTAGATTTCCTGATTTGTATTGATTTATTGATGTCGGATCGGTTTATTGATATTGATTGGATTTATCGAATTGATTTACTATTGTACGGATTTCATTGATTTCATCGATTGACTATTGAGCATTGATATAGAAATGAACGGATATAGATATTGCATTGATAGCATGGACATCGTACTACTGCTTATAGATTTATTGTACTGCTGCCTATAGATTTGATAGATTCACTATTGCTACTGTTCTACACCGTATTGACTGATTTATAGATTCCTTGTCTCGTATCGCTTTTCTCATTTGACTTCATTAATTAGATCGTACTGATTTGACCGTAATGATTTGATTGACGAACATTGATTGATTGAATTGATTTATCGAATTGCTTGCCGTTAGTATTGACTGGTTTTATTGACTATTGATTTCCGGATTTGCATAGACTCATTGACCATTGACTGCTTCGGATTGATAGATTGACATGCATATTGATAGCATCGCCGTGCTTTGATTTCAGTTGTAGGCTTTGGTGACCTGCTGGGCTTTGTAAGCTCATTATATGTGGTTAAAATTTTCAGGTCCGAGCAAGGCAACTGGAATGGAGTTCGATCAGAATGTCAGACGAATCCTTTTCGCTACACGGATCTTGGGGTATTACAATTGGTATCAGAGCGAGTGTAGTGAAAGGATTTGATTGATAGTTTGATAGAATGGATTCATTCTGCATACATAGTGATTGACATGTGATTGATTGTGTTGTGTGTTTTGTATGGCTTTCGACGAGTTTTGATTTGGATTTTGATCGATTTGTTTTGCGTTGTTTTTGCTTCGTACCTGTAGGGAAATGTCGGGACGACATTTTTCTAAGGTGGGGAGATTGTAATATCTCTCGTTCCCTTACTGTTCCTCTCTGATTTGGATTTTCCTCCCAGGATCGTCCAGGACGATGTTGAGATCGTCCAGGCCGATCAGTGCATTGAAAACAGCTGATTTCTGGAGCAAATTCTGGACAGAATCGTCCAGGACGATATTGAGATCGTCCAGGACGATCTGCACTGTTCCTAAAAATCGTCCTGATCATCGCCCTGGAGTATCGGCCAGGACGACCAGAATTGGTCTGATCGTCCAGGCCGATTGAGACGATCGGCCAGGCCGATCAGTGTATGATATAAGGAAATGAGCTCGTTTTGAAGAGAGAGAAATTCATTTTAAAATATCAGATATTTTGAGGAGAGAGAAAGAGAAAGGGAAAATGAGGAAAAGCTTGGTTTTGGAGGCCGCGGAGCGCTTTTCGTCCGACGCTGCTGTTGGGAAAAGTGTAGATCTCGTGGTAAGGACTCCGAACCTTACTTCTGTTTTCAAAGATATTGTGTTTTGACCGAGTTGTGATCTGTTTTGTGTTTTCGTAGTCGACTTTTCGACATGGTTTTGATTTGACAAGACTTTCACCGCACAACTTTTAGTATGTTATAGATATGATTATTGTACACGATTTGACTGTATTCTACGAAGATTTTACCGGTCGGAATTGATTCTACGCGATTTTAATTGAATAGGAAATTATCAGGACTTGATTTGATTTGGATTCTATAGATTGATAGTCTTGCATTGATGCCGTGGTTATTCTGTTGTAATTTGGTGAAATTCAGAATTTGTCTTTTTGCAGGCTTTTTGTGTAATTTCGATAGACTACCGTTACTCTGCCCGATTTTCGTATGATTTCTGATTTTTCCCGGAATTGATAGATTGAATTGATTTGCCTTTGACTATTGATGTGATCGTTCTCGATTTCTTTAATATTGCTTATTGCATCGATTATTGCATTGATTGATTGATTGCTGAAAGACAAGTGGAAACCTAGTTGAACGTTGGTTATAGAAACCAACGTGTATTGAACGAACTACAACAGCACTATTGATATTGAACGAACTACAACAGCACTATTGATATTGAACGAACTACAACAGCACTATTGATATAGATTGACCACTACAACAGCACTATTGATATTGAACGATTGATAACTACAACAGCATCATAACTAGTGTTTGGGCTTGTCGAGTAAGACCAGTGTATGAAATTGCATGTACATGATATTGCATCGCATTAGATTTCCTGATTTGTATTGATTTATTGATGTCGGATCGGTTTATTGATATTGATTGGATTTATCGAATTGATTTACTATTGTACGGATTTCATTGATTTCATCGATTGACTATTGAGCATTGATATAGAAATGAACGGATATAGATATTGCATTGATAGCATGGACATCGTACTACTGCTTATAGATTTATTGTACTGCTGCCTATAGATTTGATAGATTCACTATTGCTACTGTTCTACACCGTATTGACTGATTTATAGATTCCTTGTCTCGTATCGCTTTTCTCATTTGACTTCATTAATTAGATCGTACTGATTTGACCGTAATGATTTGATTGACGAACATTGATTGATTGAATTGATTTATCGAATTGCTTGCCGTTAGTATTGACTGGTTTTATTGACTATTGATTTCCGGATTTGCATAGACTCATTGACCATTGACTGCTTCGGATTGATAGATTGACATGCATATTGATAGCATCGCCGTGCTTTGATTTCAGTTGTAGGCTTTGGTGACCTGCTGGGCTTTGTAAGCTCATTATATGTGGTTAAAATTTTCAGGTCCGAGCAAGGCAACTGGAATGGAGTTCGATCAGAATGTCAGACGAATCCTTTTCGCTACACGGATCTTGGGGTATTACACCACTCGTGTAGAAATGTCATTTTTTACTATTTTGGGCCCAAAAAATTCTGAAAAAATCTTAGAAAATTCTAAAAAATTCAAAATTTCTGTATAACTCTAGAAACTTCCCCTCTTCTCTCAAAAAACCTATAAATAGGCCTCTGAGGCCTTTAGAAAAATTGTCCTTTCTTCTTCTTCTTCTCTTTTCTTCTCTTCTTCTCCTGTTTTCTTCTCATCTCCCTCTGTCCTTTCTATTGAGGCCTTCCCTCAGTTTTTGAGGCCCCTCTCTTGGCAAGGAAGTCCGGAGATTTTCTTCTTTCCTCATCTCCCTCTGTCCTTTCTATTGAGGCCTTCCCTCGGTTTTCTGAGGCCCCTCTCTTGGCAAGAAGTTCGGAGATTCCCCCTTCTTCTTCGAGAGATCCTATGGATGTCTGATGTTAATAAGTTGGTTGGAGATATAGGTCGTAGAGACCATTGTAAGGAGGGAGGTTGAAATGACGAGCATACTTCCAGTGTCGGGGAGAAGTATGATGACAGGTAGTAGTCTGACGGCAGGAAGAAGTCCGGTGTCGGATAGAAGCATTGAGTCGGGTAGAGGACCGATGGAAGTCCATCGACGAACAGAAGTCCGATGATGAGTATAAGTCCACTGACGAGCAAAAGTCTAACGACATGGAGAAGTCCGATGTCGGGTAGAGGTGCAGCGTCGGGAAGAAGACCGACGAAAGTCCGTTGACGGGTAGAAGCCCGACGACGATTAGTAGTCCGATGGCACGCAGAAGTACGACGCCGGGTAGAGGTATAATGTCGGGTAGAAGACCGACGAAAGTTCGTTGATGAGCAGAAGTTTGATGACGAGTAGTAGTCCGACGGCATACAAAAGTTCGTAGTCTGGTAGAGGTGCAGCATCAGGTACAAGACCGATGAAGGTCAATCGACGGGCAGAAGTCCGACGACAGTTAGAATTTCGGCGTCGGGTATTAGTCCGTCGAAAGCCCTGCAAGGCAAAAGTTCAGTGACAGGAGGAAATTCAAAATCGGGTAGAATTTTAACATTGTGGAGAAGTCAGATGTAAGTCCATTGACGATATTCTGGCGACGTTAACCAAGGATGTAAGACCTATCCGAGGTTGTATGCGAGAGCCTTTGCTCTTCCGAGGTTGTATGTCGGAGCCCTGCTCGACGACGTTAACCTATGTGGAAGAGGTCGGGAGAATCCACCAAGGATGTGAGACCTTTCTGAGGTTGTATGCCGGAGCCTTGCTCGACGACGTTAACCTGTGTGGAAGAGATCGGGAGAATCCACCAAGGATGTAGGACCTTTCCGAGGTTGTATGTCGGAGCCTTTGCTCGACGACATTAACCTGTGTGGAAGAGGCCGGGAGAATCCACCAAGGATGTAAGACCTTTCCGAGGTTGTATGTCGGAGCCTTTGCTCGACGACGTTAACCTGTGTGGAAGAGGTCGAGAGAATCCACCAATGATGTAGGACCTTTCCAAGGTTGTATGTCGGAGCATTTGCTCGACGACGTTAACCTGTGTGGAAGAGGTCGGGAGAATCCACCAAGGATGTAAGACCTTTCCGAGGTTGTATGTCGGAGCCTTTGCTCGACGACGTTAACCTGTGTGGAAGAGGTCGAGAGAATCCACCAAGGATGTAGGACCTTTCCAAGGTTGTATGTCGAAGCCTTTGCTCGACGACGTTAACCTGTGTGGAAGAGGTCGGGAGAATCCACCAAGGATGTAGGACCTTTCCGAGGTTGTATGTCGGAGCCTTTGCTCGACGACATTAACCTGTGTGGAAGAGGCCGGGAGAATCCACCAAGGATGTAAGACCTTTCCGAGGTTGTATGTCGGAGTCTTTGCTCGACGACGTTAACCTGTGTGGAAGAGGTCGAATCGGATCCCCCTGGGATCGATTTTACCTTGATTGGGAGGGGGCGAATGCTGCATGTATCCCGAATCAAAGGTGAAGAATGGTCTATTTTTAGAACGTTACTGCCTTTTTGAGGTCGAGATCAAGACCTTGCCCAAGGAGTATGAGTCCTGTAGGGGACTGTATGAAACTTATAAGTGATAGAAAGTATCATTGCATTTGCTTGGATTTTTCTGAAATATCATCTAGATGTTGGAAGTATTGGAGGGTCTTTTTGACCATAGTCGGAGTCAAGGTTTCCCCCCAGTCCGGATCTAATTCCTATGAAATTGGTGAAGTAATGACTGATGTCAGTAAGTAGACATGAACTTCTTTATGGGGTTGGAGCAAAAATTTGCCCCCCAGTCGGGAATCACGTTCCCACAGACGGCGCCAAACTGTTGCGTCCTGGAGTATTCGCGGCGGTAGAGAAATATAGTTTAATGCCTTAGCATTGTACGAAGATCCAGCACACAATTAGATAAGTGAGAGGGTGTAGCATTCATAAGAGACACCAGAGTTTTTACGTGGAAAACCCCTAAAAAAGGGGGAAAAACCACGGGGCCTGGCCCAGTTTGAATGAATCCACTAGTATTTGTAGTCGATTACAAATGAGGCCCTTCCTTGGGAGAAGGCCTTGGATTGATGTAGCAAATGTACATCATATAGATTGTATTACATGGTAGGAGTTACATATACATGTTCATTTGGTCGGAAGGACCGTAGTCGGCAGGAGACTGGGGTCTGAATGTCGGGCCTTAAGCAAGACGTCGGGTCTTCAGCAGGACGTAGGGACTGAACCTTGGGCCTTAAACAGGACGTCGGGTCTTCGGCAGGACGTAGGGATTGAACGTCGGGCCTTAAGCAGGACGTCGGGACTTCGGCAGGACGTAGGGACTGAACGTCGGGCCTTAAGCAGGACGTCGGGTCTTCGGCAGGACGTAGGGACTGAACGTCGGGCCTTAAGCAGGATGTCGGGTCTTCGGCAGGACGTAGGGACTGAACGTCGGGCCTTAAGCAGGACGTCGAGTCTTCAGCAGGATGTAGGGACTGAACGTCGGGCCTTAAGCAGGACGTCGGGTCTTCGGCAGGACGTAGGGACTGAACGCCGGGCCTTAAGCAGGACGTCGGGTCTTCGGCAGGACGTAGGGACTGAACGTCGGGCCTTAAGCAGGACGTCGGGTCTTCGGCAGGACGTAGGGACTGAACGTCGGACCTTAAGCAGGACGTCGGGTCTTCGGCAGGACGTAGGGACTGAACGTCGGGCCTTAAGCAGGACATCGGGTCTTCGGCAGGACGTAGGGACTGAACGTCGGGCATTAAGCATGACGTCGGGTCTTCAGTAGGATGTAGGGACTGAACGTCGGGCCTTAAGCAGGACGTCGGGTCTTCGGCAAGACGTAGGGACTGAACGCTGGGCCTTAAGCAGGAAGTCGGGTCATCGGCAGGACGTAGGGACTGAACGTCGGGCCTTAAGCAGGAAGTCGGGTCTTCAGCAGGACGTAGGGACTGAACGTCGGGCCTTAAGATGGTGGTGCGGTGAAACTGCGGCGGTGGTCCGGCGAGGCTCTGGCGAGGTTCCTGCAGCGGTCCGGCGGAGGTCCGGCGGTGCTTCTGCGGTGGTCTGGTGGAGGTCCGGCGGTGCTTCTGCGGTGGTCCGGCGGTGGTCCGGCGGCCATCGAGGAGGAGCTTCCTCCTTCTCTTCCTCCTCTTCTCCTCTTCTCTCCTTGCTTGAGTCCCCTCTTGTGAAGAATGAGGACTCTATTTATAGATTTTCTGGAGTGGCATGGTCCGTAAATAGGTGTGAGATCAATGGCGAATAAGGAGTGGTCAAATGGATGGCCGATGTTAAATCCTACGATCGTGCACCGTTTGTTGGTCATTTGGAGGCCTTAATGATGTCGGAATTCAGCGATCTTGGGCTCGTTTGATTTGTCTCGTCGAGCCGTTCGATTCGAGTATAAGATCGTAGAAATCGGAGACCGTTTGGTAACTCAAATTGCTGTTTGAACCTTCTAACAGCACTTTGAGCCCTTGATTCGGACTCATTTGGGCTCGGATTGGGTTGATCTTAGTGTCGTTGGGTTTGTATTCCCGAGACGCTCAGTTTGACTATAAGCTCGCTGAAATCAGAGTTTGGATGCTCCCGAAATTAAATTTTGAAGTTTCCAACTAGCTTTTTGCCTGCCTCGAGATTCGCGTCCGATCAAGATAATTTTGTGATGACGTATCAAGCTTAAAGGAGCTTCCATTTTCTCAAAAATTGACTAGCGAAAAGGTTATCATTAGTTACATAAGAAAGAAGAAGTTATAGCAAAATAACCATTTGAACAAGAAATGATCAATTTGAATTTGTAGCAATATCTTTTGTACTAAATAATGCCCTAGAGTGTTCAAGATGTACATAATTTTTAGACCATTTTTAAATATACTTTTGTTTGTATTCATTGCCAACATTCTTGTACATTCAAAAGATAAAACTTTAGGGGTGTCAATTTCGGGTCACGGGTCAGGTTCGGATCGAACCCGGAACTCACCCGGGTTCAAACGGGTTGACCCTAACCCGACCCGGATAGACAAACGGGTCGGAAATCCGAACCCGGACCCGACCTGACGGGTTGCCGGGTTGACCCGGCCCGACCCGGTTTTGGGTTCTGCTGACGCCGGAAAAGAGGCAGGTGGACGGCGGGGGCAGAGGCGAGCAGGGCGGACGCGAGCGAGGGCAGCGCAACTGCGGACGCGCAGGCGCGCGGGCAGCAGCGTGCGCTGGCAGCGAGCTGGGCAGCGGGCGCGCGGGCGCGCGGGCAGCACGGGCAGCAGTGGGCAGAGGCGGGCAGTGCGCGGGCAGGGCAGCGCGGGGTGGCAGCGAGGCGGACAGCGAGGTGGGCAGCGCAGGCGGGCAGTGGGCAGAGGCGGGATTCGAAATTTTTTGAATTAAACGGGTTCGCAGGTTGATTCAGCAACCCGTCGGGTCAACCCGAATTCGACCCGTTTTTTAAACGGGTCAATTTCTGGAACCCGAACCCGACCCGTTTTGAAATTGGGTCGGGTTCAACCCGGATTTTCCGGGTCGGGTTCAACCCGGATTTTCCGGGTCGGGTCCGAGTCGGGTTTTCGTGTCGTGTCAAATATTGACACCCCTAGATAAAACCAATCATACTAAGCATCTACATATATTTTTACAAGTACTAACAAATATATATATATATATATATATATATATATATATATATATATATATATATATATATATATATATATATATCATTGATTTCAATGGAGGCCATGAATAATATGTATTAATGATAGAAGTTGCTTATAATGATAGATTTAGAGTAAGAAACATAATGGTTCAATATGAAGCTCTCTATTGAAGAAAATGCAAGATACTATGATGTTAAGCACAAACATCTATAGACAAGAAAATTATTATGAGGTTAAGCACCAACATATAGAATTTGATGGTGGAGACTTTGTGTTTATTTAAGTTAGTATAATAAAAAATATGTAGCATTTTTATAAGGCAGGAAAGCTAAGCCTATGTTACGTAGGATCGCATGAAATTATTGAAAATATTAAAAATGGAGCTTATAGACTAATGTTGCCATAATATATGGAAAGCATAGTGTCTTTCATATATATATACTACGATAATATATAGCCGATGAGTCCAATAGAGTTGTCACTAACTCCAAAGACATATAGGCTTCGTTTGTGACGACTTTTTTACTGTTTCTTAAAATAAATTTTTAATTTTTATACTAGAAAGCTGTTTTAAGAAGCAATAAAAAAGTCGTCACAAACGAAACCATAACCTAAGATGATATATATGAAACAACTTCAAAACCAAAACAAATCATTTTGGCTTTGTTTGGAACAATATTTTTGTTGCTTTTTAAAGTAGTTTTTTAGTATAAAATTTTTAATTTTTTATTAAAAATTTGCTTTAAAAAGAATTTATAAGAGTTTTAGGCTTCGTTTGGGACATTTTTTTTTTCTAAATTTTTTTTTTAGTACAAAAAAATGCTTTAAAAAACAGTAAAAAAATCGTTCTAATATAGATGCTTAGGAGAAAGAAACCACAAATATGAGCAATGAATTATGTGATATTATTATATTCTTTAAATATAAATGATAAAATAATGAAATAAAGCGTTAAAAGTTTAAAACCCCGCCTACCGCAGCCGCGCCTTGTCCCGACGAAATCCTTTGCGATTAGTTTCCGCCGTCGATCTCATGCATCGTTCCTGCTCTAGCCGCGCCTTGCTCCCGTCAGCTGCTGCCGTCCCTTTTGCCTTGCCCTAGCCGCGAAGTCCTCTGCCGGTCCTGATGTAGCCCAGGCGCCACCAATCTCGTGCCTCGCTCTCGCCGTGCCTCAGTCACGCCAGGTTCGTTCGTCGCCACTTCGTGCATTTTAATTTGCAAATCACTGATATTTGAGATATGTATGAAATCTGCTATTGTTATTATCTTTATTTTTAAATTATATTGTTTGAAGGACAAATGTTGGATTAGTTTAGTTAAGCTTCGATTTACCTCTATATGAATATGATATTGTTCGCTTTTTACACGAGCTGATTCTTCCAAGTTTAGGGTAAGAATAAAACGTGCTAATTAATTTATTTCATAATTGATTTATTCAACGAATAGTAGGGCAACCATCAACTGCATGTAAAAAGAAAAAATATTTGTGATAATTTTATTAGATCTTGATAAATCTGAAAAAGACCTGCAGGTTTGGCAAGATTCAATTGATATTAGAGTAAAGAAGTAACTGCATCCTCATCTACTTAGTTGAAGAAGTCAAACTTGGGGTCATGTCCATTATTGTCAGATTTATCCATTTGAGAGGTAGTTTAAGGCTTTGTTTGGGACGGCTTTCTTACTGATTCTTAAAGCAGCTTTTTAGTATAACAATTTTAATTTTTGTACTAAAAAACTATTTTAAGACGTAATAAGAAAGCTGTCCCAAACGAAGCCTAAATTTATAGATATGTGCTTCGTGTGTGGCATCAGGTACCATCGCAAAAAAAGGTGGATTAACTGCTAGTGCTCATAGCAAGATGAAAATTGCCAGTTAGCAAGGTCCCATGACAAGAAGGAATATTAGCAACCTCTGTTATAGCTGCCTGAACTCCATTTGTATTAACAACCAATACTTTGCTTACACGTGTATCTACTTACTAGAATACCTATATATAGCTATGTACAACTGACGAATGATAACAAGATTTTACTGTTCATCTTCTTGCTCTCTTCTCTGTCCAAGAACCTCCTCTCTGTTTCTTTATGGTATCAGACGCAGGCCGGTTCTGAGCTTCTTTGCCTCTCCATGGCCTCCTCTACGTCAGCGGCGGCTTCGTCCCGCACGACGGCGATTCTCGGCGACACATCCGACAAACCTCTTCTCTACCCATCTCTCAAATTTATCATTTCTAATCTCAAATCTCTGGTTCCTCACCAACTATCTATGGACAACTATCCCATATGGCAAAATCAGGTATCAAAACTGCTTAAGGCAAATGGTTTTGAATCGTTTCTTGAACCTCCTCCGTTCACAATGTCCGACTCCGATCTGGCGGATCTTGATCCTGACAACACTAAATAGCTACTCACCGATAGAAACCTCGCTGCTGCAATTTCTTCTACCATCTCAGCTCAAGTGCTCCCCTAATGCACCTGGAAGCCACGCACGACATCTGGCATGCCCTGCAAACCCGCTTTCAGTCAGCCAATCGATCTAAAGTAATGCAGCTCAAGAACGAACTACAGAACATTTCGATGCGTAATCTGTCTATGTAAGAATACCTCATGGAGATCAAAAAGACCGTCGACCTGATTATATCCGCAGGATGCAATCTTGATGATGAAGACATCATTCTTCATATCTTAAATGGACTCCCGCCTCCCTATCAATCTTTTAAAACAGCAATAAGAACTTTACAAACCCCGCTATCGTTGGATAGTCTCTATGCAATGCTGATTAGCGAAGAAATTCACATCCGTCAAGACTCTCAACGCTATTCCATCACTACGGATAGCCAAACTGCTTTATATGCCAATTGTGGTCGCAGTCGACGAGGAAGAGGTCGGCAACGGTATGTCAATCCTGGTTCTTCTAAACAAGGATCCAAATCTTCGCTCACCTGTCAGATTTGCACAAAAAGAGGTCACTCTGCGGATGTCTGTTGGCACAGACATAATCCAAATTACATCACACCTTCGTCTCAGCCCACCAACAACGGTCAAGCGCTTCTCGCTGCTTTAGATCAATCATCAACAGAATGGTATCTTGATTCTGGTGCTTCGTCTCACATGACACACGCACCCGACAATCTGGTTCAATCCTCGCACTACCAAGGATCTGATCAAGTTATGGTCGGGGACGGAAGATCCATTCCCATTGCTCATTCTGGCACGGGAATTCTTCCTACCCCTGAGCGTAAGCTTCGGCTCTCTAAACTTCTTCATCTACCCAATATTTCTCATAATCTAATTTCAATCTCTAATCTTGTGAATGATAATTACATTTCCATTCTTTTTGATCCTAACGGT
The DNA here is from genome assembly GCA_016618105.1 of Dendrobium huoshanense. NCBI lineage: Eukaryota > Viridiplantae > Streptophyta > Magnoliopsida > Asparagales > Orchidaceae > Dendrobium > Dendrobium huoshanense. Next base: position 45,313,046 of record CM028353.1, on the reverse strand, counting down.
TTTCTTGTTAAGGATTTACAGACTCACAAAACTCTTCTTCAAGGACCATGTAAGGATGGACTTTATCCCATCTCGATCAAGAAACCCAATGCTAGTCAGAAGGCTCTCTCCACTACTTACACGCCGAAGTTCAACTGGCACGATCGCCTCGGGCATCCACACAAACGCATTCTTGATACTATTTCTCACACTTATCCCTCTCTTTGTATTTCAAATATGAACACTGACTGTACCTCGTGTAAGGCGTGTAAAAGCCACAAACTAGTATTCTCTAATTCTGTAAATCGTAAACGTACTCCTCTAGCTTTACTTCATTCGGATGTCTGGGGTCCCTCCCCAGTTCCGTCTAAACAGGGTTTTCGCTATTATTTGCTTATCTTGGATGATTACTCACGCTATGTTTGGATTTTTCCATTTCTTTTAAAATCAGATGTTACAAAATTTTTTATAAACTTCATTACATTTATTGAAAAACAGATTGCTCATCAGGTTCAAGCCGTTCGGACAGATGGAGGCACTGAATTCGTAAATCATCAATTTCAACATTTCCTTCAAACAAAAGGAATCCAGCACCAACTCTCCTGTCCCTACACGCCGGAGCAAAATGGTGCTGCCGAGCGCAAACATCGCCACATTATTGAAACGGCCAGAACTCTTCTTCACACGGCGTCTATGCCTCCATCCTACTGGCCTGACACTGTGCTTACAGTGGCTCATCTAATAAATTGGATGCCAACACCAACCACGACCAACATTCCTCCCATTCAGCTCATGTTTAACATTGCTCCCGATTACACCTCGCTTCGCACCTTCGGCTGCGAATGTTTCCCGCTTCTTCCTCATCACTCAAGACACAAACTGCAACCAAATGCTATCTCATGTGTAATCCTGGGATACAACAGTAACTACAAAGTTTTCAGGTGCCTCGACCGAAAAACTAATTGTGTCATCATCTCTCGTCACGTCCAATTTTTGGAATCATCATTCCCTTTCTCGGTCAAAGATAATCACACATCTCCACCTGCTTCACAAGATCTCCCTCTGTCTTTTCTCATTCCGTCCTCTACTTTACATCACCACAGAGACATTCAGACTAAACCAACTTCCACGCCAACACTGCAACACTCTCAACACATTGAATTGTCTTCCATCAATCCCTCTGCATCTCTAAATCCTCAATTTATCCTTTCCAGACACAATCCTATGCCGCTTAATTCCCCTCAACGGCATCCCATGGTAACCCGTGCGAAAACGGGCTCCTTAAAGCCCATTCAGAGAATGAACTTGTTCAATCAAAAGGTCTCTCACTCCGATCCCACAAGCTACACCGAGGCAAATAAATTACCTGAATGGCGCAACGCAATGGCAGCTGAGTTTCTTGCCCTTCAAAAACAGGGCACCTGGCAGCTCGTTCCAGCTCCACGAAATGCTCCTGTTCTAGGATGTAAATGGACGTTCCGCACCAAACTGCACTCCGATGGCAAGATTGCACGATTCAAAGCTCGTCTTGTCGCACAGGGCAACCAGCAGGAATATGGAATTGATTATGGTGAAACGTTCAGTCCGGTTGCAAAACTATCGATAATTCGCGTGCTATTCACGGTGGCTCTTCATCATGGCTGGAAGATTCATCAACTGGATGTCGAGAATGCATTTCTACACGGAACAATACAGGAAACAGTTTACATGAAGCAGCCTAAAGGATTTGAGGATACAACAAATCCGAATCACGTCTGCCTTCTCCGCAAAGCCATCTACGGCCTCAAACAAGCGCCAAGGCAATGGTACACCACGTTTTGCAGTCACCTACTTACGCTTGGATTCACACCAAGCACGGCAGACTCCTCTCTTCTCATATTTCGGCAAGATCACATCACCATGTTCTTGCTCGTATATGTTGACGACATCTTACTCACAGGCAACGACGAACCTGCCATTCTTCGGTTTCTACAGCAACTCAACTCAGTTTTTGCACTCAAGCACCTGGGCAATGCCAATCATTTCCTAGGCATCAGGATTCAACATTGCAAAGATAAGTATTTCTTATCTCAAGTTTCTTACGCTACTTCTATCATACAACAAGCTCATCTTATTGACTGTAATTCTGTTGCTAACCCATCTTGCACTAAACTTCCCATAGATCTCAAAATGGATTCCTCGTTTCTCTGCGATCTGCGATCCGTCGGCGTACCGAAAGATTACTGGAGCACTGCAATATCTCACCATCACACGTCCAGATATCGCGTATCCTGTCAACAATCTTTCCCAGCATATGCATGATCCCAAGACGGAGCACTTCTATCTCCTCAAAAGATTGATTCGTTACATAAAAGGCTCTGTCAACTTCGGCCTTCCTATCCTCAAATCGGATCTCCGTCTCACTACCTACTCTGATGCCGATTGGGCAAGTGACCCCGTCACCCGCAAATCTACCTCTGGCTACTGCACTTATCTCGGTTCAACTCTAGTATCCTGGACGGTTAAGAAGCAAACAACCGTATCTCGGTCGTCTACTGAATCAGAGTATCGTGCCTTGGCAGCCGCAACCGCGGACACCATTTGGGTCAAACGACTCCTCTCCGATTTCCACATCCCACATGATATGCCAATTGATCTTCATTGTGACAACACCTCGGCCATTGCTCTTGCAACGAATCCCGTTTTTCACGCGCGAACCAAACATATCGAGATCGATCATAGGTTCGTCCGCGAACACATTAGCAACGGTCACATTCAACTGCTTCCGATCAAAACAGAGGATCAAATTGCCGATGTTCTCACTAAGCCGCTCTCTACACCAAGGTTCAAAATTCTGAGATCCAAACTCACGGTTACTCACGATCCATTCGTTTGAGGGGGGCTATTAGCAACCTCTGTTATAGCTGCCTGAACTCCATTTGTATTAACAACCAATACTTTGCTTACACGTGTATCTACTTACTAGAATACCTATATATAGCTATGTACAACTGACGAATGATAACAAGATTTTACTGTTCATCTTCTTGCTCTCTTCTCTGTCCAAGAACCTCCTCTCTGTTTCTTTAAGGAAGATGAAGTTAATTACTTAAAATTTTGTTGTGATGATAATTATATAAGATTAAGTGATTTCCATTTGTATGTTGTTGACATATGGTGAATCTAAAATTTTGATGTTTAAAAATTAGAATTCAATAAATTAAAAAAAAGAAAAGAAAAGGAAGTCATATTTTCAAATAATAAAAATGGATTATTTTATATAAAATTTATTAAAATAATTAATTTTCACCTAAGATGGCCCACTACCATCATTTGGAGTGGTTGTTGTGGGTGGCTACACATGAATAACCACCCCCTCCTCTCATTCCCACACTTGGCCTGCCTGTATCCCTCTCTTTTCCTTTGCTTTTGAATTTCAAATTGATGTAAGACTCTTATAAATGTTTGATTGCTGAACGTGAATGGATTAATGTTGCTTTGAGGAAATTTTGAGTGTTTTACTTAAGGAATGAGGCTAGGTGGCTGATTTTTATGCAAGGAAGATTGTTTGGTGGTAATCTTCATATTGCTACTTTGGTTAATATCCTATTTTTATCATTAAATTCTAATGGTTTACTGTTTTAATCATCTTCTATTATATCATGTCCACACTTCCAGAATCAATACCCATCCCAACCCTATTAAAACCTCATTAAAGCTACCATTGAAGCCCTCAGTCAAACATGGAAGAATCAAGACTTACTCTTGCTTCAACCTCATTTATGTGATTTTAAGCTCCATAATATCCTATCAAGTACTTTAGAATATTAATAGAGCCATTCCTCTTCACACTCCAAGAGTTTATAACCCCTCATTTCACTAATAGGCCATTCTCTTGGACCCATAAACCCTAATTCTATAAGATGGTGGTGAGACCTACAAAGCTTTATGGTGTAGAATGTTGGCCATTAAAAGAGTTGCAAAGTTGATGATGCTCAGGTGGATTAGTGGCTTTACTCTTAGAGATAGGATACGAAACAAGCATATATGTGAAAAGGTTGGAGTAGCTCCAGTGGAAGATAAAATTAGAGAGAGTCGCCTTAGTGGTTTAGTCATATAAAACGGAGGCCTTTCAATGTCCCGTTCGTTTAGGAGAGTAGATGCATTAGATTTGGCTTATGTTAAGAAAGGTAGAGGTAGACCTAAAAAAATTTGATTAGAATATTTTAGAAATGATCTCTCTTTATCATATTTAAATGAGAATTTGACCCTTACCAAGACAATGGATAAAAATGATTCATGTAGCCGACCCCACATAGTGGGATAAAGACTTGATGTTGTTGTTGTTGCTTTTTTCTTAGCTCGTGATTTATTTTGAAAGCCATTATTTGTGAGCCTGTTTAGGTTCGTATATGACTTTGATAGATAAAATTGTGTGTAGAGAATAGAAGAGGAGAATAAAAAGGATAATGTGAATGACAAAGACATAGAAACTTGTATTCAAAATTATATATATATATATATATATATATATATATATATATATATATATATATATATATATATATATATATATATATATATATATATATATATATATACAAGGCCAAAGGCCTATTTATGCTTATATAATGATCATTCTAGAAATATTACATATATTAACATAATCTAGAGAATTCTATAATAAGTGTTCTAGATTCTTTAGGAGACTGTTAGACCGGTCCACTGGACCGGTCCAGCCGGTCCGCACGGGACCGACTATTTGCAAATTGATGTAAGACTCTTATAAATGTTTGATTGCTGAACGTGAATGGATTAATGTTGCTTTGAGGAAATTTTGAGTGTTTTACTTAAGGAATGAGGCTAGGTGGCTGATTTTTATGCAAGGAAGATTGTTTGGTGGTAATCTTCATATTGCTACTTTGGTTAATATCCTATTTTTATCATTAAATTCTAATGGTTTACTGTTTTAATCATCTTCTATTATATCATGTCCACACTTCCAGAATCAATACCCATCCCAACCCTATTAAAACCTCATTAAAGCTACCATTGAAGCCCTCAGTCAAACATGGAAGAATCAAGACTTACTCTTGCTTCAACCTCATTTATGTGATTTTAAGCTCCATAATATCCTATCAAGTACTTTAGAATATTAATAGAGCCATTCCTCTTCACACTCCAAGAGTTTATAACCCCTCATTTCACTAATAGGCCATTCTCTTGGACCCATAAACCCTAATTCTATAAGATGGTGGTGAGACCTACAAAGCTTTATGGTGTAGAATGTTGGCCATTAAAAGAGTTGCAAAGTTGATGATGCTCAGGTGGATTAGTGGCTTTACTCTTAGAGATAGGATACGAAACAAGCATATATGTGAAAAGGTTGGAGTAGCTCCAGTGGAAGATAAAATTAGAGAGAGTCGCCTTAGTGGTTTAGTCATATAAAACGGAGGCCTTTCAATGTCCCGTTCGTTTAGGAGAGTAGATGCATTAGATTTGGCTTATGTTAAGAAAGGTAGAGGTAGACCTAAAAAAATTTGATTAGAATATTTTAGAAATGATCTCTCTTTATCATATTTAAATGAGAATTTGACCCTTACCAAGACAATGGATAAAAATGATTCATGTAGCCGACCCCACATAGTGGGATAAAGACTTGATGTTGTTGTTGTTGCTTTTTTCTTAGCTCGTGATTTATTTTGAAAGCCATTATTTGTGAGCCTGTTTAGGTTCGTATATGACTTTGATAGATAAAATTGTGTGTAGAGAATAGAAGAGGAGAATAAAAAGGATAATGTGAATGACAAAGACATAGAAACTTGTATTCAAAATTATATATATATATATATATATATATATATATATATATATATATATATATATATATATACAAGGCCAAAGGCCTATTTATGCTTATATAATGATCATTCTAGAAATATTACATATATTAACATAATCTAGAGAATTCTATAATAAGTGTTCTAGATTCTTTAGGAGACTGTTAGACCGGTCCACTGGACCGGTCCAGCCGGTCCGCACGGGACCGACTATTTGCAAAGACGGTGGGATCTCCGCCTCCTGCGGAGATCGAGCGGCCCGTCCGCCCCATTAGAGCTTTTTAGGAAGTTTTTTTTAGAGTTTTGAGAGAAAAATTTGAATGTAGGGATTGTTTAGGGATTTCCTTTTGATTTGTATGCATTAAATAGTTGATTTTCCTAGGGTTTGAGGATCTTGAATTTGGCTGAAATTTGAGATCTCTTAGATTTAAGTTTTCTTTGGGCTCTAGCGGCGTCTAGAGATTTGGGAGAGATCGATCCTCTCGAATTAATGATCAATTGTATCTTGCTATTTTATTCATTGTCTAGTGGAATACAAGTCTCACTTTGAGTTTTCTTTCAGTTTTCCTCTTAAAATCTGTTGTCTTATTGCTGTAAACAGCAGTTTTTATGTGATTTCCTGCTGTGGACAGCAGTCCAGTTACTGTTCTCATTGTTTTTTTGAAGGTTGATAGAAAATACTTGAGATCTACAAGTGTTTTCTATCAAATTGGTATCAGAACGTCGTTTTTGGGACCTTAGGCGGCTGAAATCCTGATTTTTTAGCGAGCTTTTGGCTTACGGAAGTGATATTTTTGAAATCCGTTGGGAAGAAAGATGACCGGAAAGAAGGTTGACTGTAAAGACCATTTTTCTCCCAGGTTCGTCCGGGACGAAATTGGATCGTCCGGGACGATCGGTACAGGTTCTACAGGAAAGCATGTTTGACTGCATGGATCGTCTGGACGAAAGTAGGATCGTCTGGACGAAATTCGTGCAGAGCCGATCGTCTAGGGACGATAATTAAATTCGTCTGGACGAAAATTCTCCAGAGCCGATCGTCTAGGAACGATAATTAATTTCGTCTGGACGAAATTCGTCCAGAGCATGGATCGTCCGGGACAAAGTTGCGATCGTCCGGGACGATCAGTCTGGATATATATAGAAATGAGATATTTTTGGAAGAGAGAATGGCCAGGAGAGAAAAATGAAGGAAAAGAGGATTTTTGGGCAACTCCGGTCTATTTTCGTCCGTTGTGACAGTTCAAGAAATTGGTGTATGCAAGGTAAGGCACATTCCGCCTTTCTCAATTTTTAGAACGGTGAAGTTTGAACGATTATTCTGTCCGGATTTCGTTTTCGTTAGCGAATTTCGTCTGTATTTTCCGATTGGTTCAGTTTTTACCGCTTTACTTTTGATATATTTCTGAGGTGCCGAGTGTGCACGTTTTGATTATTTTCTGGAGAATTTTTACCGGATAGTTTTGACTTGGCTGTGTTTTATTTTGACTGTGATTTCTGACAAAGTCCGAAATTGTCTAGGCAGTAGAATAAAAGTCTTGCAATGTTGTTGTGAATATTCTGTGCTAATTTGGTAATTTGTGAAATTAAGAATTTTTGTGTAAATTCCGTAGACTGTCGTTATGCTGCCGGATTTTCGTACGATTTCTGAAATTGTCCGGATTTGTTATGAAAAGATATGATATACTTGTGTGCTATGAAAATGGAGTTATAAGGGGTCAGGATCCTGTGAGATCCTGTCTGTGTCAGGGAAAAATCTGAAAATCTGAAATGAGCTCTGAAATCTGAAAACAAGTTATGTTCCGGATTTGATGATTTCTGGTGCTATATGCACATCTGTTCTGGTGCCATGAGCACAAAGGGAGACATAAGGGGCCAGAATCCGAGAGATTCTGTTAGTGTCTGGGAAGGGAGGTATAAGGGGCCAGAATCCGTTGAGATGCTGTCTGTGTCAGGGAATATATTCTGATTTTTGATATGTTCTGAATTGATATGATTTCTGATTTTCGTACGATATAATTTCTGATTATGATATGATTCTGTTCTGTTCTGATTTGATCTGATATGTATGATTCTGTCTGATTCGAATTCTGGAATTTTGATTTTTGGAAATTGTTCTGTTCTGATTCGATATATGATTCTGTTGATCTGATTTCTGTACGGATTTGGTCTGATGTGTTTGATGTGGATTCTGAGGATTTGGATTAGAGGTTTGATGTCTTGCTGAGCTGTTGTAGCTCATCCTTGTTTTCTGCGTGGTTTTCAGGTTCTGGGAAAGGGAAAGAAGTCTTGGAGTAGAAGTTCAGAGTCTGATCTGTTATAGGTATTTTGTACTTTTGATTTTTGTACAGTCATGACTTTTCTGTTCTGTTTTTCTTTCTGTCTGAAAGCCATAAGCTGTATTTGTATATGATTCTCTTTCTGAGGAAGAAATGATAGATGATCTGATCCGCTGCATTTGATTTTTATAGTAGCTCTGTGTCTGTGTGTGTGTAAATGTTTGGAAGAAAGTTCTGAAATAAATTCCAAAGCCAGATCCTGGAATCAGTTCAGTCAGTTGAGTTTGGGCACGACCCGATGCGAGCGAGATCCGTCCCGGTCGGGTTGGGTCGTGACATTGACGTCTTGGAAGACGAAGTCGTCCAATTGAAAGCCGATTTGGAGGAAAGATTCTGCAACTTTCAAAATCAAATCACCTCAAACAATGAAAGGTTGGAGGGGAAGTTCACCGCGATGGAGGAAATGATGAAGAAACTACTTGAAATGAAGACCAATCCGGCGACATCGGAAGTAAGGGAGACTACCGACGGCTATGGCATGGGAGAAAATCCGAACCCCTTGAGGGGGAGGAGAAATTCGTAGGTAGATATCCTGGAGGAGGAAAACTACATGCCACCTCCAGAACCGCTTTCTAGAGAGGAGATGAGTAGGGATACGACCAACGGGAGGCTGATTTGGTCGGAAAGAGGGAAGAATTCAATCGCTGAGGTGTTGAATTTGAAAGTCCAGCGTCGAAGGGTTGAATTTGAAGGGGGAAGGGAATAAATTCATCGTCGAGGTGCTGAATTCGAAAGGATTCAGCGTCGAGGGGCTGTTTTTGAAGGAAGAAGGGAGGAACGTCATCGTCGATTTGAAGGAAGAAGGGAGGAACGTCATCGTCGAGGTGCTGAATTTGAAGGAATTCAGCGTCGAGGTGATGATTTCGAAGGAAGAAGAGGTGAGTATGAAGAGGGATTCGAATATAATCGTCGGAGGGATGATCGGGACACTTGGGGAACTCTTCCCCTTCGAGGAATGGGAGGTTATGAAGGATACCGGAGAAACGAAGGAGATCCAAAGGTGAGGAAGCTGAAGATGCCCATCTTTGAGGGTGAGGATGGCCATGGGTGGATTTATAAGGTGGAGCGATATTTTGTTGTCAATGGGCTGACGGAAGGAGGAGAAATTGACAGCAGTAGAAATGTGCTTGGAGGGAAAAGCCTTAGCCTGGTATCAGTGGCGTGACAGACGGGAGCCTATTCGGAGCTGACGAGAGTTCAAAGAATGCTTATTAGAGCGTTTTCGAGCAAATGAGAGAGGAGACTTCTATGAGCAATTCTTTGCCCTTTCCCAGGAAGACATGGTGGCATATTACCGGGACAGGTTTGAGTATCTGGCTAGTAGGCTAGATCATATCTCGGAGACAGCTCTGGAAGGGAATTTCATGAAGGGGCTGAAATCGGAGGTAAGAGCAGTAGTCAGAGTGTTGAGGCCAAGGAATCTAAGCAAGGCCATGGAGTTGGCCCAGTTGGTGGAAGACTAGAAGAAGTCTTAAAGAGGGGCTCAAGGAAACTGCTCAGGAGGCTCTTACAGGACGACGACCACGCTTCTAGCATCCAAGGGGCCTGCATCAGGCAACATTAATGAGATCACCCAGGAGAAGCCAGTAGGAGGAGGGAGTGGGGAAAATTTCAAGAGGCTGACAGAGAAGGAGATGCAGAATAAGAGGACAAAGGGGTTGTGCTTCAGGTGTGATGAGAAGTACATGTCGAGGCATAGGTGCAATGACCGAACTCTTCAGGTTCTCCTTGTCTGTGAAGACGAGGAAGATGAGGAGGGAAGTGGGAGCAGATTTGAAGAGGAGAAGTTGCACCTGGATGTGGCAGAAGTCTCTCTGAACGCTGTAGTGGGATTCACTCTGAGTCACACTATGAAAGTTAAAGGAGAGATAGCTGACCGTGAGGTGGTGGTGCTAATTGATAGTGGGGCTACTCACAATTTCATTTCCACTCAGGTCGTTGATCAATTGGGAGTGAAGTTGGTGGACACCGGTTGCTATGGAGTGATGATGGGTATAGGGATGGTGGAGAAAGGCCAGGAGATCTGTAGATGAGTGGTGTTGACCATCCAGGGGATTCAAGGGATGACTTTCTCCCACTAGAGTTAAGAAGCACTGATGTCATCCTGGGGATGAAGTGGTTGCAAACCTTGGTGGAAACCAAGGACAATTAATTGGGGAGCACTCATGATGGAATTAATGGTGGATGGGAGAAAGGTGATTATAAGGGGAGATGCAGGGCTATCCAAAGTCATGACATCACTTAAGACCATGGTCAGGGATATGCAGGAAGTGGGGGAAGAGTATTTGGTGGGACTACACAAACTGAATGTGATCAGGATGGAGGAGGGATGAGACATTTCTCTTTTTTTACAGCCCTTGGTTCAGCAATATAGTGAGGATTTTCAGTCACCTCAAGGATGGCCACCTCCGCGGGAACACAAGCATATTTCCACCTTGAGGACAAGGTGGATCTTTGGGAGGGGAGTATTGTTAGACCGGTCCACTGAGCCGGTCCAGCTGGTCCGCATGGGACTGGCTATTCGCAAAGACGGCGGGATCTCCGCCTCCTGCGAAGATCGAGCGGCCCGTCCGCCCCATTAGAGCTTTTTAGGAAGTTATTTTTGGAGTTTTGAGAGGGAAATTTGAATGTATGAACTGTTTAGGGATTTCCTTTTGATTTATATGCATTAAATATTTGATTTTCCTAGGGTTTGAGGATCTTGAATTTGGCTGAAATTTGAGATCTCTTAGATTTAGGTTTTATTTGGACTCTAGTGGCGTCTAGAGATTTGGGAGAGATCGATCCTCCTCTCGAATTGAGGATCAATTGTATTTTGCTATTTTATTCATTATCTAGTGGAATATGAGTCTCGCTTTGAGTTTTCTTTCAGTTTTCCTCTTAAAATCTGCTGTCTCATTGCTGTAAACAGCAGTTTTTATGTGATTTCCTGCTGTGGACAACAGTCTAGTCACTGTTCTCGCTGTTTTTCCGAAGGTTGATAGAAAATACTTGAGATCTACAAGTGTTTCCTATCAGAGACCTTTCATATTCTAGAGTTTTATTCAATAAAATTTTCTAGATTTCAGAGGAATACAAAAAAAAAAACGGTTGAAAATTTCAAGAGTAATTAATTTTTGTTTATTTTCTTAAACAAACTTTCTCCAATGAGACCGGCGTAGGCTGGGTTTTGTAGAACTTGAAGGCCTTGGGGTTATTTCTTGTGCTCCATTTATGTGAGCTTTCCATGAATAAAAACATCGGAAAGGTCAAGCTGAAGCTAGTCATGAGAACAATGTGGGTAAGATACAAACATTTGGCTTTTTTTTTTCTCAACTGGACTAAGGGTTTTTGGCATATTCACAGCCTTATTCTTGCTCGAAGCCTTGGGTGATGAGTTTCGCCTTGCGTCGAGCAATATATCATATATAGTCAGTGGCGGAGCCAGAAAATATATCTAGGGGGGGCCTAAATTTTTTTTTTTTTTTAATTTTCCTTTAACTTTTTACACTTAGGCTTAGAATCAATATAATCAGTATTAAAAATAATAAAACTTTGGTAGTAATTAGTTTATTTTCTTTCTTCACAAAATGAATTCAATCATCAAATCACTTGATTTCTGCTAGAACATGTTTAATATATTAATTAAATATGTGATATTAAAAATCTCATTGCACAAAAAAAAAAAAAATCATAAAATCTATTTAAGATCGAATTAATATAGGATTAAGATAATATCATTCAAGAAAAAATGTAAATAAATAAAAAATTAAATTGGGAGTGATTTGAATGGATGATCAATCTTAATGGTGGACCGTTTATTGGGCATTTAAATGTCTTAGTAATATCAGAATTCGGTGATCTTGGGCTCTTTGGATTCGTCTTGTCTAGCCGCTCGATTTGACTATAAGAATGTCATTTTTGGAAACCGTTTGGTAATACAAATTATGGTTTGAACCTTCCAAATATGATTCGGGTCTTTGATTTGGAGTCATTTCGGTTCGGATTGAGTTGAATTTGGTGTTGTTGGGTTCGTATTTTCGAGACGTTCAGTTCGACTATAAGTTTATTGAAATCGGAGTTCATATGGTCTCCGATTTAATTCTTGAAGTTTCCAACTTAATTTTATCTTAAGATTCAAAAAAAAAAAAAATCAATTTTTTTAGGGGGGGCACGTGCCCCCCCTTGCCCCCCCCTCCATCCGCCTATGTATATAGTACTAATCTTAATGCAAATTGGACGGATATGTATTTCAGTCTGATGCAATTTCAGTCATGACATAATCACCCACTTTTTTTCATCCTAAATATTAAATTATTTCTATCATTTTTAACCTTTTTTTGATTCGTCACTCATTAATAAAATTGTTAACATCGCCCGAGCATTCACATCTTTTTATTGGCTTCATAAGAACATTTGGCATTAAGTGAGAGAAGCAGGTGATGCTAGGTTAGTTCATTGAAACTCAATACAATATCAGATATAGCATTTAAATATGTAAGTTATTTAACTCATTTGTTGGCATTATTTATTTAAGACAATAAAAAGAGGTTCACATTTAATACTTGATTTGACATATGGAATCATATGAGGAGTTTGTCCTTATAAAATCAAGAATATTGCATGAATCACGTAGAATAGGTATTCTCTTTTTTGGCCCTTTGCATTTTTGGTTTAAGAGAACCAAAAGAATATTATGGTTGAATCTCATCATTTAAATATTTCAACAACACTATTAATGACAAAATTCCAGGCCACGAGAGAGGAAGGTCTGCAAGATGAGATCTCTTTGGGAAGGAGCTTCGACCACCGCCCCTCTCCTTACTCGTCGTGATAGAGCTTCATGGTCTCCCATGAGCGGAGCATTGGGATTTCATTGGGAAGGGCATCGATGGGGCCGATAGCGTGCTAAGCTAGCGATCAGACTGGCGGTGTGCGAAGTTGGTGATGGGATCTACCACATGGGCCGGTGGCTAGGGGTGTCAATATTTAGCACAACCCAAAAATTCGACTCGAACTTGACCCGAAAATTTTGAGTTAGGGTCAACTTGGACCTGAAATGGGTCGGGTTATGGTTTAGCAAATCGATCTGTTTCAAAAATCATGTCGGATTCGGGCTGATCCAGTAACCCAAATTTGACCCGTTTTGACCCGGAAACTCAAGATTGATCCATTTTTTGCCCAAAAATTAGATATTGACCCTTTTTTTTTATTTGAAAACTAGCAAATTTTAGTCGGTCCCGGGACGTCATTCAGTCACGTTAGGTTGACCTGGACCCAAAGCGGGTCAGGTTCAGGTCCGAAAAACCAAACAATTTTCAAAAAATGGGTCGGGTTCCGGTTGACTTGAGTAGTGTCAGGTCAGTTCCGAATTCGACCCAAACCCGACCTGTGATCCGAAATTGACACCCCTGCCTCACTACAGGAAAATCTCTTCTTTCTGGCGGAATATTTGATAGTTTCCGGCGTATTTTTAAAGTTTCCGACGGATTTCCGGCGAAATTTTGTTCGCCAGAAAATCGAGCGTCGGAAACTTTTTCCGTCGTAGCAAATCCGCCGTAATGTTTTTTCGGTGGAAAAAAATCCGCCGGAAACAAATAAAAAAAAAGCGTTATGCGGGACAAACCCGCGCCTGTCCCAACTCCGAACCCCGCCACCCGTCACTCCGAACCCCACCTGCGCGTGCGCGGAACCAGCGCGCGAACCCCTCTCCCGCCGCCGCCCCGCCAGCACGCGAACCCCCCCGCCGCCCCGCCAGCGCGCGAACCGCCCAGCCGCCCCGCCAGCGCGCGAACGCCGCCCTGCCTGCGCGCGAACCAGCGCGCGCAGCTCCCGTGATTCGAACCCGCGCCAGTCCCCCCTCCGCCTGCGCTCAAACAAGCGGTGGAACAACCACTTTGATGAGGGGTAAAATATGTCATGAATCAAACTATTTTAAATTTATATATAAAATTGAAAACTTAATTTAATTATTTAAAAATTAATAAATTAAAATATTTCAGTTAAATATTAAATAAATTATTAAAATTAATAAATAATTAAAATAAGTTATTAATTTTATAATAAATTAATTATTAATTTAGTAACTTTTTATATTATTTTAAAACACTTCAAAATAAATTATTGAAGTTATTAGTAAATTATTTATTATATTAAAATTGATTATAATAATTTTTCAAATTATTTATTTTCATAAAATTTTAAATCCGTCAGAAATTCTGCCGGAAACTCTGCTGGAAAAAATCCGCCGAAAAATCCGTCGAAAATTCTGTCGAAAAAAATTTGACCTTTATCCGTCGGAAATGCGTCGGAAAAACTGCCGGAAACAATTCCGTTGGTAATAGACGTTTTCCTGTAGTGCCTGGTGGCAGTATCAAAACAACATTGGAAATTTCAATGGGGTAAGTTATATATTTTTTTAATATATTTAATATTTTGAGTGTTATATAAGTAAATATTGAAGTTTAGATTGATATAATGAGAATCAACTTACTAATTTATAATCCATGTAGAAATAGTCAGAGTAAATAAGCATTATAAAAGAAACAGTGAATGGCTTAGGAGTTAGGACTTCATAGCATTTGCAAGAGATAGAGAGACAGAGAGAATGGAAGTAAGAAATTATGAGAGCAAGAAGGAAGAAGAAGATGGCAAAAGGCGAGCTTCGATCAGATCGAGATGGAATATTTTTATGCATGCAGATGCAACTGACTTCTTCCTGATGGCTTTGGGATTCCTCGGCTCAATCGGCGACGGCTTGTCGGCGCCGCTGATGACTTTTGCCTGCAGCTATGTGTTCAACGACCTTGGCTCCAGTTCTACCAGTACTACTTTCATCCATAACATGAACCGTAATACCACTTTATTACTCTACGTGGCTGCGGGTTCCTTTGTGCTCTCGTTTATAGGTAACACATCCAATGCTTTTGTTCTCAGAAGTCATAAAATCAAAGTTTGTTCATAAAAATTTGGCATAAGGAGCTGTTTTGGTTCAATTTTTTTTGTAGCTTTTTGTAATGATGGTTGTAAGTTTCATTCGGGATAGTTTTCTTACTGTTTTCAACACTAGCTTTTTTAGGTTTCGTTTGATTCGGCTTTCTTTCTACTTTTTAAAGCGGCTTTTTAATACACAAGTTTTAACTCTTGTACTAAAAAGCAGTTTTAAGAAGTAGTAAGAAAGTCATCCGAAACAAAACCTTAGCATTCAATTTTTTGAAGCGGCGAAAAGGCAATGGCGAAAAGCTGCCCCAAATGACGCTATAAAGCTACTATGAAGAAAGAGCTTATTTGAAAGTTGTTGTAGAAGAATTGTTTGAAAGCAGCAGAAAAAATGATGACCAAACATAAATTATGGTTGTGATTTGAAAAGCAAATCAATATAAAACTGCCCCAAACAAAGCCTATATTAGAAAGCATACATGACATGGCTTCGTTTGGGACGACTTTCTTTCTGCTTCTTAAAACAACTTTCTAGTACAAAAGTTAAAAATTTTTGTACTCAAAAGCTACTTTAAAAAACAGTAAGAAAGCCGTTCCAAACATAGCCATAATCTACTGATAAAGTAATTATATTTTAAGATCCAAATTAATTAGATTTTAATGAGGATATGCTCATTTTGTAGAGGGCTACTGCTGGACAAGAACAGGAGAAAGACAAGCATCGAGAATGCGCATACGTTATTTAAGGGCGGTTTTAAGACAAGATTTGGCATATTTCGAGTTCAAGGAGGCATCCACAACAGAAGCTGTGAATGATATTTCGAGCAACTCCTTATTCATCCAAGATTTTCTCAGTGAGAAGGTATGCTCATGTAATTATTCTTTCAGCATTAGATGATTCATAGGAGTTCACAGCTTTCAAATAATTTGCGTTTGAATTAGGCTGTCTGTTTGGGATAGCTACAGCTTTTTATAAAGTTGATTGCAAATTTACTGTGGCGAAAACAACTTAGTTACTATGATTATAAAAAATTTCCGAAGAAAAACATAAGTACTGTCTTGAAATCAAAATAGCAAAGAAGCTATCCCTTTATAATTAGCAAAAATTTGAAAAATGAAAAATGGATATTAGAAAAATAATAAAATTATAAAACTATATATGTATGCAATAAATATTTGTTTTATTATCTATGTATTTATTTAAGTCACAATGTCACTTTAGAGTCATACATTATCCCTTTATAAAACGAAAAATTATTAGGTGCGGAGTACAGACGGGGAGAACACCGTCTGCACACACACAGGGTACCAAGCAGTACCTAGTGGTACCCAGTGGTACCGAATGGTACCTAGCTGGATTTTATACTAGTGTGCGGACGGTTCTCCCCGTCTGCACTCCGCACCTAATAATCTCTCTTATAAAACATATCGCCGCGCCAGCTGGAGTCTCAGTGCTTGTCCGGCGTTATTTTCAGCGATAGTCTCTCTCTCTCACTTGTAATCATTTCTCTCTCTCTCTCGTAATAATTTATCAAATTCTTCCTCAGCAAAATTTATTGCATGCATAATAGGGATAAAATGGAGATTATGCATTTGATCGATTTGAACTCGAGGTATTTTTGGACTTGATTAATTAATCGAGCTCGAGTTTTATTTTAAGAATTCAAGCTGGCTCATGAGCTGATAATTGATAATTTTAAAAATTGAATTATTTTAAATTGTTATTTTAAAAAAGATAAAATATAGGTTAATAAAAAATTATAATTTGTGATGCATATTATTTATATTATGAAAGAGTTGAATGATTGTTTTATTATTAATATAATTAATTATTTTTTAATATAAGTAATTAATATTATTCATCCACTAATCTCTAATTTTATTTTATAATTGTTTTTTTATAATAATAGAAAAAGCTCTTTCAATTAATATTATATCCATTGATTTTAAAATAAAATTTAAATTTTTTAATTTATCATGATGAATTTTTTATTATAATATTCAAATGTAACTTATTTTAATATAAAAGTTGGTTAAATATAATTTTATTTAAATAAATTAATAAATGATAATAATATTTTTTTTTCTTGAGAGGGCCTATGACCCATAGTTCCTAGGGCTGCAAACGAATCGAGCTGAGCCGAGTATGTGAGTGTTCATGTTTGCGTTCATTTAATATCAGGTTGTTCAAGTTTGGTTCATGTCTGTTCGGGCTTTATTGTTTGTGTTCATGTTTGGTTCATTTAAATTAATAGGTGTTCATGTTCGGTTCATGTGCAGTTCATGTTCGTTCATTTAGTGCTTATCGAGCTTGTTCGCGAACATATTTAACGAATTTTTTTTAACTATCAAACAAATACGTTCATGAACATATCTATGAACAAACACATTTATAATAAAAGCAATTATCTATGTAACAAAGACAAATGATTACTTATATTTATTATTTCCATAGTCAAAGGAACCGAGCTTTTATTGAGGTCCTTATTGAGCTTAATATCGAGCTTGTTCACGAACTTCAAATGATATTGCTCGCGAACATAAATGAGTCGAACACGTTAGTGTTCAAATTTGTTTATTTAAGAATCGAGTATTTAAAATATTGTTCAAGTTTGTTTGTTTAGTTAATTAAACGATCACAAACGAGCTTTAATCGAACCGAACAACGAGTAGCTCGTCGAACGTTTGGTTCGCTTGCAGCCCTAATAGTTCCTAGTATCAAGAGATTATTACTACAGATGTTGAAATTTAATAAAATTGTAATTTGATAAAACGGTTGAATTAATATCAAAATAAAAGCAAGACATGGTTCTAATATTTTAGGAATATAAGAATTAAAGATCAAAAGACAATCAAACAACCAAATGATTCCTTTTAATTTTCAATTGACATATTCAGTTTCATCACCTTTCAATTTAGTAATCGATCAGAAGCTTCAAAGAGATTTCAATGCCAAAAGAGTTTGGAGAAAAATCCTACTTATACTTCGGATTGATTAGCATGCATAAAGATAGTCATTTGAGTTACATCTATAGTGGTTACTTCAATTATTAAGGTTTCGTTTGGGACGATTTTCTTACTGTTTTAAAAGTAATTTTTTAGTAAAAAAAAAATTATTTTTTTACTAGAAAGCTGCTTTAAGAAGTAATAAGAAAATCATCCCAAACGAAGCTTAAATTACCGTTAGAATTCGTCTATGAAAACATCGAAAAAAAATAAGAAGAAGAGGAATGAACAAAAGAATCAAACTAATGAATATAAACAATATGACAGAACATTATTGTCATAGTCTTTCTTATATAAATATCATGAGGATTTTAAGTGTCCTTTCTTGTGTTATATATGATGACATGGAGTCTTAGGAAGCCTGTGTGGAAGGAAAAATTATTCTGTGCGGAGGCCGGACACAATTCTATGTTCGGAGACGAATCAGGTGCAACCACGTCAGTGGTACAGAGCCGTGATACCAAGCGGTACCGAGCTGCGGTACACAACAAGAAATGACGTGACACATTCTGGTTGGTTTTCGGACGGCGTTCAACGTCCTCACAGAATAATCAATTTAAACCGTGAGAATTCATATGATAAATTAAATTAAATTAAATTCTAATTAAAAGATCACTTGAATATTATTTAACTCTGCCAAATTTCTTAAATAAGCTTAATAATTAATAAAATAATTAATCTAAAAAGCTTAACTAAATTCAAGAGCTGCAATCTGTAACCATTTAAAATCAAAAAATTAATTATTTTAATTAAATTTAAGATTTAAAATTATAAATCTAAATAAATTTAAAACTTGAAATTAAACCTAACTGAAATAAGTATTTGAAATAACTAATTTAAAAATAAAATTAGAATTTAATCCAAAATTTAATCATAGAGTTTAATAAAAAAATTTCAATGAATTTAAGGGATTAATTAAAATCAAAACTTTAGTCAAATTAAAACTTTAATTTAAATTAATTATTTGAGCAAATCAATTTTAATTAAAATTTAACTATCATTTAACTCATATAATTGATTAATAACAAAATTTAATACAATCAATTAAAAAAAAAAACATTTTAATGAAGAGAGTCGAGAAATTCATTTTAAATTTAAAACTTAATTTAAATTACTTACTCATCCTTCTTCTACACATTCGCAGCTGCCGAACCTGATTATTAGAATATTAAAATATTAGTTTGTTATTTAGGCTGTATTGTAAATTTAGATAACTATTCCTTCTTGTATTTACACTTGTATCCAAACCTTCTTTATATAAACACTGCTCTGCCTTCCGGTAAGGTAAGTCAGTATTTTCCTATTTCTTGTCTATTCTTTACTTTCCACATGGTATCAGACTCCTACCGCTCCTGACTCCTGTTTTCCATGGCGGATAATCTTCTTCCCCTCTCTCAATTCGGCGTGACTCAAGGGCATTCCGATGATATGCATACTATCTCTCCATCTCTCAAATTCGTGGTATCTCATCTTAAAACTCTGGTTCCAAATCAGTTGTCTACAGACAACTATCCTATTTGGAGAAGCCAAATCTTGAAGCTCTTCCGCGCCAATGGCTTCCATCAGTATCTCGAATCCGCGCCCGACTCCTCTCAATCCTCCATTACCGATCGCAACCTTGCTGCTGCGATCTGCTCGACAATATCGGCGTCTATTCTTCCCTATATCATCCATCTTGATCTCACCTCCGAGATCTGGAAGGTCCTTGAAATCAGGTTTCAATCTTCTTGTCGATCTAAGGTAATCCAGCTCAAAAATGAGCTGCACAACTTCTCCATGAAAAATCTGTCTATGACCCAATACCTTACCGAAATCAAGAAAATAGTGGACCAAATCGCCTCAGCTGGATGCACCGTGGACGCCGAAGACACCATTCTCTACATCTTGAATGGTCTGCCAGCTAAGTATCAATCATTCAAAACTTCGATCCGAACTATGACAACTCCACTCAGTCTTGATACTTTGTACGCGCGCCCTGCTAATGAGTGAAGAAATTCACGTTCAAAACGATGCTGCCCGTCTTTCTTCGCAACCAGACGAACAAACAGCACTGTACACGCGCCGTGGACGAGGTCGCCGAAGCTCCGGACGACCGTCTCAAAACGCAAATCCGAACATTCGATCGAATCAACAGTCTACTGTATCTTGCCAGATCTGTCATAAAAACGGACATTCGGCCAATGTGTGTTGGCATAGGCTTAACACCAACTACAATCCGCAATCTTCACAATCAAGAAATAACAATGCTCTTGTTGCCAAAAATGATACAACGGGTTCCGAATGGTTTCTTGACTCCGGTGCTTCCTTGCACATGACCAATGAAGCAAATAATCTTACGACGGCTACCACCTATCAGGGCTCCGACACAGTTACCATCGGGGATGGAAGAACTCTACCCATTGCCCACTCTGGCACGGGCATTCTTCCAACCCCGTCCCGTAAGCTTCATCTATCTCAAATTTTACACTTACCTTCTATCTCTTACAATCTTCTCTCTATTTCCAATTTAGTTAAAGATAACAATTTAACTGTCATTTTTAATCCTCTCGGGTTTACTATTAAGGATCTCAAGACTCAACAAACTTTGATTCAAGGTCCATGTAAGAATGGCTTATACTCCATTGCGGCGTCCACATCCAGAACTTCCTCCTCCATTGATCAACGCCGGCTATTTGGCATAATAGGCTTGGACATCCACAACCAAGCACCTCTCAGACGATTGCTAGATCCAATCCAGATCTTCATATATCTCTTAATAATTTTTCGTGCATTTCTTGTATTCAATGTAAAAGTCACCGTTTACCTTTTAAACATTCTGTATCCCGGCACAATACTCCACTTGCCCTGATACACACTGATCTTTGGGGTCCAGCTCCGGTTCAGTCTAACCAAGGCTTTAGATATTACATTGTTTTCATTGATGATTTCTCGCGTTTTACCTGGCTATTTCCACTTATTTTTAAATCTGACGCACCGTCCATCTTAATAAACTTTGTTAAATTTGTTGAACGACAAACGAGCTACAAGGTTAAAACTATACGCCAGATGGAGGTCGTGAATACGTTAACAATCAACTCCGATCGTTCTTCCAACATACAGGCATTCAACATCAGCTAGCTTGCCCCTATACTCCCGAGCAGAATGGCGTCGCTGAGCGTAAGCATCGTCATATAGTTGAAACTACCCGCACCTTACTTCAAACGGCAGCCGTTCCTACATCGTACTGGCCAGATGCAATGACAACAGCTACCTTCCTGATCAACCGACTTCCTTCTGCTAACACCACATATAAGTCACCCCTTCAAATTCTTTTTAATATTAAACCGAATTATAGCCAACTTCGCACGTTCGGTTGCGCTTGTTTTCCTCTAACTCCTTCTCATAACAGGCACAAACTGCAACCGAAAGCAAATCCATGTATTTTCATGGGTTACTCAGATCAACATAAAGGTTACAAATGCATGGATAGGATCACCAACCGCATCACTGTTTCTCGCCACGTCACTTTCATTGAAGATTTGTTCCCTTTTCAACAGTCAGGCATCAAAGAACCTCCAGTGGATACATTCTCACCACCATCCCTGCTCACGCCCACATCACTGGCTCCTACAGTCACGCTCCAAAAATCTTGCTTCCAATCTCTTCCCAAGCCCACTACCTCTACCACGATTAGCACGCCAGCTCCACCTCAGCATGTTCATTACCCTCTGCCAGATTCTACGCCTCATACTATCTCCGCACCTCATACTCACCATCATATGCAAACCAGATTTCAAACCGGTTCTCTCAAACCGCTCTCTCGGCTAAACCTTATTCACTCTCAGTCGGAAACTATAATTCAGGAACCAACATCCTTCCAAGAAGCTAACAAATGCCCGAAGTGGCGTCGTGCCATGGCTGAAGAATTTCATGCATTACAACTACAGGGCACTTGGTGTCTCGTTACCCCACCGGCTAATGCTTCCATTCTTGGCTGCCGCTGGACCTACAGAACCAAATTTCACTCCGACGGGTCTGTCGCAAGGCTCAAAGCACGTCTTGTAGCTCAAGGAAACCGTCAAGAACACGGTCTTGACTACGAAGAAACTTACAGTCCGGTAGCTCGCTTACCTACTATTCGCGTCTTACTAACTATTGCTTTATTTAACAACTGGCAGGTTCTACAACTCGACATAGCCAATGCCTTTCTTCACGGCAACATCAACGAAGTAATCTACATGCGCCAACCCAAGGGATTCGAAGACACCACCAATCCCACACACGTATGCCTTCTCCACAAGGCTCTCTATGGCCTCAAACAAGCACCACGACAGTGGTACACAACATTCACAGAGTACCTCATTACACTCGGGTTCGGACACAGTAAAGCTGACCCCTCGCTTCTAACCTACTCACACGGGAACACCCAAATCTACCTACTCATTTATGTAGACGATATCCTTCTCACCGGGAATGATAACACAGCTATATCGACGGTTCTAAACAAACTCCAACAGCGGTTTAGTATGAAGAATCTAGGCACGGGTCACAATTTCCTTGGCATTAAAATTCAGCACACCAAAGATAAGTATCTCTTGTCTCAATCCTCATACGCTCATTCCATACTTCAGATTGCTAATCTCGCCAAATGCAATTCTGCAGCGAATCCGACGTGCACAAAAACACAAACGAACGTCTCAGCTGATACTCTCATTTCCGAAACAACTCAATACCGAAGGATCATTGGGTCTCTTCAGTACCTAACTATTACTCGCCCAGACATAGCGTATGCAGTGAACAACTTATCTCAACACATGCATAATCCGCTCCCATCTCACTCTCAAGCTCTCAAAAGGCTACTCAGATACATCAAGGGTACTCTTGATTTCAGATTACCTATCTCAAAATCCAACCTCAACCTTCAAACATACTCCGATGCTGACTGGGCGGGAGACCCGGATACTCGACGCTCAACGTCGGGCTACTGCACCTTTCTGGGAAGTACTCTCATTTCTTGGACAGTAAAGAAACAAACCACAGTCGCTCGCTCCTCTACTGAAGCCGAATACCGAGCTTTGGCGGCAGCTACGGCAGACACAGTGTGGCTCAAGAGGCTCCTGCACGACTTTCAGGTCACTCACGATCAGCCTATCAACCTATTTTGTGACAACACATCAGCCATCGCATTAGCTCTCAATCCCGTGTTTCCTGCACGCACGAAACATATTGAGATAGATCATCGATTCGTTCGAAGTCATCTTCAAGATCATCACATCAAACTCCTCCCCATCAGCACGCTGGACCAAACAGCCGATATTCTCACGAAACCGTTATCTACGCCTCGGTTCAAATTACTTCGCAACAAGCTTACCATATCTCAGATAGGCTAAGCTTGAGGGGGGCTATTAATTAATTAATAACAAAATTTAATACAATCAATTAAAAAAAAAACATTTTAATGAAGAGAGTCGAGAAATTCATTTTAAATTTAAAACTTAATTTAAATTAATTACTCATCCTTCTTCTACACATTCGCAGCTGCCGAACCTGATAATGAACTGCACGACCTTCTTTGCTGGCTTCGCCGTAGCTTTCATCCTCATGTGGCGACTCGCACT
Organism: Dendrobium huoshanense; assembly: GCA_016618105.1. Lineage (NCBI taxonomy): Eukaryota > Viridiplantae > Streptophyta > Magnoliopsida > Asparagales > Orchidaceae > Dendrobium > Dendrobium huoshanense. The sequence continues at coordinate 45,289,388 of CM028353.1, read as the reverse complement.
AGTGGTCTTCCCAGCGGCTCTCCTCCTCATCATTCCCGGCTTGATCTACGGCCGCGTCCTCCTAAAGCTGACAAGCAAAATGCTTACAGAATACAACAAAGCCGCCGTAATTGCCTCGCAAGCTCTGTCCTCTATCCGCACAGTCTACGCCTTCAGATCCGAACACCGCACCGCCGCTGCTTTCTCTTCCAGCCTCAACAAATCTGTCCGAATCGGCCTCCAACAAGGCCTCGCCAAAAGCTTCTCTCTTGGCAGCGCAGGCATCATCTTCACCATCTGGGCCTTCATGGTTTGGTACAACACTCGTCTCGCAGCCCACGACGACTACAATGGTGGCTCTGCTTACGCCGCTGGGATTAGCATTTTGAATGGCGGCATCGCCTTCGGGATTGGCCTTTCCAACGTCAAGTGTTTCGGAGAGGCGGCTTCTGCGGCGGAAGGGATCAATGAGGTGATCGAGAAGCGGGTGGCGATGGAGGCGGAGTGCGAGGAGGGGGAGGAGTTGGGGGAGGTGAGGGGGGAGGTGGAGTTTAAAGATGTGAGATTTCGTTATCCGACGAGGCCGGAGACTGAGGTGATTTCGGGGTTTAGTTTAAGGGTGGAGACTGGAAAGACGGTGGCTTTGGTTGGGGGGAGTGGGTCGGGGAAGTCCACTGTGATTTCGTTGTTGCAGAGGTTTTATGAGGTTAATGGTGGAGAGATTATGATTGATGGAGTCGATATCAGGAGGTTGAAGGTGAAGTGGTTGAGGGGATTGATGGGATTGGTTAGTCAGGAGCCTGCGCTATTTGCCGCATCTATCAAAGAAAATATTTTGTTTGGGAAAGAGGATGCGACGATGGAGGAGGTGGTTATGGCGGCCAAGGCTGCTAATGCTAATCGGTTTATCGATCGGTTGCCGCAGGGATACGACACACAGGTTTTACTTCACGACTTTTTTATCATCCAAAGATCTATTTGCATTTTTCTTTGATGAAAGAATGAATGTGTTGCAGGTTGGTCAGAGAGGCGTTCAATTATCTGGCGGAGAGAAGCAGAGGATCGCCATTGCCAGAGCCATTATACGAACCCCAAAGATTCTGCTTCTTGACGAGGCTACCAGTGCCCTCGACTCTCAGTCTGAGGTCATCGTGCAAGAGGCATTTGAAGTAGCCTCCTTTGGCCGAACCACCATAGTCATCGCCCACAGGCTTTCCACCATACGCAATGCCGACACAATCGCCTTCGTTCAAGCAGGCAAAGTCGTTGAGTCTGGCTCCCACGACGACCTCATAAGCAACATTGACGGGCACTACTACTCTCTCATTCGCCTCCAAAAATCTCAACCATGTTCAAACGGTACAGACAACTACGCTGAAGCCATGATTAACACAAGCTCTCCTTCACTACAACAAGCTCATAACAACAATAAGGCCCATGGTAACAGCTTCGCCTATACCTTCAGCCCAGGTTTTGAGCTCCTCTCATTTTCAAGCTCCAATTGGTCGATCACTGCTGAAGAAGATGACCAAGATCCAAAGAAGAAGGTAGAAGAAGCGCCATCATTTTGGAGACTGCTTAAGCTCAATTCTCCAGAGTGGCGTCAGGCAATCTTAGGCTGCACTGGTGCATTGTTGGCTGGTGCAACTTATCCAATTTATGGGTATGTTGTGGGCAGTCTTGTATCAATTTACTTTCTCAAGGATCTTGAAGAGATGAAGGAAAAGGCAAGAACTTACTCCTTGTTATTGGCTGGATTTTCAGTTTTCTGCTTTCTTTTTAACTTGATGCAGCATTATAATATGGCAACAATGGGCGAGCATCTGACCAAGAGGATTAGGGAGCGAATGCTCTCAAAGATGTTGACTTTTGAAGTGAGTTGGTTTGATCGAGATGAGAACTCCACTGGTGCTTTATGCTCTCAGCTGGCCAAAGATGCTAATATGGTAAGTAATATGTATATATTATGATTTTGTGATAACTTTTTTATTGCTTTTAAAAAAGCTGTCCCAAACGAAGCCTATATCAAATATTTTACTAGAAGTTACCTGCAGCCTTATCATTTTGATTTTATTAAAGATGCAAAGCAAGTGTAAGAAATCATGTTTTTTGTACCATTGCTGATAGGTTAATTAATGGGTTGGGTTCAATCTGACTCCAAATGGCCCGACACTTAATAAATGGGTACAAAAGGTGGACCCGAAACCGTTATGCTAGCAACGCAAATGATCTGGATCCGACTGATAATCCGTTTTGATTAAAAAAATAATAAATTGTTAACTATAAAGTTGAGTTAATTAATAAAAATAAGAAGAGCACATCAATGAGCAAAATAATTTAAGAAAAAAATTAAATGTCATTTTCGGGCTAAAATGGACTTTGCGGTCCAAGCCTAATTCTACTTGCCAAATAAACGGGTTAGAATTTCAGGCTTGAACCCGACCATGTTTATCCAAACCAATATTTTTTTGAGATCGGATCTCAATCGGGTTGTCAAATAAGACCATTTATTGACAATTCTAGGTATTAGCTTATCAATATAATCAACATGTAACATGTGAGGAATTTGATTTTGCAGGTGCGCTCATTGGTGGGAGATCGAATGTCGCTTATCATTCAGACTTTATCTGCTGTGACCATCGCCATCACAATGGGATTAATGATTGCATGGCGACTTGCCATGGTTATTCTTTGCGTACAACCAGTGGTCATCATTGCATTGTATGTGAGATTTGTGATCCTCAAGAAAATATCCAAGAAGTCATTCAAGGCCCAGTTAGAAAGTAGCAATCTTGTTGCAGAGGCGATAAGCAATCTTCGAACAATCAAGTCTTTCTCTTCCGAGAATCGTATCCTGAAGCTCTTCGAGTCAGCTCAAGCCATCCCTCGTCGTCACAACATCGGACATAGTTGGGTTGCCGGCGTCGGCCTTGGAATATCACAGTGTATCCCCATTTGCAGCGTCGGACTTTCTTTCTGGTATGGTAGTCTTCTCGTCTCCCGCCACCACATCACCGCCAAAGACATTTTTCAGACCTTAACAATTATCATGGGCACTGGTCGTCTAATAGCAGAGGCCAGCGCTTTAACCTCAGACCTCTGCAAGGGTGCAAGCACCATCACTTCCATCTTCTCCATTCTTAATAGAACCACCTTGATTGAGCCTGAGAATCCAGAGGGCCGCCATGCAGAATCTCTCAATGGTGATATCGAGCTCATTAATGTTGTGTATGCTTACCCATCTCGGCCTAACGTACCAGTACTAAGGCGTTTCTCCCTATCCATCAAGGCAGGTCATTCCACTGCACTGGTTGGTCCCAGTGGCTCCGGCAAGTCCACCATTATTGGTCTTATCGAGAGGTTTTACGACCCATTACATGGCGTAGTTCGTGTTGATGGTGAGGATATCAAGTCATACAACCTTCGATCTTTAAGAAGACACATGGCTTTGGTTGGGCAGGAGCCAGTGCTATTTGCAGGCACCATAGAGGACAACATAGCTTACGGCATGGATGAGGGGGTAAGCAACGCAGAGATTGAGACAGCAGCGAAGGCTGCAAATGCCCATGACTTCATCTGCAACCTTCCAAATGGGTATCAAACGCCATGTGGGGAGCTTGGGACGCAGCTTTCAGGTGGGCAGAAGCAACGAATAGCAATTGCGAGGGCGATACTGTGTAACCCAGTGATACTGTTGTTAGATGAGGCCACAAGTGCGCTTGATGTGCAGTCAGAGATGGTGGTGCAGGAGGCATTGGAGAGAGTGATGGTTGGAAGAACTACTGTGGTGGTGGCACATAGATTGAGTACTATCAAGGATTGTGATGTGATTGCTGTAGTAGAGAGAGGGGTTTTGGTTGAGAAGGGCACTCATGCTTCTCTTATGAAGAAGGGGCCAACGGGGAAGTATTATGGACTTTTTAGCCCAAATGGTAAGTGAAAAACAATGGAGCAGTGCTTGAGGTTAACCTTAATCCCTGAATAAACTTCAATATACATTTTTTGGTTTGATGAGAGCTTGAATCTGAATCATTGAGATCCAAAAATTTAGTTTCAACTAATTTGATATGAATTCTAGCGCTTAATGGATAAGTTACTTTTATGAGTGTGATCTTGAACATTAAGTAGATACTGTTGAATCTTATTTTGTTTGGCGGATGATGCTGGGTCCTATGTCGGGTTATCTGTAAACTGAGAACTTGAAGGTGAAGATGATGAAGTCAAAATATGAGGGAAAGAGAGAGAGAGTGATGGAGAGAGAATATGGATTTATGCAAAATCTTTATTATCACAGTGAGATGTACAAGAATAATAGAAACGAGGGCTTTATGCTTCAAAGCTTAAGCTAAAAAAAGAGAAAGATTACACAATATCTCTCTTTCTTTTTGTGAGGAGATATACTACTCAAGCCAGTCATTTTTAACATTTATACTTCAAAGAACTAAATCATATCTATTTGAGTTTCTAAACAAAACCCATGTAGCTTTTCTAGTGTTACTTAAGAAGCTGAGCAAATCTAACAAGTTAAAAAAAGTATCACATCTATGCTAACATTTAAAAGAAAGCCAACATATATGTTAGAGTTTCTACAAAGTCCTATTATTTGCTTTAATTAGGATTTCAAATAAACTCATAGTATCAATGAAAGGGATTTAAAAACCCAATATTTGTGAAGAATTTTAGAAATCTCCAATTTAAATTTTGAAAAAAAGCCAAAGTATCTTAGCTGGAGCTCTAAATAAATGGTGGCTAATTTTTAGAGAGGAATATGTCAATAATGATAATTATCAAAAGAAATTGATTTAATTAAAATTTTAAAAAGAAGCAAATACGTCATACAAATAGACGTGTTCGGCATAGAGAGAAAATGAAATGAGAAAGGGATAGAGGGAGAGCGGGCTGGAAGAGAAAGTGTGGGCGGGAAGAAAGAAATAGTGGAATGACGGTGGGTTTTATTAAATATTTAATTATTTTTAATTATTATATAAATAATAATTAAATATTTAAAATAATAGTTAAATATTTAATAAATACATGAAATATATTTTAACTAATATTTAATATTGGATAAATATTTTAAATATATATTTAATATAAAACTAAAAAAACATTTATATTAAATATATTTTTAAATATAATATAATTATTTATACTTCAAAATTATTTTTTTGAAGAAAATATAAATTATTTTTTTGATGAAAATATTTATAAGAATTTAAAATTATTTTCATTTTTTAAATCTAATTTATTAAAAGATAAATAATTAAATTTTTAAATTTTAAAAAGATAAATAATTAATTAAATAATTTTAAATTCTTATAAATATTATATTTAAACATAAAAAAGCATAATTACATTTAAATAATAAATTTTATTATTAAATATTTAAATTATTTATGTAATATTATAAAATACATTTTAAAAAATAATATTAAAATTAATATTTAAAATAATGTTTTGATATTCAAAATAATATATAACTAATATACAAATTTTAATATTTAATAACAACCGAATAGTGATAATATATTTTTTAGAAAGAAAAATAATAATTGAAATAATATTTAAGTATAAATATTAGTTTATTTTAAATTTGTAACTACTATTTTAAAATTTTTTAAATATTTAACTTATATTTCAACTATGTTTTAATAATATTATATAAATTTTATTGTTGAAAGATATTATTTTAATATGATATAAAAATTTATACTTTTATGTTTAAAATAATATTTAAATACAATATTTAAAATTTTTATATGTTTAATCTTTTTTTAAACCATTTGTCACTAGTTGCTTAATAATTAAATATATTTTAAGTTAGGCGTAGAAAAATAAATTTTTAAATATAATTAAATTAAAAAAATTAATATATATATATATATATATATATATATATATATATATATATATATATATATATATATATATATATATATATATATATATATATATATATATATATATATATATATATATATATATATATATATCTTTTAAAAGATATAATTGAAAAAAAAAAATTTAAAAATTTGAGGAATATTTTTGTTTGATTGATAATAATTATTTGATTCATTTAGAATATCCAAAATTTTTCACATAATTTATGTGTCAATATCTTTTTGGAAGATATTTTCAAATAAGGACTATAATTTATCAAATAAGTTTTAGAATCTCATCTTAGCCTAGTGGTTAGGAGCTTAAGCTTCGTTTGAAGTTTAAGTTGCTTTTTGAGAACTTTTTTTTTTTTCGCTATTAAAAAATGGAGATTTACATACATACCACCCTATAATACTCTATTTACATATTTAACACCTAAAATTTTAATATTACTTATATACCACCTTAGTTCATTTTCATATCAAATATGAGTGGTAGGAATAAAATATGAGTGACATATTTGATATTAAAATAATATAGAGTGGTATGTATGCAATATTATAGTTTTGGGTGTCAAATATGTAAATAGAATGGTATAGTATGTAAATTTCCCAAAAAAAAAATTGTACTAAACAACTATTATAGAAAGCATTATCAAAGGTGTTCCAAAATAAGCTTAAATTTACATTTTAATTCGTTCAAACTCCTAAATTAAATATTGTTAATTTTATATTAAATATAATTGATGATCATTAAAAAAAAAAATCAATAGATCATTTTGATCATGTTCTAATAATTAATTTATAGAGAAAAATGTTTTTTTTTTTAATTTCGACCTTACTTGCCACATGGAATGCGTCAATGCGATGGATGGTCACGTTTCCTGGTACGCTTTGGGAGTGGAAGTTATTGTCCTGCTAAACCCCATTCAAAACCCTACGTGTAGGACTCCAATTTCCTCACAGCCCACCATTTCTGCTTGATCGAGCTCCATCATCCATTTGATAATGGCATTCGGAGTCTTCAGTCCCTTCCTTTTCAAGCCATTTATTCCTTCTCCTTCCGTAGCCCGCAGAGTATTTCTCTCACTATTGCTGTTCCTTCTTCTTCTTTTTCTTCTTCTTGTTGGTGTTGTTACCTTTGAATTGTTTGTTTAACATGTTCTTTTTGAAGCCATCTTCTTGATGCAATTAGATAATAACTAGAGAATTCAAGGTCATAAGTTTATCGAAATCTAGAGGAATCCAATTTCTTTTGTTTTGATTGACACATTTCAGATGGTTATGGATATCGATGCTTTCTTGCTTGGTTTAGTTACTAATTTGGCTACTCCATATCTGTTAGGGTTCTTTAAAAGTTCTTGTGATTTTAAATTTTATAGGGTTTTCTTCAAATTTAGGGTAAGATATGATGATGATTTTTAACTTGACATAAACCTAGAAAATTGGGAATTGTCTCAGTCACGACCTCTGTGGTTTGACTTTAGGAACATCAGGGGTAGTGTTAAGACGTCTGTAATTGGGATTATTAAAACCTTATAATGGTATCTTCCCTTAAGAAAAAAAAAAAATAAAAATAAAAATAAAACTAGTCGTGTCTTGCCGCAGATATTTAACTTATTAGTTCAGTTGATGTTTTGAAATCTGTTTCAAACTTCTCTTGCCTTATTTTTTAATCTAATTTATGTACATATCTTACCTTGTTTCGTTGCTTATGTCCGTAATGTAACGTTGAATAAGTCTCAGATTATTCTATAATGTATTGCAACTGTAATTTAAATCCTTTTGTGAGAATTTTTTGAAAGCTTTTATTCATGCTTGTGATTTGATCTGAAGAGCTCGGCAATGTTACTATTTCTTGAATTAAATATAGTTACATTTTCTTCTTATATTTTTGAAATGGTAGAAGATGAATTGGGCGCACTAAAAGTATTTGAATTTTTAACTGCTACTATCAGATTTCTAGTGTCGATTAAACATGTTACAAAACTAGGATTTTGCTACTCTGTTTGAGTAGCCAGCATTACTCCTTCAACATTAAATAGAAAGATTTTCTATTTGCTATCAAGGGGATTTCTTGTTGCAATGCATCAAAACTTTACTTAGCCATTCTAGTTTGCATGAAGACTGTTCGTGGTACAAATAATTAACTTCTTGTTTTTAGGGGAATCAGATTCAGCTGCAAAAAAGAAGTTATGGCAGTGAACATCCTTAAATATTGGTTCACTTTTATGGAGCACTAGAGCGGTAATGATACCTAAGTATAAGGATATAAGTAGAAATACCTAGTTCCCTCTCACTTGAGCACTATGAAGTTTAAAAAAAAAAAGTAAGAATATAGGAATAAGGTGTTAAAAACTTTCGGACTTAGACTGCTGTAATCTCTATGTTTTTAGTGAGAAAAATTCTACAAAATGGTTATACCCATTGCAAGAAGCTTATGCCAATTATATAATTTTTATCATATATATCTTGGTCATTTTGTAGTTTTGTTTACAACTTGGCATATTTTCTATGGCCGAGTAGGAAGGCGTATGAAAGCTGATTGGCAAATATAAAATTTCGCTATTCTCTGAATGAATTAGTTGGTAAATATTTAAAGCGCTAAGTGATACTGCCATACTGGTTATGATATTTAATATCTTTTATTATATTAAGATTTGATATGTTGGGATGAAATATAACCTTTATTGTCATTTGAATATCTTAAGAGGAAGAAGTCTTGAATATTCCTTTGACTTCAATTTGCAAATGAGCAAAGTTGATTTTTTTTTTTTTATTTGTGATTATGTTGAGTTAACTTCTGCCAAGCATGTATGCATAATATTTTCCCTGGGCCATGTGATTATTTGTGTATGGGATAGTAACAGGATGACATCATAGGCTAAAAGGCATGTCTTACAATTTTGATGTCTTTATGGGTTATATATGGACCTTAATGATCCAAGAGCAGGTTGAAGGGTTCAAGTGATTATTATCTCGATTTAAATGCTAGTGATCTAATTATTCATGCTAAAAGTATGAATAAAGTAACCCTTTTTATGTTAATGATAGGATTTTAGAAGTTTATTATGGTAAATTCCTTAATGAAATTTGCAACTAAATAAATTTGAAAAGATGTGCTTAGGATACAACCAAGCTAGGTCGAGGCAATGTTTTGAAATTGCACAATTGGTTATTAAAACACTTTGTTTCCGTAAGATGAGGCTAAAGCCTTGTGGCATAAGCTTCAAAATTAAACCATTAAATTATTAAAAATATAAAAGGATAAATAACATAATAACATCAAATTGATATGTTAAAATAAATTCATTACAGTTAAACTATGGACATTAAAATTCATATAAGGCCAAAGACAATATTACATAAATAGTCTTAGTTCAATTTGAACAGGTAGTCTAATGTCATAATTTATCAATTCAAAAGTTGTCCCCATGCCCATCATTTAGAAATACTTTATTAGAATCATCATTGTAGTTAATTTTTTAATCTCTTCCCTCATACTAAAAATAAGAAAATGGGTTTCCAACAACAAGAGAAGAAAATCTTCCACTATATGTATGCCTTGGAGTGTCAGCACTAACCTCTTGCAAATCCCCTACTCCTTTCCCCCTTTCTCGTCCCCATCATGACTACAAAGCTCCTCGTGTCCTCCAGCTCCAAACCTAACTGGTCCACGATCTGATTTGAGATTAAGTTGTATGTAGCTCTGCTATCCACTAAGATCGCCAATGGTCGCTCCTTGATTTGTCCTCTCACGTTCATGGTGTGATTTGGAGTAAATCCTATCACTAGGTTAAGGGATAGTTCTACTACATCAAGGTGTAGGTGCTCCCCTCCCTCTTCTACTTCATTAGCCAACTCTTCGTTGTCAGTCTCCACCTTATCACAAACCATAAGGACCTAGAGCATGCGATCCTTGCACTGATGGCCGGGTGCATACTTCTCATCGCATCGAAAGCATAAATCCTTCGCTCTTTTCTCCTGCACCTCTGCCTTTGTGAAGTGCTTGAAGTTGGCTCCTGAGCGATCTCCCTCATTTTTCTCTCTTAGTGCCTCTCATTGAAATGACACTAAGTCTTCGATGCTAATGAAGTTGAAGGGTTCTTGTAGGAGCCCCCAGTGACTCCACTACCGCTGGTCCTCTCCATCTGCATCCCGTCCTCCACTATATGGGCTAGCTCCATGGTCTCCTTCAATTCCCTCGGCCTCAATAACCGGAGGTCTCTCCGTATGTCAGGTTTGAGGTTGTTCATGAAAATTTCCTCCAACACTGCTTCTGAAATTCCCCTCAATTGTCCCGAAAGTGACTCAAACCTTTCCATGTGCTCCATGACAGCCCTCTCCTATGTCAAGGAAAGAAATTGCTCTTGTAGGTCTCCTTCTCGAATAGCTCAGAAACCTTTCAACAAGCAATCCTTAAACTCCTCCTGAGAGCAGATCGGGTATCTAGCCTCCCTCCATTGGACCCAAGCGAAGGCTTTCCCCTCCAGACATAGCATTGTGTCCATAACCTTCTCCTCCTCTCTCAACCCATTCACCGTGAAATACCTCTCCACCTGGTATACCCATCCATGGGCATCCTCACCTTTGAATACCGGCATCTTCAACATCATCACCCATAAACTTCTCCTCCTCTCTCAACCCATTCACCTAGGATTGTCACTGCCCCAATAGCTTCTACCTCATCTAGTGTAACAATTGTCGTGATCCCTCCATGCTTCCCCCATGTATCGAGGGTGGAAATCTCACCTTTCTTCCACCCTCCTTGCTTGGCCCGATCCTCATGGCTCAGTTCGACTCCCTTCATCTCCAGTCACCTACCCTCCTTGCCCGGCATGCCTCACATAGTGGTCGACCACCTCACCACCTCCACCAAAAAATTTCCTCCTTGTCCCACCATCCGGAAACCCTATTCCACCCCTCATCGGAGCCCTAGGCGGTCGCTCTTGATAGAAGAAATTCCCCTCTTCAAACTCTTCTCGTCCGATATCTTTTCTCTTAAATTCGGCCAAGGGAATCCCGGTCAAATCATGGTTAGGGTTAGCCATCGAAATCGCCAATGGAGTTTTGGATTTCATCTCAGTTAGCATCTTCATCATCTCCTCCAACCTCCCAAATTGACTCTCTATCTGATTCTCCATGGTTGAAAATCTTCCTTCGAGGGTTGAGAATTTCTCCTCCACCCTAGATTTGAATTGCTTCATTTCTCCTTCCAACACATCCATCTTCCTTTGTTGTCATTGTTTTCAAAAAATCTCACTCTGATACTAATTTGATGCGTTTTAGAAGTAAAATCAGCAATGTAACAACTAGAAGACTATAGTAATTTGAAGATAGGGATTGATTTTGATTAATACTTCAACAATAATGAAAGATACAATTGATCTACTATTCAAGAGTTAGATTAGCTCTTCCACAAACCCTAGAAGCCGCTAGGAACAACTCCTAAGAGGAAAACATAAATCAATTGTCCCTTAATAAAATCTTCCTAGTTCCTTCTCAAATTTGAATTCAAATCAACCCTCTTTCACTGAATAAAACATTCCTAATTTCCTCCTAAATTTGAATTCAAATAAGCCCCCTTTCCTTAAGTAAACTTTTCTTAATTTTCTCTCCAATCTAGATTCAATCAGTCATCTTTCCCTAAATAAATTTTCCTAATTATTTCTCTCATGATGTATCGTCCTTACATAATAAATATTAACTCCCTTGGGCCCCACAAGGTAGGCCCCCTGGCGTATCACCAACCTATTGCAACTTGTGTTTGTTAGCAAGGTTAACTTATATTTCTAAACCTAGTTTGTGGTGATGCAAGTGGACATAACCAACCTATTGCAACTTTTGTTTGCGAGTTAGGCTCCTTAGCCCTCTCTTCACCGCTGAAGCAAGAGGAGCTTAGAATTGACCTCTTAAATCCCCTCAACAACATGTTATTTGATAAGATGGAGAGGAGAACATTCCTTAACCTGAGGATTACTGCGAACTAAGGATGGGCTGTCTAGATGTCCCCGATGAATATTCATTGGTGCAGACATAGTCAACAGAGATTGTAACTTCTGCATCTTTCTTTGTGGTTGAGATTATTGAGAACCCTCTTCCATTTAAGATCAAGGTTCCTTAGCTAACACATATAATGGTTTAATTAACCAACAAAGCATCTCGCCATATTTGAGGCAATGATGGCTTGCACCTTTTTTTAATGTTGTATACTATCCACACTTGAGGGATATTACCTTACAGTGGATTTTTAGGCTCTCATAAAGAAGCATTTCTTCTTCTTGTGCTTGGTTCTCTAGTTTCTAGAAGCCTGGAGGAAGTTTTCAAAGCGCTCTCCCTAATGTGGAGAATAAGACTTTGAGATCCTATATCATGAGATTCATTGGTGAGTCATAAATGCTCGATTGGCCTATACTCTTTGATCTCATAAGTGCCTTTCATGTAAAGGCCTCATAGATATTTGTTTTAAAATTTTCATTACTAATAACTGACAAGAGAAGATGTCAGACTTTGTTGGCAAAGCCCAATGTCGAGGACTTTTCAAGTTAGGTTTCAAGTCTCTCCTTACTTATACGTCCATTGTTCTTGACATGCATATAAGAGGCCTCAGGATCATATTGTTTATTCAGGCTAGTACCTAGATACAGTCTTCTGGAAATCAACTTCTTCCTCCATTTCATTTCCATCTCGTTTATAGTATGCAAACCTACAAATCATTTAAAGAAAGAGATGCAAATCTCTTGGCCTCCATATTTATGGTAGATTAGAGATCATGCTCTTCTGGAAATCACCTAAATGCCTTTCTCAAAAGGTTTTCATTCATAAACACTTTACCAATGGAGTTTAACTTACTGGTAGTGTTGGTAAATCTAGTAAACACTTCCTTAATGAGTCCTACCAGTTGCATCTCAAATAACTCAAGTCATTTATGAGAAATTAAACATGGATGACAACCACTTCAACTCTGCCTACTGATCAAAAATTGGTAATTGCATGGCGGTGGATCAACTGGACAGGATGTGGGAAGTACTCAAGCCCTACTGACCAAGAAGCTCCTCATCTCTCACATGTCCATGCAACCCTATAAGTAACTCCTGTAATGATGTAAATAGTTGTCTCTTTGAAAACATTTATTCATTCAAGAGAAGTGAGTGCAGTCCTTTGTTTGATAAAGGAGAAATTATTACGTGCGGAGTCTGGACATAGAGTTACGTCCGGACTCCTATAAAATGTAACATGTGTCATTATACACAGTGTGTACAATTGTGTACATAGTGTGTATATTATGTATATAAGTTTGTACACACTATGCACATAATTTTATAATTTGTGCATAATGTGTATGATAGGGAGCACTTGTAGATCTCAAGTATTTCCTATCAATCTTCGGAAAACAACAAAAATCTTCACAAAAGTTCGCACAAAATCATGAAAACAGTAGAGAATTTGTATTATTTGATTAAAGGAAAACATAAAATAGCTAGATACAATTGATTCTCAATTCGAGAAGAGGATCGATCTCTCCCAAATCTCTAGACACCGCTAGAGCCCAAAGAAAAACTTCATTCTAAGAGATCTCAAATTTCAACCAAATTCAAGATGCCCTAACCCTAGGAAAACAAAGTATTTAATGCATACAAATCAAAAGGAAATCCCCAAACAGTCCCTACATTCAAATTTCCCTCTTAATCCTCCCAAAAATCTTTCCTAAAATGCTCTGTGGACGTTGGTGGTGCGATCGGTCGTGGAAAAGAGGCGGAGGCAGTCCGCCTCGTCGTGCTTGGGCCGGTCCCGCGTGGATCGGGTGGACCGGTCCAGTCTAACAGTGTACAGTTGTACACACTGTGTACAATAACACGTGTCGTATTTTTATTTGAGTCTGGACGTATCCGAACTTTGCACGTAATAATTTCTCCTCATGAAGACCTTTTTCTCATTCCTAGTAGCTTAAATTTGATTTGGACAGTTGAGTTTAGCATTTATATATCAATGCCTGAGCAAACATATCAATTGCCTGAGCACTTGCTGATCATTTCTCTTCACACTTTATAAAAAGAACTGATATATCTATACTTTCTCAAGATTTTTCTCTTCTTTTTTGTGGAATATTCAGGCTCCCTGTCTTCCATTGCACAGAAATACCAGTCAAACAAACTCCATAGCAGGTGTTTACTTCATTATTCCGTCTCTATCTTATTTTACAGTGTTCAAATTTCTGTATTAAACTGACAACAAGTTCATGTTGGCAGCAACAAGAGCAGGTGGTCATATGAAATTGCTCTGCCCCATTAATGCCTTGTTCTTGAAGCATGTAGGTAACTGTATTATGGACACACCATTTCATATTTGGTTAAATCTTATCTCTGAAATGAATGATAAAGTAATGTATGGTTATTGGATGAGCCCTGATTTAGAAGATGGCTGGGGCTTTGTTGTGGCTACTGTTGATCAACTTTATAGCGTATGAGAATTATCTGATGCTATTATAAGTTTATAACATCGCCTCTTGTTGAAAAAGTGGTTTTTTTTGTATTTAAGGCTTTGTTTGGAACGGCTTTTTTACTTCTTCTTGACTAAAAAGTTGTTTTAAGAAGCAGGAAGAAAGCCGTCCCAAATGAAGCATTAAGATCTCATTTGGGACAACTTTTTTACTATTTTCTAAAAACAACTTTCTAGTACAAAAATTTTAAGTTCAAGAACTTTTTTAACTAAAAAACTGCCTTAATAAAATGGTATAAAAGTTGTCCCAAACAAATTATTACAAATGAAGAAATCACACCTACTTCTTCTCTCTCCCTCATGGGACAATTACTTATTAGCTTTTTTGCTAAACAAATTATTGCAAATTGAAGAATAATTAAAGATTGCTTCAAGAATAAAGAATACCTTAGATGGATGAACCTACCAAAAAATTAGAGTAATAAAGATTTTTTTTTTAGAGTAATAAAGATCAATCCATATATTGTCATCTTTATCATTCAAAAGGACAATCAATGGAAAAATGATTTTATTTAGGCTTTGTTGCTTCTTAAAATAATATTTTAATAAAAAAAATTTAATTTTTGTATTAAAATTTTGTATTAAGAAGTAATAAAAAAGATGTCCCAAACGAAGCCTTTAAGGAAGATAATGAGTATTTGGAAAACCTATGCTACTATTTGTAATACTAATCTATAGAACAAAGGATATCATGAGACGCATAACAAATAAATTATCATGATTATTGTTACTTTAAAAAAAAAGTTCCACTATAACCAATCTATATATCCTCATACTTGAGAAGATCCACTAAAGAATAACTAAATTATTTTTTATAACTCTTCAACTTTATAGGCCATACTAATAATATTAAGGCTTTTTAATAATCATAGCTAAAATGATGACTCCTTTCATCAATGTTATAAAATTATAGATGATATTAGTAATTCAATGGATATTTTATCTCTTGATGTCTTAATGAATTTTTTATTAACTAAAATTTAGCTCCAACCCATCCTCATAACACAATGATTCGGATCATAAATTCTATGAATATCAGAAAGATCCCTCTTCAAGTCATCTTAGGTGAACTACCTTTGTAGTCAACTCATTAGTTGAATTCATCATGGTAGATATCAGCTTCAGCTGCAATTTTATATTTGATCAACTCCTCTTATCCAACTTGATCGAAATTATTTTACCCCCTACTTTATGATGAAGCTCCCCACAAAATAGTTATAAGAGAAATAAAGGGAAACTATTGAGCAGCTCACTTTTGTTATTGCTAATAAATTTAATGGGAGAATATCATTTGATTTCATTTAAAATGGTCGAGATAAAGAAGTAGAGTAGGATCTCGAATCTCGAATATGGGTGTCTAGAAAACACATTATTACTATTATTATGCATTATGGAAAGAATGTGTTAATAAACTATAAGACTAAAAAAAGGCGATATAGAGTATTATTTTGGAGGATTTAAACATAGAGTGCATCAAGGAAGCTTTAGCCATCATGATGGTTGCTACTTAGGAAGGCGAGATAGTGCTCACTTTACTATAGAAAGCACGCCAAGGAAGACCCGCTAAGAAAAAAACGAGTAGACATACCCTTTTATTGAGATTGGGAAAATTATATAAGGGAAAGTGGAGACATAGGCCTCAATAAAAGTTAATCATCAGCTAGAGCCACCAAGGCAACCCTAAAGTTAAAGAAAAATATGTTGGGCTACAGGGCTTGCCCTTATATCATAAAGGATGCTAAAAGGTGCTCAAGTGTAGTATGCTATGTAGTGCCCCAATTGTTTGGTCTTCTTATCACTGGTTCTTTGTCTCCCTAGGTTATTCAGTTAATCCTAAGACTTTCTTCTTGAGGAGGCACCAAGTATTAATTACCATTGACCTAACTTGTGGGTTAGAGCCTCCTTATAACTCTTTGTGCTCCTAAGAACAACATAAGGGCTTATATTTATGAAAATTAACTTGGAGTTATGGATTATACTTCTTGGTGTTTTAAAAATTACAATTTTTATTCATTTCAATAGTATATGTAGTATCTTTATAAATAAGAATGGGTTACTTTTAAGAGAGGGGGTGCAAGTATGACTTAACTTGAATTTAATAAATTATATATATATATATATATATATATATATATGAGAGTTTAGAATATATTGAATGTTAAATCTTAAAATAATCTTTAAATCTCGTTAATTCTAATAAACCACTTAACATTTTTTATCATGATTTAGATTTTAAATAATTATTATATGTAAGATATTTAAAGTCAAAAAACTATAAATTTTTTAACATGTTAATTTCTACTCATCTCCAAATTTAACAAATAATTAATGCTAATTTTTTAAAATTACACAAATATATTTAAAATTGTTTAAAAGGATTTTCTTTAATTCTTTGATTAAATCCCACTTAACTATATATTAAACAACCTAAGAAGTTGGAAAAAAAGTATCACAAGCATAATTTCTTTCATTGTAATTCTAAAAAGTAGCATTGGAAAAATGCTCTAATTTCCATCTCCTACTAGTAGCACTACCAAACAAGAACACATTGGACTCCCTTTTGAAATACTTTTTTTTTTCATAATTTCTTTTTAAAAGCATGGACTATCACAATTTGCTAAGTACAAAGAATATATAAATTAAAGAAAACTTTATTCAAACTTGAGCATGGCTTCATGATATTTGGAACCATGCTTAGTTTTCTTCTTCATCTCTATATGAATAATATCAATTTGATTTATACAACATAATGTAAGGCTATACAAATATTACTGAATAGCTTAAGAGAGTAATTTGTGTAGAAGTTAGAGGTGATGATAAATCATCTAGAAAACTTAGCGGGCATGTTTGAAATCACCAACCATCATTTCTCTACACGTTACCACCCTAACTTTCTCAGAAGCCTTCAAAATCACTATGAGTGATACCCTATATAATACGACCATCCCAAACAGTATAACTAAATCAACCCACTTTGAATATCCCATCTCCACTTGAAACATTTTATTTAAGATGTCATTTCCATTTATTAGGGTTGGCAATTCTTCTATTGTTTGACTCGTAAGAAAACTTTGACCCATGAATTCATTCTTATAAAATCCTTGAACTGCATACTTGTGAAAAGAGATGTAATATAGTGGGTATCTCCATAACACCATTGGGAGTTCACTGGGAAGTCGAAAAAAACCTCCATTGAGCATCATCACACCTTGGATTCCAGCTCCTATGATAATGCCCATCAGAAAATTAGGCACTGTGGCAGCAACTATCATCATAAGACCCTCGACAAGCATCATGCATGTTAAAAGTATAAGTGAAAAATAAGCAAAATGACTAATGTTGCCTCGAAGTCCTGCTAAGTAATAAGCGATGGCTCCTGGGACTATGGAGATGAAGGCTAAGTATGGTATGGAGGAGATTGTATTGGCAATAACAAATGTAGTGACACCATAATGCCCATTGAGTCTCTCCCTTCTGAAGATCTGCAGAGAAAATTATCATTAGATGTAAATAAACTTTTCTTCTACAAATGACTAATTATCTTCAATAGAAATTGATAAAGAAAGAGTTCATATATCTAACTCAAAATTTATTAGAACAAAGACCAATTCATTTTATGGTAGGATTTTAAAATATTCTATTTAAACTGGATTTTAAATCTTTCATCCATTTGTAAACTCAAAGGAATTGTTGAAATTGAAGCTCATTGGTCACCTTTTTCCATTTGCCAACAAAAAGTTCAATCATATGTCCTCTTATTGATGTTAGATTGATCTTAACTTTGTCTATTTCGACGATAACAGTTGAACGTACATTTTCAATAATGAAGATTGTCAAGATAATGCTACGAAATTAGATGAAAGATAATTTTCTTGCATGTTCATTGATCATATATATGGAGAATGACATTACAAAAAATCCTTAAACTAGAATCAATAGGTAATGATTTTGATGAAATAAAGAAGCATCATACGTAATTCCACATGTCTAAAGCAAATAGTTAGTTGTAGATTTTTCATATTATAAATAGTTAAAATTTTATAATTTTACAAAAACGACAAGTCTTTATCCCACTATGTTGGGTGAGCTACATGAATCATTTTTCTTCATTATGTCATGTTAAGAGTCAAATTTCAATTAAATATAATTAAAAAATGTCATTCTAATACTTTCTAATCAAGTCTTTTTAGGCTTACCTCTCCTTTCTTAACATATAGGGAAAATCTAATACATATATTCTCATAACCGAGTCATCAGAAGGCCAACATTTTATGTGACCAAATCATCTAAGATGACTCTCTCTAATTGTATATGTCACTAGAGCTACTCCAACCATTTCACATATATACTTATTACGTACATGTTGAAAATTTATTAACATAACATAATGAAGAAAAATGATTCATACATTTGACCCACATAGTGAGATAAATGTTTAATGTTGTTGTTGTTACATCATTGAATTCACCATGCTTACCTTCATGTCTTCTGCAAAGGAAGGGAAGCCGCCAATCGCCATAAACGTGAGAAACGAAGTAATGAAGCCAAGCATTGAACTCTTTGCCTGAGATTAATAAATAAAGTTGTCTTCAAATGTTTGATGTTAACATCTAAGTAAGGCTTTTTTTTGGATTAGTTTTTTATTGCTTCTTAAAACAGACTTTCAGCGAAAAAAATTAAATTTTTGTACTAAAACTCTATTTTAAAAAGCAATAAAAAAGACGCCACAAATGAAACCAAAGAGTATTATAAATGAGTTAACTCATTACTTAAATGAGTCAAATAAATATCAATGACATTTATAATATTTTTTTATCGGATTTAAAGATTATAATGCCATATGAATAAATATTAATATTGAAATATTAAATATATAAATACGAAAAAAAATTTGTGATATATGTTTAAGGAAAATATTATTTGATCTATAATTTTTTATGTATTTATGTGTATAACATATAAATTTTGATATTTATTTATAATTTTATATAACATAGTAATTTTTAAACTATATAAAAATACTATTAATATTAATATTTTCAAATATTATATAAATAAATATTAAAATTTATATGCTAGATATAAATTTAAATATATGAAACTATGTGGAATATTTGTAAACCCCCTAACTTTTTTCTAATAATAATGTGTAACATAAATATTTAATATATATATATGAAAAAAAATGAATATGTTATAGACAAATAGTTAAGGTACGAACCTGAATGAATTGTAATTTTGACCGTTGCGGTGGTAAATTGTTCCAATGGAGATGCAAAGAGCGAGATATATAGCGAATCGGAGCCAATAGTATCCTAAGTCTCTGAACATGTTTACGAACGATCTCTGTGTGAGGACCACGATTTGTGTAAAGAAGCCCGCTTTGCTCCCGCGTTTCACCAGACCGCATCTCTTTATTCATTCATAAAGCCAAAAATAAAAATAAAAATTATGATTATTATTTTATGAAAAGTACTAAAAAGCTAAAATTAAGGAAATGAGAACAAATTAACCTCTGTCAATTAATAAATTATCAGACAAATTAATAAAAAGATTTATAACAAAAGGTTCTAATGTAATATTTATCTTTGATTTATATTAAAATTATTGTTGTATATGCTATACTAATTAGGCAGAACCTCATTATAATAGGCAAATTATTGCGCCAGGTGTCCGGATTCATCCGGACACCAATTCAGATGTGCCACATCAACAAAATACATCGGGACCCACTGTATTTGAGTGACGTGGCGCATCTGGATTGATTGTCCGGAGGTCAGGTGACCGGACGCAATAATTCGCCCATTATACTAAGGGTGGGCAATTGCCCACAAAATCAAATTTTACTTAGAAGGGAAGGGGGATAATTTTGGGAATCCCCCCTCAAAAAAAAAAAAAAAAAAAAAAGTTTCCTAAGAAACTGTCTGTTGTTCACTGTTATTCTCGTTCTCACGAAGTCAGAGAATATTTCTCCCTTTCTTTTCATAGAATTACTACGTGCGGTCACCGGATGTCATCCAAAGACGAATCAGGACTCATCATGTTATCATTTTATTGTGTACCAGTGCTATGTACCGCTGTGTATCGGGTGACATGGCATATCCTGATTCGTCTCCAAATGATCCAGTGCCCCTACGTAATAATCTCTCTCTTTTTTCATTCCTTTTCATGCACAAAGACTGAATTTCATCTTATACATTTTTCTTTTTTTATGGTTAGTTATTTATGTAATGAATTTGCACATAAGAAAAAACCTAATTCTGTTCTTGTATATTGAATTGCACTAATATCAATGCAAATAGTATGATTTTAAAGCTTTGTTATATAACATACTGATGCATTTTGCATTGCTATGTTATATGATACCTTTGTAGTCAACTCATTAGTTGAATTCATCATGGTAGATATCAGCTTGAGCTGCAATTTTATATTTGATCAACTCCTCTTATCCAACTTGATCGAAATTATTTTATCCCCTACTTTATGATGAAGCTCCCCACAAAATAGTTATAAGAGAAATAAAGGGAAACTATTCAGCAGCTCACTTTTGTTATTGCTAATAAATTTAATGGGAGAATCTCATTTGATTTCATTGAAAATGGTCGAGATAAAGAAGTAGAGTAGGATCTCGAATCTCGAATATGGGTTTCTAGAAAGCACATTATTATTATTATTATTGCATTATGGAAAGAATGTGTTAATAAACTATAAGACTAAAAAAAGGCGATATTGAGTATTATTTTGGAGGATTTAAACATAGAGTGCATCAAGGAAGCTTTAGCCATCATGATGGTTGCTACTTAGGAAGGCGAGATAGTGCTCACTTTACTATAGAAAGTACGGAGGAAGGGACCAAGGAAGACCCGCTAAGAAAAAAACGAGCAGACATACCCTTTTATTGAGATTGGGAAAATTATATAAGGGAAAGTGGAGATCACATAGGCTTGAATAAAGTTAATCATCAGCTAGAGCCACCAAGGCAACCCTAAAGTTAAAGAAAAATATGTTAAGGCTACGGGGCTTGCCGTTATATTATACAGGACGCTAAAAGGTTCTCAAGTGTAGTATGCTATATAGTGCCCCAATCATTTGGTCCTCTTATCACAGGTTCTTTATCTCCCTAGGTTCTTCAGTTAATCCTAAGACTTTCTTTTTGAGGAGGCACCAAGTATTAATTACCTTTGACCTAACTTGTGGGTTAGAGCCTCCTTATAACTCTTTGTGCTCCTAAGAACAACATAAGGGCTTATATTTATGAAAATTAACTTGGAGTTATGGATTATAGTTCTTGGTGTTTTAAAAATTACAATTTTTATTCATTTCAATAGTATATGTAGTATCTTTATAAATAAGAATGGGTTACTTTTAAGAGAGGGGGTGCAAGTATGACTTAACTTGAATTTAATAAATTATATATATGAGAGTTTAGAATATATTGAATGTTAAATCTTAAAATAATCTTTAAATCTCGTTAATTCTAATAAACCACTTAACATTTTTTATCATGATTTATAATTTAAATAATTATTATATGTAAGATATTGAAAGTAAAAAAACTATAATTTTTTTTAACATGCTAATTTCTACTCATCTCCAAATTTAACAAATAATGCTAATTTTTAAAAATTACACAAATATATTTAGAATTGTTTAAAAGGATTTTCTTTAATTCTTTGATTAAATCCCACTTAACTATATATTAAACAACCTAAGAAGTTGGAAAAAAAGTATCACAAGCATAATTTCTTTCATTGTAATTCTAAAAAGTAGCATTGAAAAAATGCTCTAATTTCCATCTCCTACTAGTGGCATTACCAAACTAGAACACATTGGACTCCCTTTTGGAATACTTTTTTTTTTTCATAATTTCTTTTTAAAAGCATGGACTATCACAATTTGCTAAGTACAAAGAATATATAAATTAAAGAAAACTTTATTCAAACTTGAGCATGGCTTCATGATATTTGGAACCATGCTTAGTTTTCTTCTTCATCTCTATATGAATAATATCAATTTGATTTATACAACATAATGTAAGGCTATAAAAATATTACTGAATAAGCTTAAGAGAGTAATTTGTGTAGAAGTTAGAGGTGATGATAAATCATCTAGAAAACTTAGCGGGCATGTTTGAAATCACCAACCATCATTTCTCTACACGTTACCACCCTAACTTTCTCAGAAGCCTTCAAAATCACTATGAGTGATACCCTATATAATACGACCATCCCAAACAGTATAACTAAATCAACCCACTTTGAATATCCCATCTCCACTTGAAACATTTTATTTAAGATGTCATTTCCATTTATTAGGGTTGGCAATTCTTCTATTGTTTGACTCGTAAGAAAACTTTGACCCATGAATTCATTCTTATAAAATCCTTGAACTGCATACTTGTGAAAAGAGATGTAATAAAGTGGGTATCTCCATAACACCATTGGGAGTTCACTGGGAAGTCGAAAAAAACCTCCATTGAGCATCATAACACCTTGGATTCCAGCTCCTATGATAATGCCCATTAGAAAATTAGGCACTGTGGCGGCAACTATCATCATAAGACCCTCGACAAGCATCATGCATGTTAAAAGTATAAGTGAAAAATAAGCAAAATGACTAATGTTGCCTTGAAGTCCTGCTAAGTAATAGGCGATGGCTCCTGGGACTATGGAGATGAAGGCTAAGTATGGTATGGAGGAGATTGTATTGGCAATAACAAATGTAGTGACACCATAATGCCCATTGAGTCTCTCCCTTCTGAAGATCTGCAAAGAAAATTATCATTAGATGTAAATAAACTTTTCTTCTACAAATGACTAATCTTCAATAGAAATTGATAAAGAAAGAGTTCATATATCTAACTCAATATTTATTAGAACAAAGACCAATTCATTTTATGGTAGGATTTTAATATATACTATTTAAACTGGATTTTAAATCTTTCATTCATTTGTAAACTCAAAGGAATTATTGAAATTGAAGCTCATTGCTCACCTTTTTCCATTTGCCAACAAAAAGTTCAATCATATGTCCTCTTATTGATGTTAGATTGATCTTAACTTTGCCTATTGCGACGACAACAACTGAATGTACATTTTTCAATAATGAAGATTGTCAAGATAATGCTACGAAATTAGATGAAAGATAATTTTCTTGCATGTTCATTGATCATATATATTGAGAATTACATTACAAAAAATCCTTAAGCTAGAATCAATAGGTAATGATTTTGGTGAAATAAAGAAGCATAGTACGTAATTCCACATGTCTAAAGTAAATAGTCACTTGTAGATTTTTCATATTATAAATAGTTAAAAATTTATAATTTTACAAAAACGACAAGTCTTTATCCTACTATGTGGGGTGAGCTACATGAATCATTTTTTCTTCATTATGTCAAGTTAAGAGTCAAATTTCAATTAAATATAATTAAAAAAGGTCATTCTAATACTTTCTTATCAAGTCTTTTTAGGTTTACCTCTCTTTTCTTAACATATAGACCAAATGTAATACATCTAGTCTCATAACCGAGTCATCAGAAGATCAACATTTTATGTGACCAAATTATCTAAGACGATTCTCTCTAATATTATCTGTCACTAGAGCTACTCCAACTATTTCACATATATACTTATTACGTACATGTTGCAATTTATTAACATAACATAATGAAGAAAAAAAGAATCATGCAGTCGACCCACATAGTGAGAGAAATGTTTAATGTTGTTGTTGTCACATCATTGAATTCACCATGCTTACCTTCATGTCTTCTGCAAAGGAAGGGAAGCCGCCAATCGCCATAAACGTGAGAAACGAAGTAATGAAGCCAAGCATTGAACTCTTTGCCTGAGATTAATAAATAAAGCTGTCTTCAGATTTCTAGTGTTAACATCTAAGTAAGGCTTTTTTTGGGATTACTTTTTTATTGCTTCTTAAA
Organism: Dendrobium huoshanense; assembly: GCA_016618105.1. Lineage (NCBI taxonomy): Eukaryota > Viridiplantae > Streptophyta > Magnoliopsida > Asparagales > Orchidaceae > Dendrobium > Dendrobium huoshanense. The sequence continues at coordinate 45,265,094 of CM028353.1, read as the reverse complement.
ACAGACTTTCAGCGAAAAAAATTAAATTTTTGTACTAAAATTCTATTTTAAAAAGCAATAAAAAAGACGCCGCAAATGAAACCAAAGAGTATTATAAATGAGTTAACTCATTACTTAAATGAGTCAAATAAATATCAATGACATTTATAATATTTTTTTATCGGATTTAAAGATTATAATGCCATATGAATAAATATTAATATTGAAATATTAAACATATAAATACGAAAATTTTTTGTGATATATGTTTAAGGAAAATATTATTTGATCTTTATGTGTATAACATATAAATTTTGTTATTTATTTATAATTTTATATAACATAGTAATTTTTAAACTATATAAAAAAATACTATTAATATTAATATTAATATTTTCAAATATTATATAAATAAATATTAAAATTTATATGCTAGATATAAATTTAAATATATGAAACTATGTGGTATATTTGTAAACCCCCTAACTTTTTTCTAATAATAATGTGTAACATAAATATTTAATATATATATGAAAAAAAAATGAATATGTTATAGACAGATAGTTAAGGTACGAACCTGAATAGAATTGTAATTTTGACCGTTGCGGTGGTAAATTGTTCCAATGGAGATGCAAAGAGCGAGATATATAGCGAATCGGAGCCAATAGTATCCTAAGTCTCTGAACATGTTTACGAACGATCTCTGTGTGAGGACCACGATTTGTGTAAAGAAGCCCGCTTTGCTCCCGCGTTTCACCAGACCGCATCTCTTTATTCATTCATAAAGCCAAAAAAAAAAAATATTATTATTATTATTATTTTATGAAAATTACTAAAAAGCTAAAATTAAGGAAATGAGAACAAATTAACCTCTGTTAATTAATAAATTAATCAGACAAATTAATAAAAAGATTTATAACAAAAGGTTATAATGTAATATTTATCTTTGATTTACATTAAAATATTTATCTTTGATTTACATTAAAATTAATGTTGCATATGCTATACTAATTAGGCAAAAACTCATTATACTAGGCAAAGTATTGCGTCCGGTGTCTGGATTCATCCGGACACCAATCTAGATGTGCAACATTAGCAAAATATAACGGGACCCTATGTATTTGAGTGATGTGGCACATCTTAATTGATTGTCCGGAGGTCAAGTGACCGGACGCAATAATTCGCCCATTATACTAAGGGTGGGCAATTGCCCATAAAATCAATTTTTACTTAGAAGGGAAGGGGGATAATTTTGGGAATCCCCCCTAAAAAAAAATTATCCTAAGAAACAGTGTGTGTTCACCGTTCTTCTCGTTCTCACGAAGTCAGAGAATATTTCTCCCTCTCTTTTCATAAAATTACTACGTGCGGTCCCCGGATGTCATCCAGAGACGAATCCTGTCATGTTATCATTTTATTGTGTACCAGTGCTATGTACCGCTGTGTATCGGGCGACATGGCGCATCCTGATTCGTCTCCAAATGATCCAGTGACCCTACGTAATAATCTCTCTCTCTCTCTTTATTTTCATTCCTTTTCATGCACAAAGACTGAATTTCATCTTATACATTTTTCTCTTTTTATGGTTAGTTATTTATGTAATGAATTTGCACATAAGAAAAAAATCTAATTCTGCTCTTGTATATTGAATTGCACTAATATCAATGCAAATAGTATGATTTTAAAGCTTTGTTATATAGCATACTGATGCGTTTTGCATTACTTTGCATTACTATGTTATATGATACACTGCATTATACTAATCTCAGTGCAAATCAAAAGATTTTAAAGCTAATCGTGACGAAATTTTCATTAAAATACCTTAACATTATTTTTTAATTAATAATTAATCACAAACAATCACGTATTAAATGATTCATATTATAATTATTCGACAAGTTTTATGCTGACTGTCGACTACTAATAGTCTAATACAACACTCAATATTTCTTATCCAGACCTTAAGACCCGACAACATAAATAAGGAAATATGCAAAAAAAGGAGATATTAAATACCATTTTATGTATGATAGCAATGTTTGAAAGTAATTGTAGCATGCAAATTGATGAAGAATAAGCATCCACAAGGATCTCAATGGCTTTGGATGTGGTGGTTTGCCCACCTTCTATGTCTTCTTCATTGTCCTGCTCATGTGATTTATTGCAAAATATTTTGTAAGCTTGATTAATTATAATAATTAATTGAATTAAATAAGAGCTAGAAATAAAGAAAAAATATATTAAAAAAAATATTTGCACTCACATTGTCAAAGTCTTTGTTGATGGTTCTTAGGAAGTGGTCAGAAGGATTTTGCAGTGATGGACAGCGGAATCCATTGGTAGCAAAGAACTGCGATCAAAAAATGAATCAAATATGCAATTTTGTTCAAAAAATAAAAAAACAATAATAATATAATAAAAAAAGAATATAATTTTGTTATATAAAAAAAATTAAGGGATTTGTGTCTGATACGTCCTAAAAAATTGCCTTGATCGAGCACGAATCTCGAGGCATATTCAAATGGGAATTTTTTCAGCAAACTTACAATCAGATTGAACATCTCAAAGGGACGAATCGAACAACACCGAAATTGGTCCAACCCAAGCCCAAATGGGTCCAAATCGGGGGCCCGGACCACATTTGGAAGGGTTAAAACATTATTTGGATAATGAAATGATATCCAAATATGGCATGCTTATAGTCAAATCGAGCGTCTCGGCGAGACGAATCCAACGAGCCCAAGATCTCTGAATTCCGACACTGTTAAGGCACTTAAACAGTTAAAAAACTCTATATGATCGGGGGAATCAATATGAGCCATCCGATGGAGCACTCTGAACCTGCCCCGGATCTTCTCTAGATTTACGGCGTGCGCCACTCATGAAAATCTATAAATAGACCCCCACTCTCTACATGAAGATGACCTTTTTGCTTGAGATTGAAGAGAGCTCTGAAGCTTCAAGACCTCTAGCACCACCGCCGCCTGTCGCCGGACCACCGCCTGGCCGCCGCCTGTCGCCGGACCACCGCCCGGCCGCCGCCTGTCGCCGGACCACCGCCTGCCGCCGGACCACCGCCTGGCCGCCGCCTGCCGCCGGACCACTGCCCGGCCGCCGCCTGTCGCCGGACCACCGCCCGGCCGCCACCTGCCGCCGGACCACCGCCCGGCCGCCGCCTGCCGCCGGACCACCGCCCGGCAGCCGCCTGCCGCCGGACCACCGCCCGTCCGCCGCCTGCCGCCGGACCACCGCCGCCCGCCGGACCACCGCCGGGCCGCCGCCCGCCAGACCACCGCCGGGCCGCCACCTGCCCGGTCCGCCGCCAGGCCGCCGCCTGTCGCGGGACCGCCGCCCGGCCGCTTGCCGCCGCCTGCCGCCGGACCGCCGCCCGGCTGTGCATTTCGTCAGACCACCGCCCTGCCGCTGCCTGCAACCGGACTTCAGACCGACCTTCGTCGGACTACCGCTCGGCTGCCGCCCGTCGCCACACCATCGCCCGATCGACGCCTGCCAGACTTCAGCCCGACCTTCGTCGGAATACCGCCCGGCCGCCACCTGCCGGACATCCGTACGACCTTCTCCAGACCTTTTGACTGCCTATCCAAATCACTATAATTCGACCGCCTCTAAATCGAGGGACGGGTCGACCCTTGTAATTCACTCAAGTTTAGTGGAATATTTTCACCTGGGCAAGGCCCCGTGGTTTTTCCCTCTTTGGGCTTTCCACGTAAAAAAAGATTTGGTGTTCTACTTCTCTCTTTCTGCTTGCGTGTTGGATATTCGTGCATCGCTAAGACAAAAGTTTACTCACTCTACCGCCACGAATCTTTCAGACCGCAACAGTGTCATAATTATTCGACAAATTTTAAGCTGGCTGTCAATAATCTGATGCAACCCTCTATTTTTCTCATCTAGGGCTTGAAACACGATAACTAGGGATGTCAATTTTGGGTCATGCATCAGGTTCGAGTTGAACCCGAAACTGACCTGGCACTATTCGGGTCAACCCGAACCCAAACTATTTTTAAAACGGGTCGGTTTTCTGGACCCTAACCCGATCCGCTTCGGGTTTAGGACAAACCGACACGACCCGAATGACCCGGTGCCAACAAAAAAAATGCTTTTTTTGTCCAAAAAAGCGTCAATCTTCACTTTACGGGTAAAAAACGGGTCAATCTCGGGTTGCCAGGTCAAAAACGAGTTTTTGGTTCAAAACCGGGTCAGTTTCAGGTCAATTTCGAATCAATTTGATCAACCTGAACCTGACCCTATTTTTATAACGGGTCGAATTGTTGAACCTGAATCTGACACTTTTCGAATTCGGGTTGACCCTAACCGAAAATTTTTGGGTCGGATTCGAGTAGAGTTTTCGGGTCGTGTCAAATATTGACACCCTAACGATAACGATAGCATTGTTGTTGATGAATATGCAAAAAATAATTAAAAAAATAAATTTTATATTTTTATGAGAATATCCTCCTATAAATTATATTAGGATAATTTTGAAATTTATTGAATTTATTTGAAGATTAATGCAATATATATAACATTAACCTTAAAATAAATTAAATAATTTTAAAATTAATTTGATATAATTTATAGTGATGTCAAAATAGATCAACGAGTCAGGTTTGGGTTCGAATCGAAATTGATTTGGCCCAATTTGGTCAACCCAATTTGAACATATTTAAAAAACTGATCAAAAATTGAACCCGAAATCGACACACTAGCAACCTAAATTTGACTCGATAACCCGTTTTAATAAATGAAAATTATTTTATTAGTTTATTGCTCATATATTTTAGATTGATTGATTAAAAATAAGAATATTATATAAATAAAAAAATAAGACAAAAATTATGAAATGAGTCATTTTCAAGTCGAAATTGAGTTAACAGGTCAATATAAACGGTTAAACCCTACCCATTTAATAAACAGGTTAACTTAAATTTGAATTTTCAGGTCCGATTTCGATTAGGTTGGCGGATTGAGTTGTTTTTTGACACCCCTAAATAATTTATATGAGAATATTCTCAATTATAATTATAAAAATAATAATAATAAAAAAATAAATAAATAAATAAAACCAACCTGCTTGGCTAGGCCAGGCGAACCAAAGAAAACGGTTCTCCCATACGCCAAGAGGCAAACCGAACGAAAAAGACCGAAAACCTCCGCGCTTGGCTGGTGCACCGCGGCTAAAACTGTTATCTGTTCCCTCGCTGCCATCCGTCCGATTCGATCCATCACGTGGAAAGCAGCCGCGCTATCTAGCCCGCTACTCGGCTCATCCAGAAACAGAACCTTCGGCCTAGCTAAAATCTCAAGGCAAATACTCAGCCTTCTCCTTTGCCCGCCGCTTATCCCCTTCGATGAACGGCTGCCAATCCTCCTGCCGGCGATTCGGCTAAGCCCCATTTCCTGTAGCGTTTCCTCTGCCCTCTTAATTCTGTCCTCTCTCCCCATTGTTTTGCTGAGTTGTAGCTCCGCGGCATAGTGTACCGCCTCTCTCACTGTTAATGTTGCCATTAATATATCTTCTTGCATTACATAGGACTGAAAGAAATTAAAAAAAAAATTTAATTTTGATATTTTACAAAATTTTAAATATAATCCAATAATAATTAAATAAAAAATGAGACAAATAATATTCTTAATTAATTGGATAACTTTATATTTATCATTATTGTGACCATGCGGTGGGGTGTCAATATTTGACCCGACCCGAGTCTGACCCCAAGATTTTGGGTTCGGGTCAATCCGAACCCAAACCGGGTCGGGATCCGGTTAGGGATTTCGACCTGTTTATAAAATCGGGTCGGGTTCGGGTTGACCCGGAAACCCGAAATCAACCCGGTTTGAGCCGTTTTTTATTAATTTAGGAGGATTTTAATGGATTTTTATGAAATAAGTAAATGATATTTCAAAAAATTATAAACATTATTGCTCAAATTAAATTAATCTAGATTTATTTTAAATTAATTGAAGTAAATCTTACCTCAATTTGATTTAGATGTAAATAAATTAAATTAAATAAAAAAATTAATAAAATATATCCGAATCAAGTCGGGTTCGGGTTGACCCGAACCCGAACCGGGTCGGGTTCGGAAAACCGACCCGTTTGCAAAAACTAGTCGGGTTCGGGTCAGGTTGAACAGTGTCAGATCAATTTCGGATTGAACTCGAACCCGACCCGTGACCCGGTTTTGACAGCCCTACCATGCAGTAACTGTCATTTTATCCTAATTATTTTTTATTTTCTATTTAGACTTCATTTGCAGCGGGCTTTTTTTTACTACTTTCTCAAATAGGTTTTCATACAAAATTATTTTACTCAAAAACTGTTTCAGAAAGCAGTAAGAAAGCAATCTCAAACTAAGGCTTCGTTTGGGACGGCTTTTTAACTGCTTTCTAAAACGGAGTTTTAGTACAAAAATAAAAAATTTTGTACTAAAACTCCGTTTTAGAAAGCAGTAAAAAAGCCGTCCCAAACGAAGCCTAAGCCTTTATTATAATGAGAATTGTGTAAATTATATGAGCTATGTAGGCAACTTTTGTTCTATCTCTTGTCCTAGTTCTATCTCTCACTTAGGTGTTCGACTGAGATTTTGTTTGGACAATTTTTTTACTGTTTTTTAAAATAACTTTTTAATACAAAAAAATTAAACTACTATATGTTTTAAATTTACAAAATTATTAAAAAATAACTGAAATTTTTTATATAGTAGGTTTAAAAAGCAAAGATTTGGAGATCCTAAATTTAAGAAAGTTGTCCGAAAAGAAACCCGAGTTGCTTGATTAGAGATACTTATGCTTCGTTTGTGATGGCTTTCTTACTGCTTCTTAAAGCAGCTTTTTAGTACAAAAATTTTAATATTTGTATTAAAAAACTGTTTTAAGAAGCAATAAGAAAGCGGACCCATTTGGACATTAAAAAAATAAATATAAAGTAGAGCATTTAAACTCACTGCAACACCAAATGCCAAAATCTGCGTGCGGCCATTAACCAAAAGTTCTCCACTGCATCTAAGGTTCGAAGCCAACCTTCCTAATGAAATAATTAAATCCATAAGAACATTTTTAATTGTTTTTAACGAAGAGATAATTATCTACTAATAATTCATTAACGCAAGCACCTGCGAGGGCGTCCAGCAGGGTTGATTTGCCGCAGCCCGACGGGCCCATTATGGCCAGAACTTCGCCGGGTCGGGCCATTCCGGTGACCTTCGAAAGTATGGGAACGCTCTCACTTCCCTTTCCGTCTACAGACCGAACACAGAGATCCTCCCAGGTAAGAAAAACGGCGAGCCCGCCAGCGGCATTGGGCGGCCCTTGTTCTCCGGCGGGGCTCTCGCCGTCCATCGCCGGCGTTGGGGAAGGAGTTACAACGTCGTACGAAAACATGTTTTCCGGCTAGCTGAAGAATACTAAGCCGCTATTAACTGGCGTTGGGATTCCCTTCGTATTTGAAGCTGTGAGATGCTGAAAAGTTCAGTAGTTTGAAAGAGTTTGGTAGTTTTGGTAATCATAAGATGGAATTTTGATGAATTAAAATTAGGAATTAGTAAATACTGTCCATTTTTATTTAGGAGCTGTTTGCAAATGGAGAATAAATTATTTCAAATGTTAGTGTTTTGAAAATATTAAAGTTTGATTTAAAATAGAATAAATGTATTTGGGATACATCATATAGATCATTTTTTGTGTATTTGAAATTCTTCCGATTTGAAAGAGTTTCAAATACACCATAAATTCATTGCAATTGCCGTTGATCACCACTGCCACCGCCATCACTCGCCGTCACCGCCATCCATCACATTCACCGCGCACCAACCACATTCATTGCTAGTGTTGGATACTGACGGTTACTTTTTTACACTTTACATTACATTCATTTTACGTTAAATCAAAAAAAAAAAAATTAATCTCATGCATTATTTTTACAATCATCCAAACACAGTGGCGGAACCACATTAAGAGTAGGGGGGCAATTGCCCCCCTCAAAAAAAAAATTGTTTTTTATAGGAGAGAAACAAATTTTTTTATAGAGAAAAGTTTTTTTTTGCCCATGCTAAAAAATTACTTTTGCCCCCCCCCCCCTAAAACTCTTTTGTCCTAACTTTTCCTAAAATGTCCATATTTTTTTTCAAATTTAGTTATAATATTTTCTTTCGTGTTTTTCATGACAATTTAACTACACATTTTTTCTTTATTTTTCTTGCTTAAATTTTTAAATAACTTATATATTTATTTTTTTTTACGCTACATTCCTTTTTCAGGCAACAAAATAGACTCTTAGTAAATTCTGGGTATGTTAAATCTTGAAAATTATTTAGCAAGATAATTTCTAAACCCTGTTAAATATTGTGAAACTATTTAGAAATGTAATCAAGGATTTACGGCGGTTAGCTTATTAAAAATAAATTTAATTTGTATATTAAGATTTAATTTGTATTATTTTCTTATAAGAAAATTAGATCGCTTAGATTGTAAAGTTATTTAAAGTGAAAATTTATGTACCCAACTTCGATTATTATTTTTGGTTTTTAAGATAAAGGGGAAAAAATAAAAAATAAAGTAAAACAATTTTCTAGAATTATATTAGGGCATCTTAAGAATATTAACAAAAGTAGTTTTAGAGTAAGATTTTATATCTTAAGATTCTGTCTGTGCATGAAGATGCTAATATTATGTGGGAAAAAGTGGCTAATGATATTAAGAATATTATAAAAGATGTGCTTGGAATTTCAAAGGGAAAAACTCCTAATATGAAAAATAGTTAGTGGTGGAAACCAATTGTACAAGAAAAGATAAAAAATAAGAAGATTTGTTATAAAAATTGGTTTAGATGTAAAAATTATGATAACTGGGAAAGCTATAAATTAAAGATGCTCGTAAGGAATCTAAAAAAGCTATTTGCGATGTAAAGAGCTTAGCTTTTAATGATTTATATAATACATTAGATACTAAGGATGGAAAAAGATATACGTATAAATTGGCCAAACAAAGAAATAGTAGTAAGAATTTAGTTCAAGTGAAGTATATTAAGGATGAAGATTAAAAAGTACTTTTCTTCGAAGTTGATATTTAACAAAGGTGTATGAGATATTTTGCTAAACTTTTTAATAAAGAATGTGAAAATACGATTGATTTTAGTAACTTTATCACCCTAAATGAAAATAAATATTTTTTTTTATTGACGTATAAGTACTAAAACCGAACTTAGAGAGACTTTGAAGAAAATAAAGTGTGGAAAAGCTGTTAGACCTGATGATATTATAATAGAGATGTGGAAATGTTTAGGAGATGAAAGAATTTTTTGGCTTACTAAACTTTTTAATACTGTTTTGAAGACTTAATAGATGTCAGATCAGTGGAGAATGAGTGTGTTAATTCCTATTTTTAAGAATAAAGGTGATGCACATGAGTGTGCGAATTATAGAGGAATTAAGTTAATGTGTCATACTTTAAAACTATGGGAGCGAGTTATGGAGCGTAGGTTGCGACGTGATACTAATGTTTCTCAAAATCATTTTGGATTCATGCCAGGTAGGTCTACTATGGAAGCCATACATTTATTGAGATGAATGAAGGAGAAACATAGAGAGAATAAGGAGGATCTACATATGATATTTATTGATTTAGAGAAAGCATATGATAAAGTTCCAAGAGAAGTGCTATGGAGAGTTCTTGAAAAGAAAGGACTTAATAACACTTATATTCAAATCATTAAAGATATGTATGCATGAGCTATTACTTGTGCTCAAACACAACGTTCTTTAACCAAGTATTTTCCTATTTTAGTTGGATTGCATAAAGGATCAGCCTTAAGTCCATATCTTTTTGCTTTAGTCATGGATGTTCTCACTACACATTTGCAAGAGGATGTACCTTGGTGTATGCTTTTTTTTATGATGATATTCTTATTGTTGATAAGACTAGAGAGGGAGTTGAAGGTAAACTTGAATTATGTAGGTTAACCTTAGAGTCTAAAGATTTTCGCTTGAGTAGATCTAAAACTGAATATATTGAGTGTAATTTTAGTAGCAATAGACCTAGTGAGAGGATTGTGACTTTGGGCAATCAAGTCATTAATAAGAGTACACATTTTAGATATCTTGGTTATATTATTCAGAGTGATGGTGAAATAGATGGGGATATTATCAGCAGAATTCAAGTTGGATGGTTAAAGTGAAGGAATGCGTCGGGCTTATTTTGCGATAGAAAAGCCCCCCCCCCCCCCCCCCCCCCCCCCCCCCCCCCTCAAATTTAAGGGAAAATTCTATAAGATGGTGGTGAGACCTGCAATGATTTATGGTGTCGAATGTTGGCCATTAAAAGAGAAGCATAATACTAAGTTAAGTTTCACTGCTTTCGCTTTTTTGGCCTTTCGTTCTGCCTCACAGGCATTTCGAAAATTTTACTCCTCCTAGCTCTATCTTCGGCTCCCCCACCGACTGGCGTTCGTTCTCCGAAGTCCCAGCTCTCTTTGGCGCTCCCTTCTCCAACCTAAAGCAAGGCAAAGGAAAGGATCGACACTCGATGGTCGACACACGCGGCAGTCGACAGTAAGGTCTGGCCATAATTTCTTAGTTATTTTATTCCGTTCATTTTCTAGTTTCTTAAACACAATTTCGTTTAGGGTTGAGGGCATTTTCTATTTCGCTTCTTTGGGCTTTTTGTCTTTCAGCTTTTGATATTAAAAGTTAGTTTCTTTTGCATTGAATCACTAATATTGAGCATTTGGGTTCTTCAGGTTATGTTATTTCTTTCAATATATGTTTTCTCAACTAATGCTTAAGAACTAATATAAGGTTATGAGCTTCAAATTGTAGCACAAATGCACTAAGGTTGCACACACTTGCAAACAATTTACAAGAGCCATTAATTATTGATTATTTTGATATGAAAATAGAATGTAGAATGAAAGTATTAGAGAAAACTTATCAATTTTTTAATAATATTATTATTTATTACGTCATCCGGTTAGACCCCGGTTCGACCGGTCAAATCATGAACCTCTTCTTCATCCAGTTTGATGTCCTGTCCGGTTTTCAAAACCTTGACCAAACCTCATGAAAATCTAGGATTTATGCCAAAAATCAAATAACAATTAATTTATAAGTGGGAGTAGGGGTGTCAATATTTGACACGACACGAAAATCCGACCCGGACCCGACCCGAAAAATCCGGGTTGGACCTGACCCGGTTTCAAAACGGGTCGGGTTCGGGTTCCAAAAATCGACCCGTTTGAAAAACGGGTCGGGTTCGGGTTGACCCGATGGGTTTCCGGGTCAACCCGCCAACCCGCTTTCTCGCGAGCCTGTCGCGACCCGCCAACCCGCTGCCCGCTGTAGCCTGTCGCGACCCCCCGCGACCCAGCGCGACCCCGCTGTCGCCAACCCGCGCCAATAGGCGCGACGCCACGACCGCGCGCGCGACCGGCGACCCCAGCGCGACCGGCGACCCCGCGTGACTCGCGACCGAGCTCAACCGGCGAACCCCAGCGCACACCCCGCGTGACTCGCGACCCAAAAGCGACCGGCGACCCCGCGTGACCGGTGACCGCGCGCGACCCCTCGCTGTCGCAACCCGCGCGACAGTTCCCGTGTCGGGTCGGGTCAACCTGGCAACCCCCCGGGTCGGGTCCGTGTTCAGTTTTCCGACCCGTTTATCTACTCGGGTCGGGTTAGGGTCGACCCGTTTGAACCCGGGTCAGTTCCGGGTTCGACCCGAACCCGACCCGTGACCCGAAATTGACACCCCTAAGTGGGAGTAAGCATAAGGCTATATAAAAAAAAATTTTATAATGATACTTTTTTAGAAGAAGCATATCATAAGTGTTATTAAGGTTTCATTTAGGATGATTTTCTTATTACTTCTTAAATCAGCTTTCTAGTAAAAAATTAAAAATTTTATACTAAAAATTTGCTTTAAAAAGTAGTAAGAAAACTGTTCCAAACGAAACCTAAGTAATATAATCTTAATTAAAAGAAAATTTAAAAATGGGCAAAAATGTAAAATCATTTTGGGTTTTAACAGGAAATGATATTTTAATGTCTTTGCAACCATGCACTCATTGGGGTCGAATTTGAGTGCTCATTTCCAGCACTATAAATTAAATAGCAACGCAAATGAGACAGAAAAGTATTAGTAAAAAATTTTGTAATTTCTTTGGTGTTATTCTAATTATCTTTAGATTTCATTTGAGATAATTTTTTTACCATCTATTTTATGAAGTAGTTTCTTAATATAAAAATATTTTGAATTTGAAATTTTTGTTCTAAAAACATGCTTTTTAAAACAGTAAAAAAATTGGCCCAAATGAATATTTAGTGTTGTCTTAATAAGCTAAGGTTTTTTTTTTCTCAATATCATCTAAAATGTTTTATATCAGATTTAGGCTTCGTTTGGGACGGCTTTTTTAGTGCTTCTTAAAACGGAGTTCTAGTACAAAAATTCAAAATTACTCCGTTTTAAAAAGCAATAAAAAAGCCGTCCCAAACGAAGTCTTAGTACAAAAAAAAATTGTACTAAAACTTCGTTTTATAAAGCAATAAAAAAACCGCCCCAAACAAATTCTTAGTTTTCTTTTGAAATAGCTTTTTTTATTAATTTTTGTATTTGAAGTTGTGAGATGCTAAAGAGTTCAGTAGTTTGAAAGAGTTTGGATGTTTTGGTAATCATGAGATGGAATTTTGATGAATTCAAAGACCATTATTTGATGGCTGTTAGAAGCTGTCTGGCAACAAGTAGGATTTAGTGAATCCTGTCAATTTTGATTTAGGAGCTGTTTGTGAGTGGAGTATAAATTATATCATATGTTAGGGTTTTGAAAATATTAAGATTTGATTTAAAATAAAATAATGCCAGCGTAAAATTTTGATATATTTAAAATACATCATATAGATCGTTTTAGGTGTATTTAAAATTCTTCTGGTTTGGAAGAGTTCTTAATACACCAGAAATTCAATGCAATTGCTGCCGACCAGTGGCGAAGCTAGCATTTTTTATCCACGGGGGCATAAAAGTTTGACTTCAAATTAACCACACCTAAATTGCCCATGATCTTCTCCTTATTTACTGGTCATGTCACTCTCAAAAAACTATAAATAGACCATTTAATTCTCATGACGAGGGGGGATGAAGAAGGGGCCCAAGGAAGAAGAGAATGAAGAGAAATAAGAGTTCTCTTGCCCCCAAACTCCTCCTCAAACACCTCCTGGCCACCGATAGATGCCAGACTTCTGCCCGTTGTTGAAATTCTACATGGCGTCGGTCTTCCGCCCATTGTCGGATTTCTACCTGATGCCATACTTTCTCTCGTCGTTGGAATTTTGCCGGTCGCCTGACTTTCGTCGGACTACCCGACGCCGGACTTCCGCTCATCGCTGGAATTTTATCGGTGATCACCAAATTTCTACTCGACATTGGACTTCCGCCTATCGTCGAACTTTTTGTCAGACTTCTACCCAACATCGGACTCCCACATGTCACCAGATTTATAGTTAACATCGGACTTCTGCCCGTTTGTCGAACTTCTACCCGACCACCAACTAACATCAGACTTCTGCCTGACCTGTAACTGATGCTGGTTTTTCTGTCCGGCCACCAACTAGCGCCAGACTTTTGCACGACCACCAATTGATGTCGGACCCTATCTCTCTCTGATAGGATTCTTCCAACCTCCGTCGTCCTCTGACAACATTCTTCCTATCACTATCGTTCACTGACGATAATCCTTCCAACCTCCGTCACCAGACAATGATCCTTACGACCACTGTCACCTGACTACAATCTTTTCGACTATCGTCGCTCACCGGTTATGGTCATGTCAACCAAGTGAATACGTCAATAATGATTTTTCCAAGTCTCATCATATAATGTATTTTATATGATGTATATTTATCAAGCCAAGTTCTTCCCCAAATGAAGGGTCTCATTTGTAATTGACTGCAAATAATAGTGGATTCATTCAAACTGGGACAAACCCCGTGAATTTTCCCCTTTTTTTAGGGTTTTTTACGTAAAAAACTTAGTGTATCTTATTAATGTTGCACCCTCTCTCTTATCTGATTGCGTGTTGGATCTTCGTACAAAGCTAAGACGTTAAACTTTATACTTCTCTACCATCGTGAATATTGCAAGATGCAGCAATTATTATTATTTTAATTATAAGAAGATAAATTTTATGTTAATGAAAAAAAAAACTTATTGTTATGCTCATCTAAATCAATTTAAAAAAAAAATTATTTAAATTATATATTATCATACTAATCTATTTCAACTTTTCTTCTATAGTATATTTTTATATCTAATTTAAATAAAAATATAACTAAAAAATATTTTACAACGAGCAATAAATATATTAAAAAAATTATGTCTTATTATTATAAAAGTTTATAAAAAATATATAAAAATTTATAATAAATATATTTTAAGCTACTTGATTTAAATTTAAATATTATAATTCTCCTCTAATGTAATTTATTGGCTTTAATTACATAAATATCCTATAAACTAGAATTTGAGTTTTTAAAATATAAAAAAAGTTGATGAAATTTTGAATTTAAGAAAAATAGTAATGTGAAGATGGAGAGAGAAAAATAGTCTCACCCCTCATAGATAGATAGAGAGAGAGAGAGAGAGAGAGAGAGAGAGAGAGAGAGAGAGAGAGAGAGAGAGAGAGAGAGAGAGAGAGGGCTAATGGAGGAGGTTGCCATCTATAATAATAAAATGGCAAAGAAGAGAGAGAGAGAGAGAGAGAGAGAGAGAGAGAGAGAGAGAGAGAGAGAGAGAGAGAGAGAAGATAGGTAGGAGAGAGATGGAAAGAGAGGATGACAACGAAGGAGCTCCCTATTAAGCAAAAAAAATTCACGCCTTCCCCCCCTTCCCTAAATTCCCCCATGATGTCGACCGCCACTGCCACCGCCATCAATGGCTGCCACTATCGTCCATCATATCTGCCGCCTGTTTTGATTAAAAAAATATATATTTAAGTATGTATAGTTTTGAAAATATATTAATTTTCTTTGGGAGAAATTAATTTTTGAATTTTTGTTTTGAAATCGAACACAACATTAGGAACGATATATCATCCCAAACGGGGAGAATAACATTCACTAGTTGGTTCAAATTTCAAAATTTTAAAATTATCCAAATTATTATAGTCAAATTTAAAATTGTTTGGCTATACTAATTTGGATAAAAGATCATTAATTTCATAATCAAACCCACGATAATAATTGATATACCTTTCCAAAGAAAGAAGATATCAATCATTATCGATTGTTTGAAAATGATGATAATGATCGTTGTATTTTAAATTTCCAAAAATAATTAATTAGAGACTTTGAAAGATTTTGATTTTGAAAATTAGATCTGGGTTACTAAATCTCCTACGAGTGCAAGCCCTCGTAGTTAATTACATCGTAGAAAATCAAAATTTCCTACAAAAACTCTAGATTAAAATAACGGTGTAAATTTTATTTATGATTTTCAAAGTTTGATATCAAAGGAAGAAAATGGTAGGAATTTCAAATGGGATTGGTTCAAAATTGAAGACTTATTTTCGGGGTCAAATGAAGAAAAGTAGGAGGTGTTTTAAGATTCCGAATTACTTCAGAAACACCTCAATTTATCCTAAGTGTTAGGCTTGTATTTGATTGAAAGAAATTTTTAGTTTGAGTGGTCAATTTTATTAGAAATTTGGGATTCAATTCCCGAAAATTGAGGTCTTATAGCTCGAGCCAGCCTCAGAACCTAAGTCTAAATTGAGCACTAAAAGTTAGTGCCCTGAACCTAGCTAGTGCAATGCGAATCTGGTCTTACCCTGGCCTGGATTGGGGAGCCAGCTAAACCACCTAAACGATTTTAAAATATGAGTTCGATCTTTTGTAGAGTGGTAGGGACGTTAATTAGAAAATTTTAGAGGAATGGGGTCGACATCTAGAGCAGATCCTTAATTGACCCCTTTAACTTATGTCGGGTATTTGATGTTTAAATAGATGCAATTAAATATTAGACTCTTTTAAATTTGTCACTAATGCGATGCATGCTAATTGACTCGATTGAATGCAAAATTTGTATGTAGCAGTTTAAAAATTTTGGCTTAGAAAATAGGTTTTTCCCTAGAGATTGCATAACATCCCCTTGACAGATCGGCACCCTCATAGGCCAGGTGGTCTGCCAGAACCCGCAGGCGGGGAGATGCCTAACAAGGTAGAGAAGATTTAATATGATGCATGAAAAACCCTCGGCGAGTCCGAGCTTTCTTCTTAGGACCGTTTAGAGTTTCTATCTTATCTTAAAATTTTATTTAATTAAAGTAGAAGAATTTTTGACAGACCCCTAAGAGCCTAAATTCGAATTCCAGGCTAAATCAAATGCGACATGCAAATAAAAAAGACTAGAAAAGCAGGAGTTCTAATGTGCAATCAAATTAAACAAATCAATCAAATTAAATTTATCAAACTGAATGTCCGTAGGCAAGTGCCCTTATTATTACATCACAGAATTTGCATAAAATTAAAGTGGCCGGGCACCACTGACTACAACCCGGATTTCTAATCCTAGATCAAATGACTTTGAGATTTGAGATTCTTCTCGTTGCCCATTTCTTCATCTTCTTACGAACATCTTGATTCGTCGGTTCCGGATATCCAAATAAAAAGAAACTCCCCCTTGATCGGGGTGTTATCTTTTCTCTTTGGATATTTGAAAAGTATCCTAATTTGATTTCCAAATGGAAGAAGACTCTCCCCTTTAGGGATGTCTTCACCTCTTTGGAATTCAAATTGGATATTTATATCCCAATCTCAAATCATTTTAAATAAATACAACCATATCAAATCGAATTTACATTAATAAAAATTGAAAAATCTAGACTCGATCCTGCAAGGTTATCCTAATAATCAACAGTTGTATATTCAATCCCAAGCAATTATAAAATGAAAAATACAATTTTTTTTAGCCACACTTGGCCATGGTCTTTTTTATTTAAAGGGGGTCTTAAGCACGGCAGGTACTTGTGCAAAGAGTATATATATATATATTTTATTAACTGCCCCCTTTAATTTTAGCTCCTTGTATGAGCATGGCCACCTGCATAAGATTGCACAAGTATAATTCACTCCTAACTTAGGGATAAATCTAACGTACAATCAATCACATAATGCAGGAAGTAAGTAAATAAACATATCAGTTCTACACTAGCAAACAGCATGCAGTAAAAGCTTGAAAACTCGGCACACAACTGCAGAAAGTAAAACACCGGCCTATCCTAAAACTAGAGTCGGTGATCCTAGCAAACCATCTATGGTGTGTGAGGTAGGTCGTGTGGTTTTGATGTGTCATAATTAGGATTATTAGTTAAAGTTATCTAAGGTTCGATTTGTTGAAAGATTTAAAGAATTTAAGTTTGAGTTCAAATATTAATAGCTTGAGGTTAATTTTAAGATTTATTTAGTTATTTATTGGATATCACATTTGTTTCACACCGAGGTCGTGAAGTTTATTTCATTTTCCTTGGGGCTAAATTAATAGCCTCGTAGGCCTGGGTTACCCAGTGGTACCCGGTATAATTAAATATTTTAAGTTGATTAAGGTTTAAGAATTAATAAATTTTATTAGAGGTGTTTGGTTGCTGAGTTTTAAAGTTTGATTAATTTAAATTTATCATTAACTGATTCGTGGCATTGTGCCACCAGGCTCGAGGAACCAGCCTCCTTAGGACACTTAGCCCCGCAGCCCGGAGTAGTCCAGCCGACAAACCAAATTATTGTAGTTGAATTAGAGGTTTTTTTAAAAGGTTGGATAATTAATAATTAATTTATTTTTTTAAGGTTTAACACCCCTTAGAATCCATTCATGGCGTTGTACCATCAGGCTCGAGGAACCAGTCTCCATAGGAAACTTAGCC
The DNA here is from genome assembly GCA_016618105.1 of Dendrobium huoshanense. Classification (NCBI taxonomy): domain Eukaryota; kingdom Viridiplantae; phylum Streptophyta; class Magnoliopsida; order Asparagales; family Orchidaceae; genus Dendrobium; species Dendrobium huoshanense. Next base: position 45,247,195 of record CM028353.1, on the reverse strand, counting down.
CCGCAGCCCGGAGTAGTCCAGCCAATAAACTTTGTCTTTAGGATGATTGTTATGTTTAAAAAAGTTTGTTGAGTGTTTTAAACATTAAACTAATATTTTCTGGAGTTTTAGAACGATTTTGAGGTTTTATGAATTTTTTTGAATATTTTAATCATTTAATTAAGGGGTTAGAAATTGACTTTTTGATTTAAAATGTTTTCTGAAAGTTAGTATTTTATTAAAATACTAGACCTTAATACGATCAGTTAAATAGTAAGAACGCTAAAATCAGATTTTTCTGCATTTTATTACGAAGGTTTGAAGTTTTGAACTAGTTTTAACTACAATTTGACCAATTTGTTGACTTTTTGAAATATTGCAGATTTCTGGAATTTAATATTTTTAATAAATATTAGACCTTATTAGGGGTTGAATGCAAGTGAGTTTGGGTGATTTGGATTTTTCTTGAATTAGTTATGAAGGTTTGAGTTTTTTTTTACTATTTAATGAATTTTAAAAGGTTTAATTAGAGAGCTATTTTTTAATTTTTCTCCAAATGAATCCCAAACTTCTTGAAATCAACTCCAAAGGTCTGAAAGGACCTAAGAAGAGATTCCCAAGTGTTTGGGAAATTTTTGGAATTTTTAATTATTATTAATTAATTATATTAATTAAATATTCAATTTCACTTAAAATTAAATTAAGATTTAATTTGCTGTCAAATCAAGGTACTTTTAATTTTCATGAGTTAAGAATTGAATTCTGGTAAGTTAGAGGGGTTACACATATTTTTTGGCTTTAAATGTGATTTATTACATTTTTCGGAAGGTTTTAAGGCTTAATTAAGGCTTAAACTTAAGAAAATTGATTAGGGAGCTTAACGACTTCAAAAATCAGTGAAATTTTCTCTTAAGGCTGAGAATGTCACTATGTTTGAAATGTCCAAGTTTCAAGTTCAAATGAGGTGTATCCTAATCATAATGCATTTTCTAAGTCGTCTAATCAAAGTCCTTAATTATTGTCCTTAATGACACTAAGTTAAAATAGGTTTAAATCAAAGTTTTAACTAACCCTTGGACAACATAAAGATTAATATACAATCACACCAAACAAATCCTTAATCTAGGAGAGCCTAAATCTAAGTGGTGGGTGCACAACCTAAACATGCGATATTCAAAATTAATTAACATAAAAAAAATTTGATTAGTGAATAGTTGAAAAGTAACTATTCACTAATCTCCCCTATAATTCATGTTCAAGCACATTTAATCCAAGTTTGAAATTTCAAATGATCTCTCAAGTGCTCTCAAAGTTTGACATACATATAAATTTAAAAATAAATTTTGATAGTTTAAAATAGCTTAATTTTAGAAACTTAAGAAGATCAAAATATTATTAAAGATAGGTTCAAAATAGTTTTGAAAATACTTTAACAATATTAAAATACATATATATTTTTAAATGTAGTTTTCTGATTTTTGAAAGGTTGTTCAAAATAAATATTTAACTTAATAATAAATTAAATACTTAAAGAATAAAAAAGATTTATTTAAAATATATATGAATATTTTAAAATAATCTCAATTTTGAACTAAAATATCTAAAATTTAATCCCTAATTATTTAAGAGAAAGTTTCAAAATAAATTTAGAATTTTGAAATACTTTATATAGTATTTAATTAATTATTATTAAATATTTGAAATCAAATATTTTGAAATTATATATATATATATATATATATATATATATATATATATATATATATATATATATATATATATATATATATATATATATATATATATATTAAATAGATTTTAAATTTATAATTAAAGAGCTTAATAATTAGAACAATTTGATATATTTAAATATTTTTTTTAAATTTAAAAATAATTTTTTATAATTTTTAGAAGAAATCTGAGTTTAAAAAAGATTTAAATTTAAATTAAATCGTTTTAATTAAACGGCGGCGCCGCCATACACGTGGCAGGCTGGGATTCGACCACGGAACTGCGGGGCGGCTGAGTGGCCACGTGGCGTGCTCTGGTTCGGCCGACCAACACGCGGCGGCGGCGGTCAAGCGGGCCCATGTGGTTTCAAAAACCGCGGCACTTAACCACGTCGGCAGATCTCGCACGTCGTCCGATCCTCGCGGGTTCCATCCAACGGCAGGGATCAAATCCCGCCGTTTGATCTCAGTTAACGAGATCGAACGACGGGGAGCTCATCCTGTGATCTCAAATGGACGGTTGAGATCGCTCTGGGCGGGATAAGGTTGATCGCGCGGTCAGATAGAGCCGGGAAAGGATCAACCTGGACCGTTGATCATGGAATCAACGGTCCAGAAAATGCGCAGCTCATGCAGGCCACGAACCGGAGCCCTAATCAAAGAAATGGCTTGTTCTCTCAACACACTTGATCAAATCAAATAAAATTTTAGATCTGAATCCCCTGAATGAACAGAATTTTTGGGGATTATTCTATTTTTCTTAAAATAAGCTTAACAAGAATCTATTTAGACTAGTGTACCTAGCTCTAGGGTTTCAGTTTTCACCTTGATTTTTGGACGGATTGAACCGTTAAATGGATGGTTGAGCTTGTAGTTTGTCCAAGTGTAGATCCCTAGCACGACACCGAGCCTGAAATCGCCTGGATCGACCGGAACAACTCCTTGAATGGATTAAGCTAGGTCTCGCCGGAAGATCATCGGAGACGGCTTTGATCGCCGGAGTTTGAGTGGGGATGTGTTGGGAGATGTCTGGGGAGCTCAATGGAACAGGAGACTGGGTTTGAGAGAGCTTGAGTGGAGAGAGAGGCTAGGGTTTTGAATGAGGTTTCACTTGAGCCTTTTGCCCTATTCAAGCCTCTCCAGCTTGAATGGACGGTCCTGATCGACTGGAGGGCATGCTAGGATGCTTCCATGTGGCCTGGAGCAGTTGGAAAGGCTGGGAGAAGGACAGGGAAGGACATCCTAGTTGGAAAGCTCCCTTGGTCCCCTCATGGACACATGGAACTTTGAGGGCATTTGGATCTGAATCTAAGGGCTGGATTGCACTCAAAGAATATTCTAGAGAAGGTTCTAACAGCTGGAGAGATTTATATTAGGGTGGATTAATTTAATAGGGCTAATTTTGACCATTTAAGCTCATTAAGAGAGTTTTTTGACTTTGTTGACCAGTCAACAACTCAAGGTGGATGAGGTGGCAGCCAAATGGACTTGAAGAGCTGGTTGATTGAAATAGATTCAATAGGGTTGAGGGGGTTTGAATTTGCTTGAGTATTTAGGCTTCTTAAAGCCCTTAAGAGGCTTGTTGACCATGTTGACCAATCTACTGGTCAACCCAGGGTGAGGTGGCTACTAGGGTCACTTGAGGGATTAATTAGAGTAGCTTGAAAGGGTTTGACAAGAATTTGCATTCATTTGAAATTTAATTCAAAGTGGAAAGGGTTAAAGGTAGATTTTGGTCAATCTAGGTTGACTGGTTCAACCAGGTAGGTCCCAAATTTGGAAATGAGTTCAATCAATTCAAAATAACATTTTGAATCTATTGGATGTGGTCCCAAGTCCTAGGGAAGTCATTTGGTTCAAAATACATGTTTGGACTCTTAAAGGGCCTTTTGGGTCAAACCTGTTGACTTGGTCAACCAGGTTGACCCAAAGGTTGAGAATGGGTCCAACAGATTTGAAATGACATTTGAAACTTGCTGGAGGTGTTTGCGTTCAATTCGGAGTTCATTTGGTTTGAAATCACCATTTGAGCCCCATAGGGGTATTTTGGTCATTTTGACCCCTGGTCAACCAGGGGTCAAAGTGGGTCAACCAAAATACATTTTAATGTTCAATGAGTTATAATTAAGGGTCTGAAAGTAATTAGAGGCTTTGGAGAAAGCTCTAAGGTCGAAATCCACTGGATGGCAGGTCCAGTGGCATAGGCCGTAAATATTTGAAGATTTTACAGCCTTTGGATTTCAATTCAATTTCTAGGGTTAGAGACCTCAGAAAAGGCTCAAATTTGGGGGGATGCCTCCAAATACATGTCCCATCAGTATGCAACTGACAGACTCTGAATCGGAGGTCATTTGATTAGGTTTTGAAATGTTTGAAAATTCAAGGAAAAAGGCCTTTAGGACAAAACCTTTAGACCTTGGATTTGGCTTTGAGTCTAAACTTTTTGAATTTGATCTGAATTTGATTGAAATTTGAATTGGATTAAGGTATGGGTTGACTTAAGATCTAAATTGATCCTAAGGTCTGGAGTCTAGAAGAGTCCTAGGGTCTAGAGTAGATCCTAGGGTCTAGATTGATTTGGAGATTGAATTGATTTAAGATCAGGATTGATTTGGATGGGTTCCTTAATGACCTCATACAAAAATGAGGTCAACAAATGGACCCCCAATATGTGTAATAGAATGAAATTCTATTGCAGATATTGGCGTTGACCGAGTTAAAAGGTCAAGTCTGGATTTTGGTCCAAAGGATAAATGAAATCTATCCCTAGGGAAAAGAAAATCTGAGTGATCGTAGAGAAAGGAAGGATTCCTAACTACATAAAATTGAATTTGAATTTTCATAGTAGGGTAGTGCCACGAAGGGCGTACTCTACCACTAATGGATCTAATCCTAAGGAGAGAAAGCACAATAACTCATATATGTCCTTACAGAAGAGAAAATTAAAGATATTGTGGGAAGGAAGCATTGCTTCCCATGATAGATCAGATCTGGATTGATCATATGTAAATAAACTTGCTTTACACAGAGGATCAGGTTTGAAAGATCGTATATAGAGGAAACTTGCTCCATATAAGATCAGGATCCGGAATGATCATTGGTAGAGGAAACTTGCTCTACGGATGATCGGGTCAGGATTGATTATATGTAAAGGAAATTTGCTTTACATAAAAGATCAGATTTGAAAGATCGTATATAAGGAAACTTTCTCTATATAAGATCAAGATTAAAATGATCATGAGTAGAGGAAACTTGCTCTACGGATGATTGGGTCAGGATTGATCATATGTAAATGAAACTTGCTTTACATAAAAGATCAGATTTAAAAGATCGTATATAGAGGAAACTTGCTCTATATAAGATCAAGATTAAAATGATCATGAGTAGAGGAAACTTGCTCTACGGATGATCGGGTCTGGATTGATCATATGTAAAGGAAACTTGCTTTACATAAAAGATCAGATTTGAAAGATCGTATATAGAGGAAACTTGCTCTATATAGAGGATCGAGATTTGAATTTTAGGGTGGTGCCATGAAAGGCGTACTCCACCACTAAAAAGGCTTGAAGTTAAGACAAGAAGATCTGAAGAATCACTTCTTAGCCTTAAGAAAAGAGATGCAATGTATTAAATTTTTTTAAAAAAATTTGAAGAGAATTGGACAATATTGATTGAAACTTGAAGATTTTATTGATTGAAAATTCAAGCTACATCAAGCATAGTATTTATTAAGGAAACACCCGTTTACAGGAAGCATTGGGTGATTTCCTTTACAATCCACTAGCTGATACGAGCCTCCTTCGTAGGTTGTTTCCACTACGAAGGGTCCTTCCCAAGTTGGTTCAAACTTTCCACCGCATTTTCGGTGCGCTAAGATAGGCCTCCGAAGAACCAAGACCAAGTCGCCTACTTGGAAGGTTTTAGGTCGCACTAACTTATCGTGAGCTTGAATCATTCGGGCTTTGTACAACTCTAGATTTTGCTGAGCTTGAAGAAGACGTCCTTCAAGGCTTTCAAGTTCTTCTAGACGGAGTTGTGCATTTTGTTGAGTTGTAATCTGGTTCTGAATTACAATTCTGAGCGAAGGGATTTGAACTTCAAGAGGGAGTACGGCCTCGGATCCATACACTAGTGCAAACGGTATGGATTGGGTCGGGGTTCGATAAGTGGTCCTGTAGGCCCACAAAGCTTCCACCAACCACTCATCCCACTGACGTTTATTATCATTGAGGGTCTTTTTGATGATTTGAACCAAAGTTTTATTGAAGGCCTCAGCCAATCCATTAGCCCGTGGGTAATAAATCGTTGAGTATCTCCAATCAATACCATGACGATTTGCAAAATTATTGATCTTTGTAGACTTGAAAGCGGACCCATTATCGGATATGATTCTACGTGGCACGTCGAATCTATATACGATATGGTCACGAAAGAATTTCATTACATTGTGTGATGTTACATTTCTTAGTGGGTCTGCTTCCGCCCACTTTGAAAAATAATCGGTCGCCGCTAAAATGAAGCGATGACCCTTTGAAGAAGGAGGGTCAATTGGCCCAATGATATCTGTGCCCCAACTTTCGAAGGGCCACGAGGCTATCGTGGGATGCAACACGTTAGACGGCTGATGTAAAACCACACCATGTACTTGGCACTGATGACAACACTTTGCAATTTTCATGCAATTGTCAATCATCGTAGGCCAATAGTATCCAAGTCTTTTGATCTTCATTTTCATCTTTGGACCCGATTGATGAGCACCGCACAGTCCAGCATGGACTTCGTTAACGATGTTCAGGGCCTCACATTTGTTTAAACAGCAGAGGCACATCTTACCGAACGATCGACGGTACAACGTATTATTGACTAGTGCATAGGATAGGGCACGTTTTTTAATTTGATGGGCAAGTGATCTCTCATGAGGGAGTTTGTCTTCTTGTAGGTATTCAATTATCGGTTGTCTCCAATCTGTTTCTTCATCGACTGCTGAAGAGGTAGAAATGAATTGGAAAATTTGTTCGTTGATGTGCTCCAAATCTATAGGAGACAGGACTTGACGACCCTGCACCTCTTTAGGGATGGAGTCTTCTTTTGGACAGGAAAATTCCTTTGCAAGCTTTGCGAGGGCATCTGCCGAAGAATTGCTTTCACGGGGAATCCTATACATAGTTATAATTGGAATTTGCTCGAGCAAGTGACTTGTGTACTAATGGTATTTCAGAAGTTTAGGATTCAAAACTTTATAGGTTCCTGCAATCTGGTTGATCACCAGTTGGGAATCACCAAAAATTTTAATCTCTTTAATCTCCATCAAAATTGTAAGTTACAGGCCAGTTATCAGAGCTTCGTACTCAGCTTCGTTATTCGTACAAGGTTCTGATAAGTGGTAGGAAAAGTACATCATTCTCTTATCTGGTGTTATGAATACCAAGCCAACTCCGGCTTTCCCGGGAATAGTAGATTCAGGTGTTTTGCCCCGTTGAGAGGACGCAGCACCATCAAAATACATTTTCCAGGTTTGAGTAGTGGCTTCCTCAAAACTCAGGATTTGCTCATCAGGTAAATCATCGTTTAGAGGAGATTCTGCCAGCAACGGGTGTGCCACAAGGAAGTCGGCGATGGCCTGGCCTTTCATAGCACGCAGGGGAATGAAAGTGATTTCAAATTGGAGCAATATCATAGACCAACGAGCCAAATGTCCTGACAACGTAGGCCTGATCATAAGATATTGCAAGGGGTTAAAACTGGAAATTAAATTGATTTGATGAGAAAGCATGTAATGTCTTAGTTTTTGGGCTGCAAAGACTAAGGCGAGACAATGTTTCTCAATCGTTGGATACCGAATTTCAGTTGGTAAAAGTCTCCGACTTAGGTAGTAGAGAGCATTTTCTTTCCCTTCGTCATTGACTTGAGCAAGGAGGGCCCCGAGAGTCTCGTCAAGGGCCGCAGTGTAGAGTATTAGATGTCTCCCCAGAATAGGGGCTGCCAAGATTGGTGGATTTGTCAGGTATTGTTTTATATTTTCAAAAGCAGATTGACATTTCTCGTCCCAAATGAATTTGGCGTCCTTTTTAGTGAGGACCGAGAATGGTTGACATCTTCCGAAAAGATTAGAGATGAATCTTCTTATATACGTCAGTCTACCTTGAAGAGATCTTAGTTGAGTAAGACTCCTAGGAGGCGGCATATTTAAGATAGCTTCGATTTTAGCAGGATCAATTTCAATTCCACGGTGCCTTACTACGAAACCTAGAAATTTTCCTAACGCGACACCGAAGGCGCACTTCAAAGGATTCATCTTAAGGTCGTAGCGACGCAACCGCTCGAAGACGATTCTTAAGTCATAAAGATGAGCCTCTTTAATTTTACTCTTGACAACTAAATTGTCGATGTAGCATTCGACTTGATTGTGGATTAAGTCATCAAAGATTTGAGTCATAGCCCGCTGGTAGGTTGCACCGGCATTTTTAAGGCCAAATGGCATCACTTTATAACAAAAGATCCCTATAGGACTTCTGAATGCAGTATTTTTCTCATCTTCTGGGGCCATCTTGATTTGATTATAACCAGACGAGTCATCCATAAAGGAGAAAACAACATGCGAGGAGGCGATGTCCACCATTAGTTCTGGAATTGGCAAAGGAAATTCATCCTTAGGACAAGCCTTATTCAGGTCTCTATAGTCAACACAGACCCGAATTTGACCATTTTTCTTTCGAACTGGCACAACGCTGGCTACCCAAGAAGAATATTGCTCCTCCCAGATAAATCCGGCTTCGGCCAATTTCTTAATTTCAGAAATGACTTGTTGTTCGATCTCCAGACGCATGCGTCGTGGAGCTTATTTGACAGGAATGGCATCATACCGGATTCCAAGTTTATGAACTGCTATATCGGTGGACAAGCCCGACATTTCATCGTATGTCCAAGCGAAATAAGTCCTTAAACTTGAATAGAAGTTGAATTAGATCCTTAGACTCGTCCTTACTCAACAAAGAACTTATGAACGTGGGGCGAGGGTCATCCTCTATTCAAAGGTTAATTTCTTTAAGTTCATCAACTGTCGATTTAATTTCTTCTTCAAATTCAGGGGGTGCATCCCGAATTTGAACTTCATCTGAATTATCTAAGGTCTCCAAACAAAGTCTGTCGAGCGAATCGACGACTTCAGTAGGGACACTTTTCAAATTCAAGATGGATGGTTATCATCAAGCAATATTCATCATCGTCAAATGAACTAACGGAACCAAAGCCGATACCGCTCGTCCAATTTTTATTGAATTTGGAATTTCAAATACTTTGGTGGTATCTAGCTTAACCCTTAGTCCATTGACTCGGAGCAAAACCTTTAGAGATAAGAGCTTTAACACCAAGAGGAAAGTAGCTGAAAGGTAATTTCATTAATTCATTGAAATCTGCCTCTTCAAGGATTACATCACCTTCATTCCTTGAAGAGGAGGTGCCAGGGAAGAACCTCTGGACTTTCTTTACTTCTCCATCTAAGTTAGGGGCATCCTTAATTACTAATCCTGAGACTCTGTCAACGGACAGTGGGGTTAAGGCTAAGGATTTAACTGCCCTATTAAGCTTTTCATAGATAGTCAATTCAGGCTCGTCACTTCGAGGTTTAGATTTGTTACCCTCTTGGTCGCTATCTGAATCTAAAGTGAGATCAAACTTTGGAGGAGGATTGATTTTTCTGTAGTCAAAAGCAATTCTAGCACCCCTCTTTCTTGATTCTTCATCTGAACTTGTTTCGAGTTCGATGTACATTGAGGGATTTCTCTTTTCAATGGAGGGGCGGCCTCGGCCGCGTGCTCTTTGAGCCATCCTTCCACCTCTTTGAGGTAGATTGATTGGAGGCCTAAAAATCACGCGCTCGACGTCGTCTTCACTACTAGAATCGTCTCCTTTTTTATTCTTAACTTTTTCTTTTCTTAATTTTCGAATTGCTTTTGAACTTTGATTTTCTGCCTTTTCCTTCTTAACATTGATCTCTACCTTAGATTTGATAGTGGACCCTTTGGGAACATAATATGCAGCATCCTCATAGATCCCAATCTCGTGAATAGAGAATGGTTGCAAATCACCCTTGATTTCAAACTCAATGCTATCTCGTTGGTACTTGATGCATTGATGCAGGGTGGAAGGAACCATCCTATACTCATGAATCCATGGCCTACCTAAGAGCGCATTAAAGGACGTAGCCGAATCAATTATATGAAATTTCGCTTCAGTTTTCAACTCTCCTATCTCTAGAAGAAGTGTGATCGAACCTAAAGCCTTCTCGCCTTTTTCGTTGAACCTGCGAAGCACTAACTTGTCGGTTGAGAGCTTGCTAGTATCAATTCTAAGTTATGCGAGAGTCTTTATGTTCATCACGTTGACCGATGCACCCGGATAAAAAAGAACTCTTGATAATTTGAACTTTCCCACATTTACAGTGATGTAAAGTGGGCGATTGTGGTCGGCAGTTCTAAGGAGTAGATCTTCATCGGAGAAGGTAACTCCTGTGATTTCTTTGAAGTACAAAGCTTCCTCCTCAGAAGTTGAAGCGAGTTGAACTAAGCAAATCTCAGGGTCGAGAAGTGCTTTAATTAAAGTCTCCCTCATCTCTTTTGAAAGGATGAGAGCATCGTAGATGCTCAACTTAGCAGGTAACTTCCTAAGGTGAGCTAAGACGTTGTAATCAACACTTGGAATATTAACATCAGGACCCGGTGGATTTGAAGGAGAGTTTGATTGTTGAGTAGAGATTTGAATCGGATCAATGGAAACAACTTGTTTTCCCTTTTCCTGTGGGGGAAGGCTAGGGGGTAAAACCTTGCCACCACATAGTTATACTTGCACGATTTCATCGGAAGGACAGTCTACGGGGAGGTCTACGCTCTCCTTAGGCGGTTGATTGTCATTTTCTGAATGGGAATCTGAATCTGAAAAGTCTATCACAACGGGACTCCCTTGAAAGTTAATTTCAGGGGTATCACCCTCTGATACGACATCAAATTCATCTTCCCCTTGAAGGGTCAAATCTGGAGAGCTGGGTTTTTGAACTTCTTGATTATCATCAGCTGGCTCCGGGTTATTTTCAACAGAAGAATCATTTAAAACTTCATTCTCAACACTAATCATCAAAATATTTGCAGAAGGATCTTTCTTTTTATTCAATTTAGGACCCTTTGCCTTTGATGGGGCAAAGTAAAAGTCATATAACTTTAATGGGGCTAGTGGTTTTGAGCCACCATCCACCACTTATACAGATCTCTCATCAACAAATTTCCTCCCTACAAAAGGTTCACTCTTTTCATTTTTATTTGATACAGTAGTTCCTACAACTACTGGAGAGGAAATCGTCCCAACATCCTCCTACGATGCCTCCAGCTCAACCTCCCAGATCGGGCCACGGGCTCTCGTCGGTAACTGTTGAGAAAGACGAAAAGATTGGTTAATCGACTTTTTAAATGCCCGGGATAGTGCTATATCCCAACCATCTTCAATGGACAAAGAAAGATTAGAAATCTTACCTGAAATATATTTGACAGATCCCTGATCTGGATAAACCAAGTACTCATTTGGAATTATGATATTACCTTGACGGAAGTTTTTCTCAAGCCAGTCCTTAAATACTATACAGTCTTTGATTGTGTGGCCTAACATGCGATGGTAGGGGCAAAAGGTCGGATCATCCTTTTTATTTGCCTCTCCGGCTTTTTGGCCTCTGGCAATTAAAAATCTGGCTTCTTTAGAAGGCTCTTAAAAATTTTCTTCACTGACTCTCTTTTGAATGGATACGGACGAGCCAATCTCTCTTCAAAAGTGGGTCGGTAATATTCTCTGGTAGGTTGAGAAGTTACCTGGGTTTCAATCATCTGACGGATATCTTTTTCTGTTGGGGGAGTGACTTCTGAAATCTTGAAACTAGAATCAGCCTTCCTGCTGTGCTCGCCCGTTGTGAGTACTGTAGGCTGCAACTGCTCAGGTTTAGACTGTTGTGCCTGGAACATCTGACTCTGCATTTGTTCTACCTTTAGCATCATCTCTTCGACCTTGTCACGACCCGACCCGACGGGGACGGATCCCGCCCGAGCCGGATCGCGACGAGAGACTTACTTGCTAAACTTGCTTATCCAGGATCTGGCTTTGGATTAGGTTACTGAACTGATCTTCCAAATACTTAACTCAACAGAAACACACAGAATAACAGAGCTACTAAAATCATCAAATGCAGCGGAACAAAACATCTATCTTCATTTCCTCAAAATAATCATCTACAGAACAGTGCATGGCTTTCAACAGAAAGAAAGACAGAACAGAAAAGCCATGACTGTACAAAAATCAAAAGTACAAAAGTACCTAATCGGATCAGACTCTGAAACTAATCCTGGACCTCCTTGCCCTTCCCAGAACCTGAAAACCACCAGAAAGCAAGGGTGAGCTCAACAGCTCAGCAAAGCAACAAACCACCAATCTAAATTCTCAGAAACCAAAACCAAATTCATCAGACAGAAATCAGATCAGAAATCGAAACAGAATCGGAAATCAGAACTTATACGGACAGATATCAAATCAGAATCAGAGTCGTACAGATCATATCAGAACAAATCAACAGAGTCAGAATCAGAATTCAGAAATCAGAATCGTACGGAGCATATCATATCAGAATCACAATTTCGTACATAACAGAACAGATACAGAAAACAAAACAGATACATATAGCTAAATGCCCTGACACTGACGGAATCTCTACGGATTCCGGCCCCTTATGCCTCCCTTCCCAGACACTGACTGAATCTCATAGGATCCAGGCCCCTTATGTCTCCCTTTGTGCTCACGGCACCAAAACAGATGTGCTTATAGCACCAGAACAGAATTCATCGGATCCGGAACAGAACAGATATCAGATTTCAGATTTGAGCTTATTTCAGATTTCCCGTTTCACTAACTGAATCTCATAGGATTCAGGCCCCTTATAACTCCCTTTTTATAGCTTATACACATAGCATTCCAATTCAGAAGAAATTCGGACATTTCAGAAATTACCCAAAAATCGGGCAGCACAACGGCAGTATACAGAATTTACACAAAATTCCTGAAAATAACAATTTACCAAATTTGCACAGAATACAGATATTAATATTTCAGAACCTTTATTCTACTGCACAGATAATTTCCAATTTCACAGAAAATTGTAGTCTACGAAAAATATCGCCGAATCAAAAATACCCGGACAAAAATCTTCGGAAAATAACCAAAATGTGCACACTCGGCACGTCAACAATATACAGAAACTTACGCGGTAAAAACTGAAACAATCGAAAAATACGGACGAAAAACCGTAACGAAAACGAAATCCGGACAGAAAAATACCGCCAACCGCGACGGAACTGAAATTTGAGAAAGACGGAATGTGCCTTACTTCGAGCACAGCAATTTCCTCAACAGCCACTTCGATCGAAAACGGCTCCGCGTCTTCCCGAAATCAACTTTTTCTTTTTCTCTTTTTCTTCCTCTCTCCTCGGATCAAAATCTGATATTTTATAAAATTTTCTCTCTCCTCAAAATGACTCATCTCCCTTTAAGTAATGCTCATATCGGCCCGGCCGATCGTCTCGATCGTCCTGGACGATCAGACCAATTCCCATCGTCCTGGGACGATTTTTCAGGACGATAATTACTGTTCATAGGCGATAAAAACCTCTATTCTCTGACTTGTGCCATCCACTGATCGTCCCGGGACGATACCTCGATCGGCCTGGACGATCCCTACAGGAAATCACCTGGAGCAATTCTGGGCAGAATCTGGAGCTGAATTCCACTGATCGTCCCAGGACGATCTGGACGACGATCCCAGATCGTCCTGGACGATACTGGAGCAGATCGTGATATTACAATCTCCCCAACTCAGAAAAATGTCGTCCTCGACATTATCCAATCCAAACTCAGTCAAAACAAGTACGGGTACGACCGTCTCATATCACACTCCTTTTCCCAAGTTGCTTCTCGTGCAGTCCGGTGTTTCCACTGGACTTTAACCATCGGAATCTCTTTATTTCTTAACTTGCGGACGTCGTACGCCAAAATCAACTCTGGCTCTTCCTTATACGCCAGATTCTCCTGAATCTCAACCTCGTCAGCTGATACCTTCTTCCCAGAGTCGGATACCCACTTCCTCAGAGTGGATACGTGAAACACATTATGCACATCAGGCATAGAATCAGAAAGCAATAGGCGATAAGCAGCTTTTCCAATTCTTTCCAAAATCTCAAATGGTCCAACATACCTTGGACTAAGCTTGCTCACCTGACCAAATCTGCTCACACCTTTCATCGGGCTGACTTTGACATACACAAAGTCACCAACCTGAAACTCAACAAATCTGTGCTTCTGATTGTAATATTTCTGCTGACGATCTTGAGCGGCTTTCAATCTTTCTCTTATCAAATGGATCTTCTGAGCAGTTTCATCAGCAAAAGTGGCCCCCAAAGCCTGTCTATCTCCGACCTCCGTCAGAGTCAAAGGAGTACGACACTTCCTGCCATACAGAGCCTCATACGGTGCCATACCGATACTGGACTGAAAACTGTTGTTATAAGCAAACTCAATCAGCGGGATATGATATTTCCAGCTTCCGCTAAAGTCCAGAACACAAAGTCTCAACAGGTCTTCCAATACTTGAATAGTCCTCTCAGACTGTCCGTCGGTCTGAGGATGAAAGGCTGTACTGAAATGCAGTTTCGTACCCAAGCCTTGCTGAATGCCTTTCCAAAGTCTGGAAGTAAAACGTCCATCTCGATCAGATACAATCACACGAGGCACACCGTGCAATCTGACTATCTCTTTCACATAAATCTGTGCCAAGCGTTCAACTGAATCCGTCTGTCTGATCGGAAGAAAATGGGCTGACTTCGTCAATCGATCCACAACTACCCAAATGGCATCATGTCCTTGTCGTGATCGAGGAAAACCCATCGCAAAATCCATCGTTACCTCCTCCCATTTCCACTCAGGGATAGGCAACGACTGCAACAGTCCACCTGGTCGCTGATGCTCTGCCTTCACCAACTGACAGGCTTCGCATCTCGACACAAACTCCGCCACATCCTTCTTCATCCCAGGCCACCAGAACAAAAGCTTCATATCAGCGTACATCTTACCACTGCCTGGATGAACAGTGTAGCCTGAATAATGAGATTCATACAGAATCTCCCGCCTCAAATCTCCAAACACAGGTACCCACAACCTGTTCTTACAGAAAATAGCACCATAATCAGAAATTCGAAGTTCAGGAGTCTTACCAGATCCAATCTGAGCTATCAACTTCGAATAATCAGAATCTGACTTCTGGGCTTCTTGAATCCTTGCTTCCAAAGAAGACTGAATGCTCATCTGAGCCAACTCCAAACCACTGGAGGAAATCACCTCCAACTGCAATCGCTCCATGTCTCGAATCAGAAAGTCATCACAGGTAAGCTGAATACCTGAGAATCCAGAAGACTTCCTGCTCAGAGCATCTGCTACCACATTCGCCTTCCCAGGCTGATACTGAATAGTCAGGTCATAGTCCTTGATCAACTCGAGCCACCGCCTCTGTCTCAGATTCAAATCCTTCTGAGTAAAAATGTACTTCAGGCTCTTATGATCAGTAAACATCTCACATGTGACGCCATACAGGTAATGACGCCAAATCTTCAAAGCAAAAACAACTACAGCTAACTCCAAATCATGTGTCGGGTAATTCTTCTCATGTGGTTTTAACTGTCTCGAAGCATAAGCAATTACCTGACCATGCTGCTTCAGAACACATCCCAGTCCTTTCAGTGAAGCATCACTGAACACCTGAAAACCTTCCGCACCTGACGGAAGTGCCAACACTGGAGCTGAAGTCAAACAATCCTTCAATCTCTGAAAACTAGCTTCACACTCCGGTGTCCAGACAAAAGGAACCGACTTCTGAGTCAGTCTCATCAGAGGAGTCGAAATCTGTGAAAATCCTTTCACAAATTTCCTGTAATACCCGGCCATGCCCAAGAAACTACGTACCTCAAATACCGTAGTCGGCCTTGGCCAATCAGCAACCGCCTGAATCTTCTGGGGATCTACAGAAATACCTTCTCCGCTAATCACATGCCCCTGAAATGAAATGCTCTTCAGCCAGAATTCGCACTTGGAGAACTTGGCATACAGCTGATGCCTCCTCAGAGTCTCCAATACAATCCTCAAATGTCTGGCATGATCATCCTCAGAAGCAGAATATACCAGAATATCGTCGATGAAGATGATCACAAACTGATCCAAGAACTCCCTGAATACTCGGTTCATCAGATCCATGAAAATAGCGGGCGCATTGGTTACCCCAAAAGGCATAACCAAAAACTCGTAGTGCCCGTACCGAGTACTAAAAGCAGTCTTCACCACATCAGATTCCTTCACCTTCACCTGATAATATCCGGATCGCAAATCAATCTTCGAAAACACCGAAGATCCGGAAAGCTGGTCAAACAAGTCGTCTATCCGAGGCAAAGGATACTTGTTCTTGATCGTGGCCTTGTTCAAATCTCTGTAATCAATACACATACGGAGTGTACCGTCCTTCTTCTTCACAAACAGAACAGGTGCTCCCCAAGGAGAAACACTAGGACGTACAAACCCTCTGTCAACCAACTCCTGAAGCTGAACTTTCAACTCAGAAAGTTCTTTCGGTGCCATCCTGTACGGAGCTTTCGATATCGGAGCGGTACTCGGAAAAATATCGATAGAGAACTCCACATCTCTATCCGGAGGTAAACCAACCAACTCCTCAGGAAAAACATCCACAAACTCCCGTACCACAGGGATCTCAGAAACAGAACCAACCTCCAGGTTCAGATCCCGTACCGAAGCCAAAAATACTGGATATCCCTTCTTCCACATTCTGCTCACCTCTAACGCAGAAATCAGACTGGAGAGAACACCTCGTAATCCCTGAAATACAACTCTCTCTCCAGCCACAAGCAAACTCACTTGCTTCTTCAGACAGTCAATCTGAGCCTCATACTGACTCAGCCAATCCATGCCCAGAATCACATCATACGAAGAAATCGGCAATCGAATCAAACTCGATTTCCACTTCTTGCCAGAAATCTCGATCTCACACAAACAAAACTGTCGAGCAATCAATGGATTCCCAGCCGGTAAAATCACAGATAAAGAAACCGGTAAAACCATCGAATCCAAATGTAAAATCTCAAAATAGTGCTCGGACAGAAAAGAATGACTCGCTCCAGAGTCAAACAAAACACGACAGGGCTGATCAGAAATGTAAACCGTACCTGTCACCACATCCAGAGCATCTCGAGCCTCCTACTGACTCAAGCTGTAAACTCGTGGCTGAACTGGAACAGGAGCTGAAGCAACAGAACTACTCTGCTCCCTCTGAATCGTAGGTGGTCTCCGTGGTGCAGAACTAGAACCACCACCTCTACCAGCAAATCCCTCAGGGCGTGGAGGAACAGTCCTCGGTCTTCCTGCTGCTGAACCAACAGGTCTGACGAAGCCCTCAGATCGCTGCTCAAATCCCATCTGTGGACATTCTGCAATCCTATGTCCCGGCTGACCACATCTGAAACAAAGACCAGCTATCCTGTAGCACTGGCCATGGTGTCGCCGTCCACAACTCTGGCACACAGGTGCCGAACTGACAGATCCAGAACTAGTCGTACTGGTAACAGTACCAGACGATCCTCCGCTCCTTCTGGAATCTCCAGATCCAGAACCAGGAACAAATCTCCTCTTCCCAGAGGAACCACTGCCAGAAGTCTCTCCTCCAAACCTCTTCCTACTCACAGTCCACCGCTGCTGAGTAGTCGTCATGTCGTTCTCAATCAGACGAGCTCGCTCCACAAGCTCAGAGAAATCAGTAATCCGGAACGGTATCAAAGGCTGCCTCAAAGTGTCTCGTAAGCCTCTCAGAAACCTGTAGCACCTCTCAGCAGATGTGCTAACCAGCTGCGGAGCATACCTGGCTAATGCAGTAAACTCAGCCTCGTACTACATCACCGTCTTGCTCCCCTGAACCAGCCTCAGAAAACTCTCCTGCATCTGTTGTCGTGCAGAAGGGGGAACAAACCAGTCTCTGAATACTTCAGTGAACTCTTCCCAAGTGATCAAAGAGTTCAATCTACCCTGAAATCTGGCTGCCTGCTGGCCATCCCACCAGTGCTCAGCCTCTCCGTCCAACAGAAAAACAGCTAACGGAACCTTCCTGTCTGACGGACACTACATCCCGTCAAAAGTCTTTTCCAATCTCCTCAGCCACTCCTCGGCTGCTCTGGGCTCAACAGCTCCCTCAAATCTCGGAGGCTTCAACCTCAAAAATAACTGCAGGTGTCGATCAATGTCCTCAGATCTAATAGTCGACGCTCTGCTCTGAGTCTCGCTCATCATCTGAGCAACAAGTGACGCAAACTGTGAAAGTGTGTCAGCACCGACCACTGGGGCTGTACTCCCCACTGGTGCTGCCTGATCGTCACTCTGACCGTATGTCATGTCTGGGTCTGGCTGATCCATACAGAAAAATCCAGAAAATCCGGAAAACTATCACAAAAACAACACAAAAACAACACAATAAAAAGCCAAACGACCCAAAACTACCTCCCAGACAGACTCACTGATCACTTCCTAGAGCTCTGTTTTACAATCCAACCTGTTTCCAAAACCAGTGCTCTGATACCACAAAAGCTTGTCACGACCCGACCCGACGGGGACGGATCCCGCCCGAGCCGGATCGCGACGAGAGACTTACTTGCTAAACTTGCTTATCCAGGATCTGGCTTTGGATTAGGTTACTGAACTGATCTTCCAAATACTTAACTCAACAGAAACACACAGAACAACAGAGCTACTAAAATCATCAAATGCAGCGGAACAAAACATCTATCTTCATTTCCTCAAAATAATCATCTACAGAACAGTGCATGGCTTTCAACAGAAAGAAAGACAGAACAGAAAAGCCATGACTGTACAAAAATCAAAAGTACAAAAGTACCTAATCGGATCAGACTCTGAAACTAATCCTGGACCTCCTTGCCCTTCCCAGAACCTGAAAACCATCAGAAAGCAAGGGTGAGCTCAACAGCTCAGCAAAGCAACAAACCACCAATCTAAATTCTCAGAAACCAAAACCAAATTCATCAGACAGAAATCAGATCAGAAATCGAAACAGAATCGGAAATCAGAACTTATACGGACAGATATCAAATCAGAATCAGAGTCGTACAGATCATATCAGAACAAATCAACAGAGTCAGAATCAGAATTCAGAAATCAGAATCGTACGGAGCATATCATATCAGAATCACAATTTCGTACAGAACAGAACAGATACAGAAAACAAAATAGATACATATAGCTAAATGCCCTGACACTGACGGAATCTCTACGAATTCCGACCCCTTATGCCTCCCTTCCCAGACACTGACTGAATCTCATAGGATCCAGGCCCCTTATGTCTCCCTTTGTGCTCACGGCACCAAAACAGATGTGCTTATAGCACCAGAACAGAATTCATCGGATCCGGAACAGAACAGATATCAGATTTCAGATTTGAGCTCATTTCAGATTTCCCGTTTCACTAACTGAATCTCATAGGATTCAGGCCCCTTATAACTCCCTTTTTATAGCTTATACACATAGCATTCCAATTCAGAAGAAATTCGGACATTTCAGAAATTACCCAAAAATCGGGCAGCACAACGGCAGTATACAGAATTTACACAAAATTCCTGAAAATAACAATTTACCAAATTTGCACAGAATACAGATATTAATATTTCAGAACCTTTATTCTACTGCACAGATAATTTCCAATTTCACAGAAAATTGTAGTCTACGAAAAACATCGCCGAATCAAAAATACCCGGACAAAAATCTTTAGAAAATAACCAAAATGTGCACACTCGGCACGTCAACAATATACAGAAACTTACGCGGTAAAAACTGAAACAATCGAAAAATACGGACGAAAAACCGTAACGAAAACGAAATCCGGACAGAAAAATACCGCCAACCGCGACGGAACTGAAAATTGAGAAAGACGGAATGTGCCTTACTTCGAGCACAGCAATTTCCTCAACAGCCACTTCGATCGAAAACGGCTCCGCGTCTTCCCGAAATCAACTTTTTCTTTTTCTCTTTTTCTTTCTCTCTCCTCGGATCAAAATCTGATATTTTATAAAATTTTCTCTCTCCTCAAAATGACTCATCTCCCTTTAAGTAATGCTCATATCGGCCCGGCCGATCGTCTCGATCGTCCTGGACGATCAGACCAATTCCCATCGTCCTGGGACGATTTTTCAGGACGATAATTACTGTTCATAGGCGATAAAAACCCCTATTCTCTGACTTGTGCCATCCACTGATCGTCCCGGGACGATACCTCGATCGGCCTGGACGATCCCTATAGGAAATCACCTGGAGCAATTCTGGGCAGAATCTGGAGCTGAATTCCACTGATCGTCCCAGGACGATCCCAGATCGTCCTGGACGATACTGGAGCAGATCGTGATATTACAGACCTTTCTTTCCAGACTCTTGATGTAATCATCTTTATCTCTCAGTTTAACAGAGGTATCAGAATCTGAGTCAACTGCTGCTGACTCTTCTTCTTTATCAGAGCGGTGTTTAGAAGGCTCAGCATCTTTAGTTGATGCTCGAGTCTCGACCATGTGGACATCCGCTATTGGCTCCTCCTCAACTAACAAGTTATCTTCATCCGGATTGAATTCATCAATAGCCTTCTTCTTAAGGATATCTCTGATTTCTTGTACTACTTCCTCGACTGGCATCCCATCTATTTCTTTAGTATAAATTGGTAAATATCCATCATAACTCATCACTTGATCATATTCTTTAACATCTAACTTATCAAAAAATTTGCTAATCTTGACATCTTCTTCAGTGATTTCTTCACTAACCAATTGATTTAACATCTCTTGATCAGGATCTTGGGCCATCTCCTCCCCTCTGACTGTCCCGAGGTCGGTAGTCATAAGGGTGACATCCTCAGTAGGGTGAGGGACGTCTATCTTAATTGATGATGGAGGTGCTTGAACAGCGGGGGCTCCAACATCAACACGAACAGAGTCCTTACATCCCTGAACTGGGAGTCGAGGGAGTTCAACTGGTATCTGAATTTGAGATTCTTTGAATTAAATTCCAATACATCTACTGAACTTTCTTCTTACACATGATTTTTCTGGTGACATGGGCCTCTTGCCCTTAACATCAACTGGTTTCAGCTCTTTAACGACTTATTTAGACTTTACTATCACTGGGGCAAGCTTTGACAGTTTTGAGGGTGGGATCGGTGGTCTACCGCTAAAAGAGCGACTCTGACCAGACCCGATTAATACTATCTCCTCCATCTTTGCAGACGGGAGGCGAGGCACCCAGTGGTATCCATCTACCAAGACTGAAGATACATATTGTTTGACAAATTTCTTGTTCTTCCTCACTGGTTGAGAAGTCAAGCTCTTGGCTTCAGATTTTTCTTCTTTTAAAACCTCTTTTTCAAGTTTGTGTGAAATCACCCCCTTCAAGTGTTTCACATATTGTTCCTTAGTCTGCCCTACTTGAGCAGCACAAGTATGGATGATATTTCTAAGCATCCTAGCTTTCAGAACTTGCTTCTCCTTCAGGGTTCTCTTAACAGAATAGTCTACTGGGCTAGGCGGAGTGCTGGCTATCCGAGTAACTCTCTCCTCCCCTGCAGCAGCTGCGAGGGGGTGAAAATGACTCCCTTTAAGGAGTGGAGAAGAGGCAGGGATTGACAGCTCCTCGGCAGCCTCAAGATCGACTTTACCCAAGGCCTTCAACTCGGCCACCTTCTTGGTCTTGGTGATTTTCTTTCTTAATCTTCTAAGGTAGTTCTTCTTGGAATTCTTACTACCATAAAGAGTCTCAGAACTAGAAGATCCCTTCTCAAACACTGTCTTGCCTGCAGCGGCAGCTTCTAGTTTTTTTGCATCTTCGAGAAATTCTTTGGGTGCGTTAGCAACATCTAGTGCTGACCACAGACTAGGAGGGGCATCGTTCCCGGCTCCTATGGATAATTGAACTACAGGGGCATCTTTCTCGCCCTCGATAGCAAGGTCAACCAAAATGTTTTCATTCATCACCAGTCTAAGGGACTTAAACCCTATCCCAAACTGAATCAAGTTCTCGTAAACCAATTCTTCAATCAGCAAATCGCGATCCATTGAAAACAACAGTTTGCCAGCCATTACAGTTAATTTGATTGTCTGAGAATTGGAAAGGAGAAAATTTGAATTAGAAACTTGAATTTGAATTTTGAAAATAAATTTATATTTTATCATATATATCGGGTTATAAGAGTTATAACCCGATATAAAATGATAGAATATAGAGTTTGACTTTGATTGAAATAGAGTTTGAATTTTCATTGTATATATTCAACTACAAAAGGATTTTGTAGGAAAATATATAACAATGATAATTCTGAATTTGATTTGGATGAATTTGGAAAAGATGTTTGAATTTGAAAAAGATTGAGTTTACATTGTACATGTTTTACCCTTGAAAAAGATTGTGGTGCCACATGTAACAATGAGAATTGAATTAGATTTAAAAGATGGAGATTTGGAAATTCAAAAATCCGGCAGCATTTCCCCTTATTTTTGGAACTCACTGTGTTGAATTTTCATTCAACAAAAGGTTCACAAACAAATATCAGGAAAAATTACTAAGAAAGCTTAACTCTTTCAACCTTGAGAATAACCCAAGAGTGAAATGTTAAAGGCAAATTTTTTACCGGATAGAGTTTAAAGGTTCACTGTATATGCTAACAACGATGATCATCATAAGATCACATATAGCAGCAATGAATGATTTTAGAAAGATATTTGAAAGTTAGAAAATCCGGTAGCACTTCCCCTTATTTTTGAGACTCAATATGCTGAATTTTCATTCAACAAAAAGGTCTACAATTATTAGGGGAAAATACCAAAAGATTTTCAAATGTGATTAAAGGGTGAAATTGTCGAGAGCAAACTCTTGCCATGAAGATTCAAAGATTTGTTGTATATGCCAACTACGATGATCTTCGTAGGAAGACATAACAACAACAATCGATTTCGATTTGATTTTCAAAAGAGATATCTAAAATTCAGAAAAATTTCAGCAGCATCTCCCCTTATTTTGGGACTCGAGGTGTTGAATTTTCATCCAACAAAAATGTCCACATTAATTAGGGGAGAATTATTTGGAATTTACACTACTCTTTCATTCTAGTTAGTGGACTAAGAATGAAATGTCATAGCTTAATTCTACCGATATAATTGAATTTTAAGACGAACCTTAAAAGTGAATGTTATGCTTGATCGTATATATCGGATTGAAATTGTTACAATTCAATATACAACGATACAATCATAACAATTATGTAAACGTTGGAAGGATTAAAACTATACTTAAAGACTAGGATTTAGATTTTGAAAATTGAGGAAATTTTCTATAAGTTATATAACTTAGCATGCCACTAGTAGCCCGAGCACGTTAGTTTCGAACATTTATAGAAAGGTTTAGAAAGGGATAGGCTTAACTCTTTCGCTCTACCAACCAAGTTGAAGGCAAAATGTCCAAGCCTAAGCTAGAGGGAGGCTTCCTACACTCACCTCTCATTACACATGTGTTAATTGAGTTGGCCACACTCTCTCAAGGGAGAAATGGGAGAGGGACCAACGAAGAGAAGGGTAGTTAAGACTACCGATTCAATAAAATTCATACCGCTATTAAAGATGGAGAGTGAGATATTCCTCAGCGGAGTCGCCATTTTTATTTTGATTAAAAAAATATATATTTAAGTATGTATAGTTTTGAAAATATATTAATTTTCTTTGGGAGAAATTAATTTTTGAATTTTTGTTTTGAAATCGAACACAACATTATGAACGATATATCATCCCAAACGGGGAGAATATCATTCACTAATTGGTTCAAATTTCAAAATTTTAAAATTATCCAAATTATTGTAGTCAAATTTAAAATTGTTTGGCTATACTAATTTGGATAAAAGATCATTAATTTCATAATCAAATCCACGATAATAATTGATATACCTTTCTAAAGAAAGAAGATATCAATCATTATCGATCGTTTGAAAATGACGATAATGATCATTGTATTTTAAATTTCCAAAAATAATTAATTAGAAACTTTGAAAGATTTTGATTTTGAAAATTAGATCTGGGTTACTAAATCTCCTACGAGCGCAAGCCCTCGTAGTTAATTACATCGTAGAAAATCGGAATTTCCTACGAAAACTCTCGATTAAAATAGCGGTGTAAATTTTATTTATGATTTTCAAAGTTTGATATCAAAGGAAGAAAATGGTAGGAATTTCAAATAAGATTGGTTCAAAATTGAAGACTTATTTTCGGGGTCAAATGAAGAAAAGTAGGAGGTGTTTTAAGATTCTGAATTACTTCAGAAACACCTCAATTTATCCTAAGCGTTAGGCTTGTATTTGATTGAAAGAATTTTTTAGTTTGAGTGGTCAATTTTATTAGAAATTTGGGATTCAATTCCCAAAAATTGAGGTCTTATGGCTCGAGCCAGCCTCAGAACCTAAGTCTAAATTGAGCACTAAAAGTTAGTGCCCTGAACCTAGCTAGTGCAATGCGAATCTGGTCTTACCCCGGCCTGGATTGGGGAGCCAGCTAAACCACCTAAATGATTTTAAAATATGAGTTCGATCTTTTGTAGAGTGGTAGGGACGTTAATTAGAAAATTTTAGAGGAATGGGGTCGACATCTAGATCAGATCCTTAATTGACCCCTTTAACCTATGTCGGGTATTTGATGTCTAAATAGATGCAATTAAATATTATACTCTTTTAAATTTGTCACTAATGCGATGCATGCTAATTGACTCGATTGAATGCAAAATTTGTATGTAGCAGTTTAAAAATTTAGGCTTAGAAAATAGGTTTTTTCCTAGAGATTGCATAACATCCACTTGACAGATCGGCACCCTCATAGGCCAGGTGGTCTGCCAGAACTCGCAGGCGGGGAGATGCCTAACAAGGTAGAGAAGATTTAATATGATGCATGAAAAACCCTCGGCGAGTCCGAGCTTACTTCTTAGGACCGTTTAGAGTGTCTATCTTATCTTAAAATTTTATTTAATTAAAGTAGAAGAATTTTTGACAGACCCCTAAGAGCCTAAATTCGAATTCCAGGCTAAATCAAATGCGGCATGCAAATAAAAAAGACTAGAAAAGCAGGAGTTCTAATGTGCAATCAAATTAAACAAATCAATCAAATTAAATTTATCAAACTGAATGTCCGTAGGAAAGCGCCCTTATTATTACATCACAGAATTTGCAAAAAATTAAAGTGGCCGGACACCACTGTCTACAACCCGGATTTCTAATCCTAGATCAAATGACTTTGAGATTTGAGATTCTTCTCGTTGCCCATTTCTTCGTCTTCTTACGAACATCTTGATTCGTCGGTTACGGATATCCAAATAAAAAGAAACTCCCCCTTGATCGGGGTGTTATCTTTTCTCTTTGGATATTTGAAAAGTATCCTAATTTGATTTCCAAATGGAAGAAGACTCTCCCCTTTAGGGATGTCTTCACCTCTTTGGAATTCAAATTGGATATTTATATCCCAATCTCAAATCATTTTAAATAAATACAACCATATCAAATTGAATTTACATTAATAAAAATTGAAAAATCTAGACTCGATCCTACAAGGTTATCCTAATAATCAACAGTTGTATATTCAATCCCAAGCAATTATAATATGAAAAATGCAATTTTTTTAGCCACACTTAGCCATGCTCTTTTTTATTTAAAGGGGGTCTTAAGCGCGGCATGTACCTGTACAAAGAGTATATATATATATTTTATTAACTGCCCCCTTTAATTTCAGCTCCTTGTATGAGCATGGCCACCTGCATAAGATTACACAAGTATAATTCGCTCCTAACTTAGGGGTAAATCTAACATACAATCAATCACAGAATACAGGAAGTAAGTAAATAAACACATCAGTTCTATACTAACAAACAGCATTCAGTAAAAGCTTGAAAACTCGGCACACAACTGCAGAAAGTAAAACACCGGCCTATCCTAAAACTAGAGTCGGTGATCCTAGCAAATCATCTAAGGTGTGTGAGGTAGGTCGTATGGTTTTGATTTGTCCTAATTAGGATTATTAGTTAAAGTTATCTAAGGTTCGATTTGTTGAAAGATTTAAAGGATTTAAGTTTGAGTTCAAATATTAATAGCTTGAGGTTAATTTTAAGATTTATTTAGTTATTTATTGGATATCACCTTTGTTTTACACCGAGGCCGTGAAGTTTATTTCACCTTCCTTGGGGCTAAGTTAATAGCCTCGTAGGCCTGGGTTACCCAGTGGTACCCGGTATAATTAAATATTTTAAGTTGATTAAGGTTTAAGAAATAATAAATTTTATTAGAGGTGTTTGGTTGCTGAGTTTTAAAGTTTGATTAATTTAAATTTATCATTAACTGATTCGTGGCGTTGTGCCACCAGGCTCGAGGAACCAGCCTCCTTAGGACACTTAGCCCCGCAGCCCGGAGTAGTCCAGCCGATAAACCAAATTAATGTAGTTGAATTAGAGGTTTTTTTAAAAGGTTGGATAATTAATAATTAATCTATTTTTTTAAGGTTTAACACCCCTTAGAATCCATTCGTGGCGTTATGCCACCAGGCTCGAGGAACCAGCCTCCTTAGGACACTTAGCCCCGCAGCCCGGAGTAGTCCAGCCAATAAACTTCGTCTTTAGGATGATTGTTATGTTTTAAAAAGTTTTTGGAGTGTTTTAAACATTAAACTAATATTTTCTAGAGTTTTAGAAGGATTTTGAGGTTTTATGAATTTTTTGAATATTTTAATCATTTAATTAAGGGGTTAGAAATTGACTTTTTGATTTAAAATTTTTTTCTGGAAAGTTAGTATTTTATTAAAATACTAGACCTTAGTACAATCAGTTAGACAGTAAGTACGCTAAAATCGGATTTTTCTGCATTTTATTACGAAGGTTTGAAGTTTTGAACTAGTTTTAACTACAGTTTGACCAATTTGTTGACTTTTTGAAATGTATAGATTTCTGGAATTTAATATTTTTAATAAATATTAGACCTTATTAGGGGTTGAATGCAAGTGAGTTTGGGTGATTTAGATTTTTCTTGAATTAGTTATGAAGGTTTGAGTTTTTTTTTTGACTATTTAATGAATTTTAAAAGGTTTAATTAGAGAGCTATTTTGTGATTTTTCTCCAAATGAATCCCAAACTCCTTGAAATCAACTCCAAAGGTCTGAAAGGACCTAAGAAGAGATTCCCAAGTGTTTGGGAAATTTTTGGAATTTTTAATTATTATTAATTAATTATATTAATTAAATATTCAATTTCACTTAAAATTAAATTAAGATTTAATTTGCTGTCAAATCAAGGTACTTTTAATTTTTATGAGTTAAGTATTGAATTCTGGTCGGTTAGAGGGGTTACACATATTTTTTGGCTTTAAATGTGATTTATTACATCTTTTGGAAGGTTTTAAGGCTTAATTAAGGCTTAAACTTAAGAAAATTGATTAGGGAGCTTAACGACTTCAAAAATCAGTGAAATTTTCTCTTAAGGCTGAGAATGTCACTATGTTTGAAATGTCCAAGTTTCAAGTTCAAATGAGGTGTATCCTAATCACAATGCATTTTCTAAGTTGTCTAATCAAAGTCCTTAATGACACTAAGTTAAAATAGGTTCAAATCAAAGTTTTAACTAACCCTTGGACAACATAAAGAGTAATATACAATCACACCAAACAAATCCTAAATCTAGGAGAGCCTAAATCTAAGTGGTGGGTGCACAACCTAAACATGCAATATTCAAAATTAATTAACATAAAAAAAATTTGATTAGTGAATAGTTGAAAAGTAACTATTCACTAATCTCCCCTATAATTCATGTTAAAGCACATTTAATCCAAGTTTGAAATTTCAAATGATCTCTCAAGTGCTCTCAAAGTTTGACATACATATAAATTTAAAAATAAATTTTGATAGTTGAAAATAGCTTAATTTTAGAAACTTAAGAAGATCAAAATATTATTAAAGATAGGTTCAAAATAGTTTTGAAGATACTTTAACAATATTAAAATACATATATATTTTTAAATGTAATTTTCTGATTTTTGAAAGGTTGTTCAAAATAAATATTTAACTTAATAATAAATTAAATACTTAAAGAATAAAAAAGATTTATTTAAAATATATATGAATATTTTAAAATAATCTCAATTTTGAACTAAAATATCTAAAATTTAATCCCTAATTATTTAAGAGAAAGTTTCAAAATAAATTTAGAATTTTGAAATACTTTATATAGTATTTAATTAATTATTATTAAATATTTGAAATCAAATATTTTGAAATTATTTAATATATATATATATATATATATATATATATATATATATATATATATATATATATATATATATATATATATATATATATATATATATATATATTATTTTAAATTGATTTTAAATTTATAATTAAAGAGCTTAATAATCTGAACAATTTGATATATTTAAATAATTTTTTTAAATTTAAAAATAATTTTTTATAATTTTTAGAAGAAATCTGAGTTTAAAAATGATTTAAATTTAAATTAAATCGTTTTAATTAAACGGCGGCGCCGCCAGACACGTGGCAGGCTGGGATTCGACCACGGAACTGCGGGGCGGCTGAGTGGCCACGTGGCGCACTCTGGTTCGGCCGACCAACACACGGCGGCGGCGGTCAAGCGGGCCCACGCGGTTTCAAAAACCGCGGCACTTAACCACGTCAGCAGATCTCGCACGCTGTCCGATCCTCGCGGGTTCCTTCCAACGGCTGGGATCAAATCCCGTCGTTTGATCTCAGTTAACGAGATCGAACGACGGGGAGCTCATCCCGTGATCTCAAATGGACGGTTGAGGCGCTCTGGGCGGGATAAGGTTGATCACGCGGTCAGATAGAGCCGGGAAAGGATCAACCTGGACCGTTGATCATGGAATCAACGGTCCAGAAAATGCGCAGCTCATGCAGGCCACGAACCGGAGCCCTAATCAAAGAAACGGCTCATTCTCTCAGCACACTTAATCAAATCAAATAAAATTTTAAATCTGAATCCTCTGAATGAACAGAATTTTTGGGGAATATTCTATTTTTCTTAAAACAAGCTTAACAAGAATCTATTTAGACTAGTGTACCTAGCTCTAGGGTTTCAGTTTTCACCTTGATTTTTGGACGGATTGAACAGTTAAATGGATTGTTGAGCTTGTAGATTGTCCAAGTGTAGATCCCTAGCACGACACCGAGCCTGAAATCGCCTGGATCGACCGGAACAACTCCTTGAATGAATTAAGCTATGTCTCGCCGGAAGATCGTCGGAGACGGCTTTGATCGCCGGAGTTTGAGTGGGGATGTGTTGGGAGATGTCTGGGGAGCTCAATGGAACAGGAGACTGGGTTTGAGAGAGCTTGAGTGGAGAGAGAGGCTAGGGTTTTGAATGAGGCTTCACTTGAGCCTTTTGCCCTATTCAAGCCTCTCCAGCTTGAATGGACGGTCCTGATCGATTGGAGGGCATGCTAGGATGCTTCCATGTGGCCTGGAGTAGTTGGAAAGGCTGGGAGAAGGACAGGGAAGGACATCCTAGTTGGAAAGCTCCCTTGGTCCCCTCATGGACACATGGAACTTTGAGGGCCTTTGGATCTGAATCCAAGGGCTGGATTGCACTCAAAGAATGTTCTAGAGAAGGTTCTAACAGCTGGAGAGATTTATATTAGGGTTGAGGGGGTTTAATTTAATAGGGCTAATTTTGACCATTTAAGCTCATTAAGAGAGTTTGTTGACTTTGTTGACCAGTCAACAACTCAAGGTGGATGAGGTGGCAGCCAAATGGACTTGAAGAGCTGGTTGATTGAACTAGATTCAATAGGGTTGAGGGGGTTTGAATTTGCTTGAGTATTTAGGCTTCTTAATACCTGTTTGGACCCTTAAAGGGCCTTTTGGGTCAAACCTATTGACTTGGTCAACCAGGTTGATCCAAAGGTTGGGAATGAGTCCAACAGATTTGAAATGACATTTGAAACTTGCTGGAGGTGGTTGCGTTCAATTCAGAGTTCATTTGGTTTGAAATCACCATTTGAGCCCCATAGGGGTATTTTGGTCATTTTGACCCCTGGTCAACCAGGGGTCAAAGTGGGTCAACCAAAATGCATTTTAATGTTCAATGAGTTATGATTAAGGGTCTGGAAGTAATTAGAGGCTTTGGAGAAAGCTCTAAGGTCAAAATCCATTGGATGGCAGGTCCAGTGGCATAGGCCATAAATATTTGAAGATTTTACAGCCTTTGGATTTCAATTCAATTTCTGGGGTTAGAGACCTCAGAAAAGGCTCAAATTTGGGGGGACGCCTCCAGATACATGTCCCATCAGTATGCAACTGACAGACTCTGAATCGAAGGTCATTTGATTAGGTTTTGAAATGTTTGAAAATTCAAGGAAAAAGGCCTTTAGGACAAAACCTTTAGACCTTGGATTTGGCTTTGAGTCTAAACTTTTTGAATTTGATCTGAATTTGATTGAAATTTGAATTGGATTAAGGTATGGGTTGACTTAAGATCTAAATTGATCCTAAGGTCTGGAGTCTAGAAGAGTCCTAGGGTCTAGAGTAGATCCTAGGGTCTAGATTGATTTGGAAATTGAATTGATTAAGGATCAGGATTGATTTGGATGGGTTCCTTAATGACCTCATACAAAAATGAGGTCAACACCGCCCTCCTACCACATTTGGTGCCAGTGTTGGATACCGACTGTTACTTTTTTTACACTTTACATTGCAATCAATGTACTTTAAATGAAACAAATAATAATTATAATCTCATACATTATTTTTACAATCATTCAAACAACTCTAAAGTATTTCTTTTTTACATTACATTCCATTTTCAATCAACTAAATTGACTCTTAGTAAATTTTGAGTACGTTAAATCTTGAAAATTAGTTGGCAAGATAATTCTAAACCCTGTTAAATATTGTGAAACTTTTTAGTAATGTAATCCAAGATTTAAGGCAATTAGCTTATTTAAAAAAATTTAATTTGTATGTTAAGTATGAGTTATTTATCAATTTCAATTTTAATACCATTAATAAGTAATACTGGTAAATAATTTAATTAGAGGCTAACTTAATTATCAAATACTTTAACTAATATTTTAATCAATATTATCAAATTACTTATTCATGTGTTAATTTAATAAGTATATTGATTTTTAATTATGTTAATAATTATCTAATTTAATTAGTTAATTATTATTTGAAATAACTAATTATTTAAGTAATAATTATACTTGTGGTGTCCTGGAATATTCGCGACGGTAGAGAAATATGAAGTTTAACGTCTTAACATTGCACAAAGATCTAGCACGCAATCATATAAGAGAGAGGGTGTAGTGTTCATAAGAGACACTAGAGTTTGTATGTGGAAATCTCTGAAAAGGGGGGAAAAACCAAAGGGTCTGACCTAGTTGGATTGAATATACTAGTATTTGCAGTTGATTACAAATGCGAGCCTTCTTAGGGAGACGGCTTTGGCTTGATGTCACAAATGCACATCATATAGAGCTCATTACATGGTGGGAGTTACAATAGTCAACATAAACATGTTTGTTTGGTTGGCAGGACCATAGTTGATAGGATAGAGGTCAGAAAGATCGTAGTAAGCAGAAGACCGAGGTCAGAAAGACTATTGTCCGACAATGTAGGTCGGGAAAACCATACTATGCAAGAAATTGAGACCAGAGAGACCATTGTCTGGCAATGTAGGTCGGAAGGACCGTAGTATGTAAGAGATCGAGGTCAAAAAGACCGTTGTCTGGCGATATAGGTCAGAAGGACCGTAGTAGGCAACGGAGGCCGAAAGGATCATAATCAGCGGGAGACAAGGGTCCAAAAGACCATAGCTGGTCAGAGATTGGGGTTAGAAAAACGGTTGTAGTAGATCAGTACTCTGGTAGAACTCTAGGCATCAGGTGGTGGCCCGACTGAAGTCTGAGCCTCAGGTAATGGCCCGACAAAAGTCCGGGCCTTAGGTGGTGGTCCAATAGAATTCCGGGTGTCAGGTGATGGTCCGGTGGAGCAACGACGTCAGGCGTTGGTCCGGCGGAGCTTAGACCCTCAAGTGGTGATCCGACAGAACTCTAGCATCAGGCGGTGGTTCGGCGGAGCTCAAGCCCTCAAGTGGTGGTCCGGCGGAACTTCGGCAGTGGTCGAGGAGGAGCGAGGAGGCAGAGCGATCTCCGATCTCTCTCTTGCTCTCTTGCTTGGAGCCCCCTTTCAAGATGGAGGATGGGTCTATTTATATATTTCCTAGAGTTGCATGACACGTAAATAGGTGGGAGATCAAGGGCATATATGGAGTGGCTTGGATGGACGCCCGATGTTGAATCCCTTGATCGTGGATGGTTTTATGGACACTTGAATGTCTTACTGATGTCGAAATTCTGTGATCTTGGGCTCGTTGGATTCGTCTCGTCGAGCCGCTTGATCAACTATAAGCATGTCATGTTTGAAAGCCGTTTGGTAATCCAAATTGTGGTTTGAACCTTCCTAATGCACTTCGAGTCATTGATTTGGACCCATTTGAGCTCATATTGAGTCAAATTTAGTGTCGTTGGGTTTGTATTTTCGAGACGTTCAGTTCGACTGCAAGTTTGTTGAAATCAGAGTTGAGGTGGTCTCTGATTTAATTTTTGAAGCTTTTAACTTTATTTTTGCTTCGAGATTCATGCCCGATCAAGATAATTTTTGAAGATATAACAATACTAATGAATTAATTAATTATTGAAGGGCTTTCGCTTTGCCTGAAGAAGTATTTTGAAAGATTGGCTAAAGAACCTTCTTTGCCTCCTTCGACAATGTTGGATCCAAAGTCACGATGGGAGCTCACTCACTGTGAAGATAACCATTTTCATCCATTTCGTACGTTTTTTCAACCAAATCCCATAAATCCGCCAATCCTCAGGAAAATCTAAGATTTATGCCAAAAATCAAACAACATTGAATTTATAAGAGAGGGTAAGTGTTAGGCTATCTAAAAAAATTACAATAATAATTTTTTAGAAGAAGCACAACATAAGTGTTATTAAGCAATA
The DNA here is from genome assembly GCA_016618105.1 of Dendrobium huoshanense. Classification (NCBI taxonomy): domain Eukaryota; kingdom Viridiplantae; phylum Streptophyta; class Magnoliopsida; order Asparagales; family Orchidaceae; genus Dendrobium; species Dendrobium huoshanense. The sequence continues at coordinate 45,214,258 of CM028353.1, read as the reverse complement.
GGATCTTAATTAAAGGAAATTTTAAAAAAGGGGCACAAATGTAAAATCATAAATACTGAGCCTTCTTGCTTGAGTGCTAATTTCCAGGACTATAAATAGCAATGCAAATAAGACTGAAAATTATTAGCAAAAAAATTTCTGATTTGTTTGGTGTTATTCTAATTAGCTTTAGGTTTAATTTGAGATAGTTTTCTTAATGTAATTTTTTTTTATTTGAAATTTTTGTAATAAAAAACAACTTCATAAAGCAGTAAAAAAATTGGCCCAAACGAGTATTTAGTGTTGTCTTAATAAGGGCATCTCCAACCAAAACTCTCATTTTTCACTGCAAAATGCAGTAACATAAAAAAAGTGTCATGATTCATCTCCAGTGGAACGCCATTTTACCCCAAAATCATCGTCGTTTCTTTCACGCCTTTCTCAGACGGAGTTCGGTAGAGAGAAAGAAATGGCGAAAGTGAACAGTGCGACGCCAATATTGGTGTTGCACTGTTCATCAGTGACTGAATGCTTGCAAAAATGGAGTTCGGTTGGGACGTTTGAGGCTCTCCATTCGCCTATTTGCCGAACGGCTGGAGAAGGGCTAAGCTAAGGTTTTTTTCTCATATCAACTTTTTTGTTATATCAGATTTATGTTTCTTTTGAGATTGCTTTCTTATTGCTTTTTTTTAAAAAAAAAATTGAGTAGTTTTTTAAAGTGATTACCGTTACGAATTTAATTAGTTATTAAAACAACAAAATAAATAAATTTAGAACTATGGCAAAGTGGCTCATTGAATGGGAGAAATAAATTAGAAGGAATAAATTAAAGGGAGATACATCTGAAATTTTTTTTATATTTTTATTAAAATCTTAAATGCAAATATTTTAGAATGAAAAATAAGACAAATTTAAAATAATAATAATATATTATGAATAAAAAATATTATAAAATATTTGTATTTTTAAATTAATTAGGATAAATTAAATTTTGAAATTTTTTGACACATTAACTCATAAAAAATTTTCATTCTAAAATATTTATTAAAAAATAAGAAAAAAATATTAATTAGTACATAAGAATTATGATTTAATTAATCAAATTGAAAATATAATATAATTAGTAAATAAATATTTAATTATTTTAATTTATAATTAATAATTATAATACTTATAATACCTAGTTGTTGATAGCTATTAAATTTAGAATTAATAATTAACTTATAAATAACAAAAAGTATAATTGAGCTTTTTTTCCAAATATAAATATATTGAGCTTAAGCTCAAACTGAAGTTCCAATTACAAATGGTGCACTAGGGCTCTTTCAGCTAAAGTTTGTGTTCATTATGGTTTGCAATATAGTATGCGTGGCTGCCATATGTCGAGCATTAACATTATCTTTGATAAGGATAATAGATAAGCTATATGTCTTATGTGTATAAGTCGGCTCACATGTAAGAGCCACTTCCACTTTCTCTGTGTTGGCAGGAGACCTTTTTCTGTCTACCGTTTGATCACTGTACCGGTGATCATAACCGGTACCTTTGCTTTCATCTCAGCTACTTAAGCTGAGCACTGTAGCAGCTCACGAGATGGAAGAAGAGGAAGTTAATGGTTTCTCTGAAGCTCTGCTTAGCTTTCTCCTAATCCTAACATCCTTCTTCTTCCTCTCTGTTTGTTCTCACTGATTGCAGGTTTCTCTCATTCAACATGGTATCAGAGAAATAGGCTTATTCTCCTGTATCTTTAGATGGCGGAAGCTTCATCCACTGTAATGGCGGAATCCAACTCAAGCGAGACTTCTAAGGAAGTCATTATTCCACCTCAGTTGAAGTTTTTCATGGCCAATGTGAAGTCGATGGTGACAGTCCAGCTTACGACGGAGAATCATTTGATATGGAAGTCTCAACTCTTGAAGTTGTTCACTGCAAACAATTTCGAAGGCTATCTCACCGGAGAAATTTCACCGCCGACAAAACATATTATAGATTCAAGTGGTAACAGTAAGATCAACCCTCTTTACTCGAACTGGTTGCTCATAGATCAGCATCTTGCCTCAGCTATCTATTCCACTGTTACGGCTTCTCTTTTACCATATATACTAAATATTGAATCCTCTCATGAGATCTGGCTGACGATCGAACGTCGGTTACAGTCCTCAAACAGATCCCGTCTTCTACAACTCAAAGGCGAACTTCATCTTCTACAACTTGGAGACAAGACAATGTTTCAATACTTGTCTGAGATCAAGAATAAGATTGATGCGATTGCAGCAGCTGGATCACCCATTGAAGTAGAAGATGTAATACATTATACGTTGAATGGTTTACCAGCCTCTTATCAGGCTTTTAAGACCTCTATACGGACTCTATAGAGTCCTATCTCAATTGATGACTTCTGTTCAATGCTATGTAGCGAGGAGCTCCATTTAAATGCTGACATGAGCCGCGAATCACAAAATGCGGTATCAGGGGATCCAAATCTGGCTCTGTCAATTACCAGAGGTTCGTATCGTGGAAGACCATCTGCTCGAGGACGAGGTCGCAACAATTCTGTGGGTCGTGCAACACCTGGTCGTGGCTTCTCCGGCAGGCCACCAACTATCAATCTCAATCAAAATCGAGGGGGTAGACGTCCTCGTCTAACTATAGAATGTCAGATATGCGGAAAAACAGGGCATTCGGCTGTAAATTGCTGGTATCGACATGATCCCAATTATACAACAGCACCTCAAGCGTACATAACTACAGACAACTCACAACAGGCTGAATGGTTCTTAGACTCCGGTGCAACCGAACATTTAACAGCTAATGCAGCAAACATTCAGAATCTTCAGCCATATACTGGTAATGCGAATGTTCAAGTGGGAAATGGTCAACATCTGCAAATTGCCAATACTGGTCAAGGGTTGCTGCCAACGCCCCATCGTAAGCTTCGTTTATCTAAAATACTTCATGTCCCTCACTTGTCTCACAATCTTATCTCTATTCACAAACTAACATCTGATAATCCTTGCTATGTTTTGCTTGACTCTAATGGGTTTCTTATAAAGGATTCCAAGAACAACCAAACTCTTCTCCACGGTCCCAATCATCATGGTCTCTACCCAATTAATGCTCGAGCATCTGTCCAGCACAACTCGCACTGTCTGTCTACTACATCATCTACTATACCAGCGACACATATGGCTGTTTGGCATCGTCGATTGGGCCACCCTTCACCTACCACTCAATCACATCTACCGTCAATTTTTCCTACAAGTCATGCAGCCAATAGTGTCTATCAATGTAATGCCTGTTCTCAGGCTAAGTGTCATCGTCTGTCTTTCTCTTTGTCGGCTGCTAGAGCTAAGAAATGTCTTGAACTTATTCACAGTGATGTATGGGGTCCCTCCCCTATAGTTTCAATGCAATCATATAGATATTATGTTATTTTTGTGGATGACTATACTCGGTATACTTGGGTGTTTCCACTAAATGCTAAATCTGATGTGTGTGCTTCATTTCTTCGTTTCAAGCAACTAGTAGAACATCAATTCAATGCTAAAATAAAAACTCTCCGATCAGATCGTGGAGGGGAATACATCAACTCCACCCTTCAACAGCATCTAACCAAGTTTGGAATTATTCACCAAACATCTTGTCCTTATACTCCTCAGCAAAATGGTATCTCTGAACGCAAACATCGTCATATTGTTGAGACCATGCGTGCATTATTGATTGATGCCAATCTTCCATATAAATTTTGGACCGATGCTCTCCTAACTGCTGTTTATCTAATTAATCGCCTACCTCATTCGGCTAACAACCACAAAACACCCTATGAGTTACTATTTAAACATGCTCCTAACTACTCTCATCTTCGTGCATTTGGTTGTTTAGCTTATCCATGGCTTCCCACACCTCTTAATCACAAACTTGCTCCACGCTCGCATCCGTGTATATTTCTTGGCTATGTTCCTAACTCCAAAGGATATCGTTGTTTTGACCTCAAGACATCCAAAATTTATGTGTCTCGGCATGTCCACTTTCATGAATCCATATTTCCGTTTCACCATATAAAAACATTCACTGATTCCCTGCCACAGAATAAGTCATCAAATTCTAATATTCCTGACATCCTAATTCCAGCATCATCTATCCAGAAAACTACCTCTACTTCAACTTCAAACTCAGCTTTACCTCTCAACAATGAAACAGTCTCTACTTCCTCATCTACTTCGATTCCTGATAGCTCTCAGATGCCTACCACCAACCCATCTCCTACTCCCCAATTAACTCAGCCTTCCAAACATCCCATGCTTACCAGGGCTCAAACAGGAAATCTCAAACCACGGCTAATTTTTGATCTTGAACATTCTGTCATACCAACTAATCCTCCTAGTGTTACGCAAGCAATCAAGTACCCTGCTTGGCGTCAAGCTATGAGCACTGAATTTGAGGCCTTGCAACGGCAAGGCACTTGGCTCTTAGTTCCTCCTGAGCCTCATCAAAATGTGTTAGGCTGCAAATGGTTATTTAAAACAAAATTTAATTCTAATGGATCCATTGCTCGTTATAAAGCGAGACTCGTAGCTCAAGGATTTAAACAAGAACATGGTCTTGATTACTATGAGACATTTAGCCCAGTGGCTAAATTTGCCACAATTCGGGTCTTCCTTACCGTGGCGGTCTCTCAGAAGTGGACGTTGTTACAGCTGGACGTGTCGAATGCATTCCTTCATGGGGCCTTACAGGAACAAGTCTTTATGAAGCAGCCCACCGGTTTTGTGGATTCCCAATTTTCGCACCATGTTTGCTTGCTCAAGAAGGCTATCTATGGCCTCAAACAGTCCCCTCGGCAATGGTTTGAGACACTCTCGTCCTATCTTCTCACTTATGGCTTTACCACGAGCACAGTCGATCCGTCCCTCCTCATCTATACTCGAGAAACTACTCAAATATATATTCTTATATATGTTGATGATATATTACTTACCGGTAACAATGATGCAGCGATTCGCACTCTTCTTCATGCCCTTCAATCAAAATTTGAGATGAATAATCAGGGTAAGCTCAATCAGTTTCTCGGTCTTCAAGCTATGCATACAGCTTACGGCATTCATTTGACTCAAACTCACTACACCACAGAGGTCCTTCGCAAAGCTGCTATGTCTGATTGCAAGCCGGTGCTCACTCCTCTGCCTACTGTTTTACCTGCCAGTGACTCAACTGATCAACCGTTTGAGCGTCCTGAATTCTACCGCCAAATTGTTGGCTCGTTGCAATATTTAACGCTCACACGCCCAGACTTGCTCTTTGCAGTGCATTTCCTCTGCAAATATATGCATCAACCGCAACTCATTCACTTTCAGCTCATGAAACGAGTTCTTCGTTACATTAAAGGCACTCTACAGTTGGGTTTACCCATCCGTCAAGACTCTCTGCATCTCACGTCATTTGCGGATTCTGATTGGGCGTCTGACAAAACTGATAGAAAATCGGTTACTGGCTATTGCTCTTTCCTTGGCAGCACTCTAGTTTCGTGGACAGTGAAGAAACAAACATCCGTCGCCCGCTCTTCAACCGAAGCTGAGTATAGAGCTGTTTCAACTGCTGCCTGCGATGTCATTTGGCTTCGTCGCTTATTATCAGAGTTTAAAGTGTTGTCACCAGCTCCAACTCCACTATATTGCGACAATGTCTCAGCGCTTGCCTTAGCCAACAACCCAATCTTTCATGCTAGAACCAAGCATATTGAGATTGATTTTCACTTCATCAGAGACTGCATTCGGTCCAACCAAATCTCAGTTCATCACATTTCAACTATTAATCAACCTGCAGATATTTTCACCAAATCTCTTCCGGCTGCTCGGTTCGTTCTTCTTCGTGACAAGCTAAGGATTCAATCACCATCCTTAACTTGAGGGGGGTTGATAAGGATAATAGATAAGCTATATGTCTTATGTGTATAAGTCGGCTCACATGTAAGAGCCACTTCCACTTTCTCTGTGTTGGCAGGAGACCTTTTTCTGTCTACCGTTTGATCACTGTACCGGTGATCATAACCGGTACCTTTGCTTTCATCTCAGCTACTTAAGCTGAGCACTGTAGCAGCTCACGAGATGGAAGAAGAGGAAGTTAATGGTTTCTCTGAAGCTCTGCTTAGCTTTCTCCTAATCCTAACATCCTTCTTCTTCCTCTCTGTTTGTTCTCACTGATTGCAGGTTTCTCTCATTCAACAATCTTCATGGACAATAATGTGCGAAGATCGGACGCTTAGAACCGTCCGAATTTGCTGCATTTTTGCTGTCCGTTTACTATATCTTTTATAAATACTAAGCAAAAGGGAAGCAAATTTGTAATTATGAATGCACTTTTGTCGAATATTTGCTGCGCGTTCTTGCCGCCCTTTTGTAAAATCGCAGCAAATTCTTAATAAATGTGGATTCATAATTTCATATTTGCTACCTTTTTGCTCAGTATTTGCAAAAGCGATGCAAAAGGGCCGTAAAATCACATCAAATTCAGACGTTTCTCGCCATCCGGTCTCCGAACAGAATAATCTCTCATAGTAAGTCACTACTTGATAATTTTGCACTCATTTGTTAGGACTTTGAGATGTGATTTCAAATTTCCCAAATGCGTAAACCTTATGGTTAGCCCTTGTCGATGATGAAATATAAATTTTAGATCAAGGTAGATGATTTTCCATTAAATGCATAGCTTATAGTAGTAATGATTTTAATTTTAGAATAAGAAAATTTATCGTCGTTAGTTTAGAATAGATGGTTGTGTGAATTATTATTAACCCGATAATGTCATCGTGATTTTGTCGTCTCATGTTGTCGTGGACCCTAATATGCTTATTCAGTAGAGATAATTGACACAACTTGATCGAAGCATCATTGTTAGTAGCCATGAATTCCATCATTATTAGGACTCATTCTTTAATTTATCCCTTATAGATTGTTTCATTCTCCTACTTTCCCTCTCTTAATGTTTTTAAATATTTGTAACCATTCAATGGCGACTATGCCTAATTTTAAATTTTTTTGTTGGTTTGATAGCTAATTAAGGCTTCGTTTGGGACGGCTTTTTCATTGCTTTCTAAAACTCAGAACAATTTTTTTATTTTTTAACTAAAACTCCGTTTTAGAAAGCAATAAAAAAGCCGTCCCAAACGAAGCCTAAATTCTTAACGGTAATCACTTTAAAATTTATCAAAAAAATTTTAGTACAAAAATATTTAGTTAGGAAAAATTTTGCATGAAAAAATTACTTTAAAAAATAGAAAAATTTGTCCCAAATGAAGCCTTTGTTAAATTTAAGTTAATTAATTAATTTTTTATTGTTTTATAAATATCATTTGGTACTAAACTACTAAAATATTTGTTTCAATTTAAATGTAAAATATTTTTTATTATCTTGTTGATGGAATGGTTGGTTGTCATTTACTTTACTAACAAAATATGAGACTAAAAAAAATATATTATGAGCAGTGATGTGAATTTGTCAACCCTCAAAATTAAATTTGATTTCATTTTATAGTGACTTACGCAACTCATCTTGACTTATTGGCTGGGAGCTTTGGCTACTGACTAAGAGATTTTGTATTTGAAACTTACATATGTCATATGTGCGTCAGTGCATGAAGACTTAAGCTTCATTTGGGACGGCTTTTTTATTGCTTTCTAAAACAGAGTTTTAGTACAAATTTTTTTTTATTTTTTACTAAAACTCCGTTTTAGAAAGCAATAAAAAAGCAGTCTCAAACGAAGCCTTAAGCTTCATTTGGAACGGCTTTCTTACTGCTTCTTAAAACATCTTTCTAGTACAAAAATTATGAGACAACTTTCTTATAAGTAGTAAGAAAGACGTCTCAAATGATTTCTTAATTTAGTTAAAAGTCAAAAAAAAAAAAAAAAAAAAAAAAAAAAAAAAAACAAAACTGTACATTTAATTGAAAGTTATAGTGATGCGTAACAGTTCATATACCATAAAGTTTAGAACACTCCAATTGTGGCGATGTTGGGAACTGGAAATTTAGTCATAATTTCCAAAGCCTGAATTTCTTCTTTTTTTCCGACTGGTTGAATATGTCACAAGACTGAATCCATTAAAGCTTTATGATAAAATTTGGCATTTAAAATGAATTATTATTTTTTAAGGTTCCAATCACTGTAAAAATAATCTTATCATTTTATTTGTTAGGATATTCTAATACATTTTCGATCAAATATATTAGATATTGATAGGTTATGAAAAATCATCTTGATCGGACTCCATCTCGAGGTATATTTACATTGAAAACTTTCAAAATTAAATTTGGGATCATCTGAACTCCATCTTGATGAGACCAACCCAATGGCACTAAAATCAATTCCATTTGAACCTAAATGAGCTCAAATCAAGAGCTTAATGCATAGTTGAAAGATTTAGGATTTTAATTGGACAGCCAAATTATATTCAAATATAGCATGTTTATAGTTGAATCAATCAACTAGACGAGACAAATCTAATGAGCCCAATATCGCTCAATTTGGATTCAAATATAATATTACTAAATGGAGCGACGAACATAAATGACATGAAGTAGCTTTTCTCTCACTTTTCTCTCCCCACTTTCTCTTCCTTCTATTAACTGGCTATGCATCAAATGAGGGGGAGGGAGAAATTGGATTGAGATATTTTATATAAAAAAATGAAGTTTTAGACCTAGCACCACGGCGCCCAAATCTTAGAGCCTAATTAATTCCCAAAAATTTAGAGAACTTGGTGCGAAGGCACCGCCCACCACCAAGCGCCACAGTTCTCTTACAGAAAATTTTTCTAGTAAATTAGATAATTTAAATTGGGGTTATTACACTTTTGAGCCCCATCGCTTGTCTGCTACGGTCCCTCCGACTTCCATAGCTTCACTATAGTCCTTTCAACTACCGTCATCCGATTATGATTCCTCCTACCTCAGTTGCTCGACTACTATCCTCCAAACAAACATACTAATAGTCTCTTAAGAAAAACTTATGCCCTTGGATTCTTGTAGCTCTAGCCATAAAAAGTGCTCTATATGATATATATTTGTCATATTGTGTCAACGTCTTCCTATGAGGATGAAGAGGAAGAGGCAATTAAGGAGTATAAAAGCATAGTAGACCTTAAGAATCATCTACTAGGTAAACACCTGTGATATATGTTGTTTCACACTATAAGAGAACTTAGTAGGTTGCATATTCCATTGCAAAAAGCTATTTCCTTAGAGTTTCTTTATCCCATATTTTTATTACATTTATATTTAATGGACATTTAGTTTAACTTTCAACAACATAACAAAATTATTGATGCAACAAAAATTCAATCATCTAAGAAATTTGATACGACAAAATTAAAGAGGGGAATTATATCTATCGACTATGTGATTACACAAAATGACCAAAAATAATAATAACTCATTCAATTGATAGGAAAATGAAGATATCATTGCATAATCAATATGTACGAAATAATATATAACACAGTAATGTGAATGGCATAATAAAGTACAAGTTTATGTGGGCTCCAAAAATTCACGCCCCGGCCTCCCCATGCGTAGGAGAGTTTTAAAGATGTTTCAGGTCAAATTTTCAAAGGTAGATTAACTTTGGGATAAAACAATACCCAAAAATTTCTCCCTCATTTTATGAGGACTTAATAATATGGTTCTAGATTTCCTATAGGCGCAATCACCTATAATTAATTACCCCTCATGATGATTAGAGAGCACTTTCGATTAAGGCATGTCATTAAATAAGAACGAAATACCTAGTATATAGTAGCAACATATGACATTTCTTAGAATTATAACATTTATTACTTTTATACTTAAAGCGGATGGTGGGTGGAATGATGACGGGTTCGGATGGTGGGGGGAATGATGACAAATCCAATCAAGATCCCATGGTTTCGTTGTCCCGGACTGCATGGTCCCTTATCTATTTAGTCAGAGGAGGTAGTCGACCTAACCCGACCAAATGATCCTTATCAGCAGCCATGAGTTGCTTCATCCAAGGGTATCTTGTAGACTTGAGGTGGATGCTTGTTTAAGGAGATAAATTTTAGTCAACCTTAGCTAAAGCTTTATGCCTTATTGAGTGCACCCTATGATTCATTACTCAAATGGGTTTTTAACCATTGGGGAACATATGGGCTTTGATCGTACCTGTGATATAGTGGTACAATTATTTAGAAAAACTACCAAGCCATAGGGCACAAGCCACGTTTCTACTGACAAGAAATCATTTGAGAATAAATTGTAGTGATACATTTAATTAGACATTTTGCTCTTTGTGAATTGAAGTTATTCTTAAATTTATAATCCTTAACAAATGTTCACTACAAGAAAATCGTCTATTACCAGCGGATTATTTTTCAGCGGATTTTCCAACGGATTACGCAGAAATATTTCCGACTAATTTCCTGGCAGATTTTTCGACGGATTTTTAATTTTTTTGAAACATTCGTATGTTCATAACTTAATTAATTAATAATTTTGTAGTTTTTAATTAATTAATAATTTAACAATTTATTTTAATTAAATTTTTATTTAATAACTTAGTTTAATTAAGTATTAATTTTATAACTTAGTTTAATTAAGTATTAATTGATTCTTAAAAAATTTTAAAATTATTCATTTTATCAAATTAATTAAATTAAATTAAATATTATTAAACTAAAATTGATTAAAATATTAAGATAAATTAGTAATTAATTATAATATTATATCTATTTTAATATAAATATAAGAAAATAAAACTTTTTACAATTTTGCATAAATGGCGAGGTGGTAGGAAGGCCTGCTTACGGGCATAAGCAGGGCGGCGAGGTTCGTACCCCGCCTTGTGCGCAGGCACGGCGGGCCAAGGTTCAGGTTTGCGTGGGCTTGCGGGTTGCTGGCAACGCAGGGCGGGTCAGAGCTGGCATGGCTGGGCTTGCGGGCACGGTGCGGGAGCGTGAGCGTGCTGGGCTAGGAGCTGGTCGGCGCAAGCTTGCGGGTAGCTGGCAGGGGGTGAGGTCCCCTTGCGGGCTTGTCTTGTCTGAGCTTGTGGGATTGGCCGAGCTTGCGGGCAGCTGTTGAGCTTGAGCGTGATTTGGGGGGGGGGGGGGGGGGGGGCATTTTAAATGTGTGAGGTCCCTTCGATTTTTGGTTAGCTTTCAACATAGTCATCATTGGGGATTAAATAGGTTATATATTTGTTATTTAACCTATGTCAGTTTTATTATTTCTGTTCGTATGCTAACAGAAGATTGCATTTAGTATTGATTTTATCCTTTTACTATTGAACATTTCTTTTAATAGACATTGAAGGTGTAAGATCTCGTTCCCTTACTGTTCCTCTCTGAATTGGATTTTCCTCCCAGAATCGGCCAGGACGAAGTTGAGATCGTCCAGGCCGATCAGTGCTTTGAAAACAGCTGATTTCTGGAGTGTTTTCTGGAAGGATTTCTGTACAGATCGTCCGGGCCGATGTTGAGATCGTCCAGGCCGATCTGTACTGTAGAAAAGATCGGCCAGACAATAGCCCTGGGAACTGTCCAGGACGATCAGGATTTGGTCTGATCGTCCCGGGACGATTTGTCGATCGGCCAGGCCGATATGAGTATGATATAAGGAAATGAGCTCGTTTTGAGGAGAGAGAAAATCAAATTTTTAATTTCAGATATTTTGAGGAGAGAGAAAGAGAAAGGGAAAAAGAGAAAAGCTGGTTTTCGGAGGCCGCGGAGCGCTTTTCGTCCGACGCTGCTGTTGGAGAAAGTGTAGATCTCGTGGTAAAGACTCCGAACCCTGTTTCTGTTTTCAAAGATGTTGTGTTTTGACCGAGTTGGGATCTGTTTTGTGTTTTCGTAGTCGACTTTTCGACATGATTTTGATTTGACACAACTTTCACCGCACAACTTCTAGTATGTTATAGGTATGATTATTGTACACAATTTGACTGTATTCTACGAAGATTTTACCGGTCGGAATTGATTCTACGTGATTTTAATCGAATAGAAAATTATCGGGACGTGATTTGATTTGGTTTCTATAGGATAATAGTCTTGTATTGATGTTATAGATATTCTACTGTAATTTGGAAGAATTTGGTTATTGAATCTTTTTGCAGGATTTTTGTGTAAATTTGACCGACTACCGTTACTCTGCCCGATTTTCGTATGATTTCTGATTTGGCTGAAACTGATAGATTGAATCGATATGTATATGATTATTGATATGATTGCGTTAATATTGATTATTGATTGATTATTGATACTGGAACACGTATAACCTGGTTGAACATTGGTTGGAGATGATACCTGTACAGGATGGTGGGCCGACGGGCTTTCCTTTAAATCATAGATCATGGATCATGGATATAACGATGGGAGTCATAAGGAGATTATATGCCGACGGGCGGCCGACGGGCAATAGAGTGACGACTCTTTCTTTTCATAGAACCAATGTACGAATATCTACAACAGCAAAATGGATTCTACAACAGCAACATAGCCAGTAGATTGTACTTGTTCAGTATATAGTATTGAATTGCATGTTTACTGTATTGATTTACGGATCTATTTCTTTATCGATTTCTGCTTTATTGATTTGATCGGATTTACTGTATCGTACGGATTCTATTGATTTCATCGATTGACTACTGAGCATTGATATGGACATAGAGATATTGTATTGAAAGCATGAACATGGACATCATACTACTGCCTATAGATTCATTGTACTACTGCCTACTGTTTCTGCATTGTATTGTTTGCTTTATAGATTCATTGTTCCGTATCGCTTTTCTCGACTGATTTCATTGATTAGACCGTATCGATTTGATTGACGAGTATTGATTGATTGAGTTGGATATTCGTTTTGCCTGCCGCTGCATTGACTATTGATTTCTGGATTGACTACTGATTTGATTTCCACTGAATAGACTCATTGACCATTGACTGATTCGAATTGATAGATTGACATGCATATTGATAGCATCGCCGTGCTTTGATTTCAGTTATAGGTATTAGGTGACCTGCTGGGCTTTGTAAAGCTCATTATATGTGGTTGATATTTTCAGGTCAGGGCTCGGGAGCAGGAGATAGGAGTTGATTCAGATTGACAGGTTTTAGTTCTTTTGATCGATAGATGATTCTTTTGTACTCAGGACAGGATAGATTTCTCTACTTGTATTGATAGTGTAATTCCTGAGTATTATACATGTTGTTTTGAGATATGAATCGACTGTTATATTGATGTTTAAATTTTATAGATGTTTGATAGATTGCTTAATGATGGTTTTTAGATAACTCTGGTAAATTGTTTGGCTATTGATCGACATTCTTTCCAAGTTAGATCTCGGGGCGTTACAGATGGCCTAATATAAACTTATAAAATCAAATACTCCGGCCGGCGCTATGATCGTGTATTTGTTAGTAGTTCAAGTTATGTCAACTCCAGTCCATTCAAATAAGAGGATTATACTTGAACATAGGTTCTCTTTTGACCCGCACAACAATCTTAGACTTCATATTTATCTGTTTAATGTATTTTGTTGGAGTATATGCAGGGGTTTAAAAATTAAATGCACTCTTCTCGAAGCAGTTTATTGCTTCCTAAGGTTTTTGAACACATTCTAGAGGTGTCAGCACCCTACTCGATACTGCATATTTAAATTTTGAAAACTTTATTTTAATGTAGGAGGGGGTATTTTAAAATACTCAAATATGATTATTTATGCAAGTGATTGTCATTGGGATGTGCACAAAATTTTATTTAGAGGCCTATAAATGCCTTATATTCGCTTGTAAATGTGTTGTAGATCCTGTGGCTTTTTTAAATTTCTCAATTTGGATCATACTTATTGGAGTGATTGCACACTTATCTAAGTAGTGATATTCTTTTCAAGATAAAACTTTGATACTGAATAAATAACATATTAAAATTGCTCTTCATATAACTTTGTGGTGATTACTGTTTCACATTGGATAATCATCTTTTCTCCATAAGAATTAAGATGATAATATACTATGGTATAAGTTATGATGTCCCATAATCTAAATTGAAAGAATTATTGTTTTAATATTTTAATAAATAACAATCAGAATTATCTAATATCATCTATACGTAATAAACAACAAAATAAATTCTATAATTTAACACATCAATGTACACATCTATATTTATTTTTCAAAAATCATATACACTACCTCAGGATCTACATAATCATTATATATCTATCATGTCCTAGTATAAAAAAATAACTAGACCAAAAAGAATCTAAACCTAAAGAAATCCTGATCAGCCTCACACATGTGTTTGCTTGCCCTGATCTAAAATTATTTAATCATATATAATGAGCTTAAATAGTATAGTAGGTCATCAAAAACCTACAACTGAATTCAAATTACGACAAAGAAGCAATATGTAGGTCAACAATCAAATCATAGCAGTTACATTCATATGATCATTAAATCAGTGCAAGAATAGTAAAACTCAAATGCAGTAGCACTAGAATATGTAAATAATAAAATACTATGTACGTAAGCTAGTAAAGTTCTAAATTGGTATAAGTGTCAAATCTATAAAACAATCGTCGTATCTATAAACCAATCAATATAGAAATCATATAAAATATTGATAAAAATGTCAAAATTAAATCAATGTAATAAAATCATAAAAAATATATACTTATTATCCAAGCATTATATATTATGTGCTAAGTATATCACATGCTTAATATCAGTAGAGTGAATTAGTAGTATTAAATAGTATACAATAACAATCCAATGGCAGAAGAAGTATATTAATACAATAACAGTAAATCCATGCAATAATCATAAATTCATACAATAATAAGAATAATATCTCAAAACTTGCATTTTAGTAGTTACACTAAATAAGTATAAGTTCTGGCTATCATCATGTTTTTCAGTGTTAGTAAACCGTTGGCCCAGTAAATAGAGCCGTCACTCTTTGTCCGTCGGCACAGTAATCATCTCCTTATAACTCTTAATCAATATCACGTGAATTAGTAGAGGATAATACAAAAGTATAGTATTTAAATAAAAGTCTATCGGCCCACCATCCTGTACATGTCACTCAATCTCCAACCAACGGGTCAACCGATCTTTACTTACTTTTACACACATAGTAGTATGAAAGTAACTATAATAGTAATTTTAATTATATATTCACATTCATTTTTAATGTATTGCAGTAAATAATATATAATTGAGCTTAATTAAGAAGATGACAAAATATCAAAATTATAGACAACAAAGAATCCTATTAGGCAAAAATTCATATTTTTAAAAAATTACTAAAATATCATGAATTTTATAAAATGATATTTTAAGACTTTTATGATATTACACAACTATTTTAAGAGATTAAAATAAATTTTTTGGTTGAAAAAAATCACTGTATTTTTAAAATCACCTAATAAAAAATCTTAAATAAATCTCAAAATGTTCATAATCTTGATCTCTATAATATATAAAAAGTTACGTGGTGAAAATTTTGTCAATACAAAATTGTTCACGTTTTTTGGTAGCATAAATACAAATTTGATTAAAAAAATATCAAAAACACAAAATCTTTGAATTCAATAATAGGGTAAATGTTCTTTACAGCGAGACGAGCAATTTTTCAACAGGCTCGATTAACAAAAATCGCTCCATATCTTCAAAATCCGAATTTCACTATGCTCTTTCCTCTCTTTCTCTCACTTTTCCCTCAAGCCAACTCTCTCATTGCAAAAATGAGAAGTGAAAAAGTTTCTTTTTCTTTTTAAAACCTTTTAGTGACATTAGATATTTTTATAATAAAATAATAATTTAATATTATATAATTAATTTAATCAATTTTTTTAGTATAAAATTTAAATGAATCATTTTAGGGCTTCAAAAATTATAGAAAAAAATACATAAAATAAATCATTTTATTTAAAAAAAAATATCGATAAAATCGATTTGCAAATCGGACACCTGATGGTCCGGAAAATCCTCACTTGTATCGACATGTACTGATTTCTTAAGAATTTTCACCAACATCCAAAAATTACGAAAAAAACTCGTATAAGTAAAATACTTTAATCAAAATACTTTGGCGAAGACAGTTTGTGATTTGGAGTTACATTGACTCCAAAAAAAATTTGGCAAAGTTAAAATACTGGTTATTACATAAGTTGACAGTGATAATGTGTAAATTTTTCATATGCCAAGTCCATAGCCTAAATGAATCAGTATTATCTCATGCATATGAACTATATTAGTTAACAACACTTTCAATCTAGGTATTTCAGTCCAATTTACTAATACTTTGATCATCGAAAGTATTTAGACACTTGCACAAATAAACAATTTTCAACGTCGATTCATCACCCCTTCAATCGAATATTTCTAAAAAATTTCTTAGCAAATGTCCTTGTGAACAACTTGAGGCCACACTATGTATCACAGCTATTTGGATGTCTCACAAATCTCATGATCTAATTGACAAAGGTTATTATACTCTATAATCCATTGTGTGTGAGCTTAAAGAATGTAACGTCCATTTTAAGGAATTAGGATCATTTATATCACAAAGCATAGCCACCTTAAATGGAACCACTTTCTCATTAACTATGAGCAAGGATTTTGCTGGCAAGCACATCTTTAAGCATTCTCAAATATCTATCTTTCAGTGGTTGTATTCTTTTTCTTTGCACTGTAGATGTGGCAATCAAACAAGCTAACTAAGATGTTTCAAGAGTTTGACAAAAACTTCAATGTGATATTGAAGATCATGCAACAACCATCTTAAGTTGAAATTGTTAGAATTGATGACTTATTATGAAGTGCATCATGAACTCTTTATTAAAAAGTTTCCCATGAGTTCATATTTATTTAATTTTCTTTTCCTTTTTGATTCATTGGAAATGAATGGATTTTTTTTTAGTCGTTTAATGGTTTGAAACACAAGGAGTTTCTTTTGTTTTGCAGGAATGAAATAATGGAGGCACCTGTATAACTTGTTGAGCCTCATTTTGATGCTGCTTGACATCAATTCAGAAAGCTTTTTAACCTAGTAACAATCAAAGCTCTATTTGGGTTTTCCACTTGTTTTAATATTTGGCTTGGACCAAGTTAATTCTAACAAGATAAAGATGCAAGAGAGTGCGGGCTCTTATTAGATATATATTTTTATCTCATTGAACCTCATTATCAGCTTCCTAAATCTATATCATCATGTATGTTGAGATTGATCCAAGGGTGGCTGATTTTCTTGTTCATCATTAGCATCAACATAGGATAGTTAGATAAATAATAAATGCATCATTATCTTGGATATGATTGCAATTATCTTTGATAATTGTTTTTGCTAACTGATTTAAAACCATATCATGAACAAGCTAATCAATCTTCTTGGAATGAAAGAGAGAAATTATAGGCTCAAATATTCTTAAAATATTATTTAATTTGAGTTCAAAAAATCTCCAAAAATTATTTAACATAATGCAATTACCCTTATTTTAAAGATAATGCTTGATAGAGACTTAGGCTTCGTTTGGGACGACTTTTTTATTGCTTTCTAAAACGGAGTTTTAGTACAAAATTAAAAAATTTTGTACTAAAACTCCGTTTTAGAAAGTAATAAAAAAGCCGTCCCAAACGAAGCCTTAGTACTTATATATTAGCAAAATTTAGAACTATAAACTCACAGAAGTTTATATCTAATGAGTATATAAAACAAAATTATAATGATTTTAATAATTATAAGGTTACATAAAGGTATCATGAAAATATAGCAGATAATTACATGTTAGTATAATAACATAAATTTAACTTTTTTTTTTAGAATAAAAATATATATGCAAAATTTAGGTTTTTATTTAAATTAAAAGGATAAAATTAAAATTAAAATTATATTTATCTTACATGGATGAATTTTAATATAATCTAATATTATATTATTTATATGTATTTATGATTATTTACTACTATTTATTATTAATTTATTTATTTATCACATTTTATATTTAATTTGTGTGTTGTCGCCGCCTCGTACGCCGTCAACATTTTGACCCATTCATCGCTCTGTAAAATGATCGAGCAATGATATAATGTTCAATTCAACTGCAAGAGGCCCCATAGATAAATTCATTTTCTAGTATTTCAGAAGTCGACATCGCGCTTCAAAAATCGAACATCAACTAGTTATAACTACAGAAAAATGGCAAAAACCCGTTTTCACCGGCAAATACCGACGGACGCCGGCGGTTGTTTGGGCAACGTCGATACACCGTCGGTATTACCACGGTCTATAAACCGCCGGATATCAACATTTCCGGCGGTCGGTGATAAGTGTGGTCCGGTAGACCGCCGGATAAAAGCCATTCGACTGATACCGATGATGATTAGATGTTTATTATGTTTGATGAATGTATTAATTTCGTCTCTGGTGATTGTAGCATTCATGAAACTTGTGAATTTGTGATTGTAATGTTGTGATAAATTTTTGAGTATTTTCTGGTTGTGAGAATATAGGTCCAACATATATATGCTTTTTCTGCAGGTTTAGACTAAGAACCTCCCTCAAATATGCTGTCAATTTTTTTTTCGATGCTTAGCCGCCGGAAACTGATACCGGACGGACAAGACGGTTATATTATCGGTGTCGACGGCCGCCGGCGGTTATACGTGGACGCCCGACGGTTTAAAGTTTACCGACGGTAATCACCTCCGGTACCTTAAGTCACGGCGCCGTCCGGCGGTCTAATAAACCAGACGACGCAGTTTAACTGCAACCGGCGGTTTTCCTTTTTTTATAGCATCGCGCTTGCCGGTAAAAATCGGAAATGGTTTCCTGCGTTTTTACCGGCGGTTCACCGCCGTTAGACCGCCACGTTAAAAACCGCCGGTTCAACCGCCGGTTTTCCGAGTTACACACAAATAGATCGTCTTTGATAAATTTGATGTCTTGAATGCATCGATGTAGTCTATTTTATATTCAGATAAAATTTGAATAATTTCATCCTCTGGTCAACACACATCAATCTTCATTTTGCAATGTCTTGTCTACCAATAATAATCGATTAGCATCTCATTTGCTTGCATTAACCATTCCACATATGTAGAGGTCAACTGTTTATACAAATAACTATATGAAAAATGTTAAAAGACGTAAGAAAGTAACAAACGATTATATTAACTACTACAGAACAACTGCATCATATCTTCTCCTAAGTACCTTATGCATTGGAGCTTATGTAGTTGTGTTTGAGTTGGACAACATAATATATAATACTTAAGCTATTGCTAATCTCCTAATAATCCACTGCAGTTATATTTTTTGTTTTTAATTGTATCAAATCGGTCTTCTCATCAATTGATCATACAAGTGTAATATAAAATTATTCTCTATGGTGCTCCACTCTTAATATATAAAAAACATTAAAATTGGATTCCTCACAATTTGCTTAACAGTGCTATTAGAAATGCTTTTGGAAGGTCATAATGTTTTCTCATCATCTCTACATAAATTATTCTTCATAATGGACCACAGCTTCCTTTCTAATATAGGATGAATGATGTCTTATTAGCTTCCTTTTAGTAAGTTGTTCATTATATGAAAATCACAGATTTTTGGCAACCAAATCTGTTGAAAAAATGATAAATTTGGCTAGTTAATAAGTTTACCGGTGGATTTCTAATGGAACTTCATCTGTCACTAATAAGCACGTAGAAAATCTATTTCTATCAAAAAATATTTGAAAGGAAATAATTTCAATGAAATTCTAATATATTTTGCTTGACAATCAGCAGACTATCTTCAGCGAGAATTTAAAACTTAGTAGTGAAATTTCTTATGGATATGATCGTTGAAATTCATAGCGGACCATCACCTAAAATTTTTGGCGGATAAGTCCACAAAAAATTGTGTCGATAATTCCAACATAAAATTTTCATTGTAAATCTTTTCAGTATTCAATAACAAAACTATTTTTGGCTGGTTATCCACACAAAATCTGTCAGAAACTTGTAGCATTTTGAAAAAGATAAACACTCTTTTGTTGCTTGGATTCTTTTACAATTATCTAGAGAGGAACATCATATAATTACACAGTTAAGCATAATAAATCGACGACATAAAAATCTAATAACGACATCACAAAATTAATAAAATTGAAACACACAAAAGCAAAAAAGCACAATACTTCATTAACATGTGTATAGAGTAAATTATATGTTTTGAACAAATATTTAGAATTCAACAATATACATGCGAAGAATAGTGACATCCCTAAAACTAACATTAATCCTCCTCCATTTCTTTACTATCCTTAGCCTCTCCAATTGGTTCATCAGGGAATTTCTCCATGAATCTGTGCAGCTTATCTTGTATTTGGTTTTGTTGCATCTATATTTTAGCTTGTATTTTTTGCATACATCAACTCTTCTATCAGGGTGTTCACCTTCTATCTCACTAGCTTCTTCTAGGTGCTACCTGGATAGCTCAATGTGTCGGACGAGTGTGCCTTAAATGCTTATATTTGTTAGCATAACACATAAGCTCTCCCCTTCTACAACTTGCCCACTTCCATGTGACCAATTATTATTATATGAATACTAACTCGATCCATTAGAGGAACCTTCACTAATTGCAACCTAGCTCTATCAAAGCTGTGTATATTTCTATGGAAACATATGAAATGCATATATAATGATTGTATCTATGTTACGTACATTCATAATAATTTTACAAATTTTAATACTCACTTAGGCTTTCCTTACTCATTGATATATCCACTGATGATTATCCTGGTACTACTGGTTGAAATTATGCAACATCATGATAGTGGGTTCTCTACACAGAACTACTTCATGTAATATAATATGATAAGTTAGCTCAAACTCTGAAAACATATATGCCAAAAGAAATATATAACTTATAAGTTCGTATCAAACATTGCTTATGCTTAGTGTGTGGAAGTAGCAGTTGCTATCAAGTCATCCTTATAGTATATCAAGCAAAACATCAGTGACTAGGAGATTTTCTATAATTGTTGTCCATTCAAAAGTGGAAATGGTACAAAGTAACGATAGACTTTATGATTAGATTCCTTAGGACGAGATCTGGGCATGATACCATATGGGTTGCAGTAGACTATTTGAAGAAGTATGTTCATTTTATTATAATCCAACAGTGTGATTCAATAGACAATTGTCATAGGTATACATGCGTAAAATTATTTTATTCCATAGGATACCAAAGGTGATTATTTAAAGTCCCAAGAGATGCCCTCTAGAGAATTTTAGAAAACAAAGGAGTTAATAATGCTTACATTTAGGTCATTAAGGATATGTATATAGGAGATGTTAGTAATGTTCAAACATAAGCGGGTTTAACCAAGTGTATTTCCTATTTCAGTTGGATTACATCTTGGATTAGCTTTAAGCCCATATCTTTTTTCTTTAGTCACAATTGTTCTTATCAAACATTTTACAAGAGGATGTACCTTAGTATGCTTTTTGCTGATGATATTCTTCTTGTTGATGAGACTAGAGGGAGAGTTAATGAAAAGCTTAAATTATGGAGGTCAACCTTAGAGTCTAAATATTTTTGTTTGAGTAGATTTATAATTGAATACATGGAGTGTAAATTTTGTAGCAATGTATCTAATGGTGAGATTGTGACATTGGGTGATCAAGTCGTTACAAAGAGTGCACTTTTTTTTTTATATATTGTGTCTATTGTTTCAAAGTAATGGTGAAATAGATAAGGATGCTGAGGTTGATGAGTGAGTTTATATTTAGAGATAGAATACGACATGAGTATATATCTGAAAAGGTTGGAGTAACTCTAGTGGCATATAAGACTAGAGAGAGTCGTATTAGATTATTAGGCCACTTAAAACATCGGCCTCCTGATGACCCTATTAGGAGAGTGGATGTATTAAATTCAACCTATATTAAAAAAGATAGAAGTAAACCTACGAAGATTTAGTTATAAAGTATTAAAAAAAGACATTTATTAAATTATATTTATATGAGAATTTGATTCCTAATATGATGCAATTGAGAAAAATGATGCATATAGCCAACCATGTCATATAATGGTATAAAAATTTGTTGTTATTGCTATATTGAATATGGGGCAAAACCTTAAATAGGTTGAACATTATTTCTATTAATAATGGTCTCCATGGACCTCAAATTAAATAAATTGTTGGTTGTCAAAAATAGATAAATTTTAGTTGAAATAACATTTGCTTATATATTTTCATAAAAAAATTATAAATTAATAAAAAAATTTCTCAGTTGGGACCATCTCAGAGACATTCTATTTTCCCTGCGTGGGTGGTTTGCGCCGAGTGTCTCGAGCAAGCCTAAAATGCCCGCTTCTCCAACGGCGGTTTCCGCCGATACCTACTCCTCTGGTGGTTCATCGCTGCCGTCGCCATCAGCACCAGACGCTCGGAAGCGGCGGGTTAGCTACTTCTACGAGCCTTCTATAGGCGACTACTACTACGGGCAAGGGCATCCGATGAAGCCCCATCGAATCCGTATGGCTCACAATCTCGTCGTCCACTACCGCCTTCACCATCTCATGGAGGTGTGCCGCCCCTACCCCGCCTCTGCTGCTGATATACGCCGATTCCATTCTGAGGATTACGTCGACTTCCTTGCCTCCATCACTCCCCAATTCCTTGCCGCCTCAGCCTCCACTTTCGGTTCCAGCGTTGCTGATGATGGCAACAGTGTCCACCCGTTCGAGTCCTCGTCGTCTCGGCAGCTCCGACGTTTCAACGTCGGCGAGGACTGCCCGGTCTTCGAGGGCCTTTTCGAGTTCTGCCAGGCCTCCGCCGGTGGATCCATCGGCGCTGCCGTCAAGCTCAACCGCGGTGACGCCGACATCGCCATCAACTGGGCCGGGGGGCTCCACCATGCCAAGAAGTGCGAGGCTTCGGGTTTCTGCTACGTGAACGACATTGTCCTTGGGATCCTCGAGCTCCTCAAGTTTCACAAGGTGATTACCTGCCACACAGATATTCAAGCCTTAATCTATCGCTGATTTTGATTTCATTTTGTCTCCGATTGCTTAAGAATGTTATAAAATTTGATTAGTTTGTGGTTGAGGCAGAGGCGGATCCAGCCTTTTTTTTTTTTTGAGGAGGGGCGACAAACTCAATATATAAATAAGTAAATACTATTAGCAAAATTTTAAGTAATGCATTCGTATTTCATTATAATTTATGAAGCAAAAAAGAAAATTACAAACTTTGCATTCTACTTTATATTTTATGATAATATTGCATAATGACTTTCATTTAGATAACAAGAATCAAATACATCTTTCTTCAATATATGACACTAAACAAGTCATTGAGCCAAGTATCACCGTACTTTGTTACACAGTCGATGCTTAATAATCTTATTGCAGAAAATGCTCTCTCCACCGTAGCAATAACAAACTGGTAAAGTCAATGCCAAAATAAGAAGCTTATAAACTAGGTGATGCATAATATTTTTTTTATCTTTACAATCTGTTTTGCAATAGTAGCAATACTAGTCAAATATGTAAACTCATCACTAGTACGCATATCAATAATATAAGTAGATAAGCTGATATTCAAGAGACACAATATCAATCATAGAGAAATCTGCTGGATATAACTCTGCAAGACGAATTAACTTCTCCTTATCATAAGAAGAGAACATATTACTTGGATTTAAACATGTCAGGCAAAGAAGTAATTCAGTATTAGTTTCAGAGAATCGATTATTAAGTTTCAGAAGTTGCATATCAACAACAGTGTAGAATAAATCATCTCGATAATAATGTAAGTTCGTTATTTCTGCACCTTTTCGTACTGACCGTCCACGAGCCTTGAATTTAGAATCCATATTTGAAACTTCAATTTCAAATATATTACAAAAACATGAAACTTCTTCAATTAAGGTTCCCATCAATTTACTCCCTTAACATCTACAATAATTGCTTCGTCACTTGTATCAATTTAATTGTATTTATAATATCTTGATCATTTTTTTATAAGGCTTGTGATAATTCATTTGTAATTTCTAAAACATCAATCATTAAATATAATACCAAGATAAAGTCAAATGATTCCATAATATATATTAAAACACCTGCTTCAACTGAATGTTGATCATGTTTCCCCTCTTCCTTAACAATTTCAAATATTTCTATCACAGAAGCATACATTTTTGTTAGACTGATTAATGTTTGAAAATGCAAATTCCAACAGGTTTCACCAACACGATGCAAATTGGTTCAAACCTCGACTACTAATTAACTCTCCACTACTTAAATGAAAAACTATTTTATCATGCTGAATAACTTTTAGAGTATTATTTCTCTTACATGAAGCTCCAACAATATTGACAATTCTTGAATTGATCTCAAATAAATACTTTGCTTGTCAATAATTTTTTGCAACATACACCAAACATAATTGATTTTGATGAGCAAAATAATTAATATAGTATGCCCAAGGATTATTGATGAGGACATCGACAGACGCTACCGACATGTTTATCGACGGCGGAATCGCAAATCGATGGCTACGATTCAACGCCTCTACTTTTGATCCCGATGTCATGATGTATTATTTAGTATTTGTAGTTTTTCCATTTTTACCCCTGTGGGGAGTTGCTTTGTTATTGTAGCCCAGAGGACAATTTCGTACTTTTTTTTTTCATGAGTTGAGACCTATATATAGTGGTCTCATATGTTGTATATTTTTTTAATGATTATTTTGAATGAAAATTGTCTTTGTTTCTACTTCTTCTTCTTGCATGAGAGCTTGAGAAGGAAGAGAGCTCGGGGGAGCAAATCGCAAGGCCCGCTAGTCGTTGGAAGAGTCCTCGGCTCATGGTTTTCTATTTTTCGTCGTCATCCCCACCCCCTTCCCTCACTCCCACCCGCCGGTCTCCATAACACCACCACCATCCAAGCTCACCTCCTCGATTGTCTCCTAATTCTTCTTCCCAAGCCCACTGTCCATTAGCCCCCCACCTCAACCCCCACCCATCCACCTCAACATCAACCCGTCCCGCCCCTTCATCTTATCGCCACCCCATCCACTTCAATTTTCCATCATGATGATGATTTCCATCATCACAATGCTTTCCAAATTTAGTTGAGCATGAGATGAAAATTTTGGCTCCATTTGAAATTCAAATTTTGAATTTCAAAATCCTGCCAATTTTGGAATTCCTATTAAGAAAAGTTTTTATTCATGAGCCCAATTTAAATTTAAAATAAATTGGATCTCATAATAACTTTCCTAATCCATAATTCATCTTTGAAAACTCCCTAAATTCCTCCCCAATCACTCCCTTCTCTCTCTATGCCGCCGACCACCAAGGATGGGCTCTCACTAATTGCCCATTAACTCCCCTTTAATTCTTTTGAAATTTGAAATTAATTTCAATTTGGATTTCCCTCCAAATCCACTTAAAACCTGAAATTAATTTCAGGATTTGGGATTAAAGTTCTATTGCTCTCTTGGTCTAAACGTAATTGCTCTCCATTAGAAGCCGCCGCCCCTCTCTTCTCCCACCATCTTTCTCCCTATTCTCTCCCGTGGGAGCTTGGAAGTCTAGAGAAGAAGAAGACAACTCCTTCCCCTCTCCACTTCAATGTCGAATGGCGGATCCCGAATTTGAGTGGGTACTTGTATTCGACGCCGACGGAAAGCTCAACGTCCTAAGATCTCCGTTCTTCGACGTGGGATTTGAAGACGATGCCACCATTGGAGATTATTTGGATCGCATCGTACCTATTCTTGCGGACGTCCTCACCCGTCGACTTCCCGACTACAATTGGATCGTCGTCGGCCACCCACCACCTTCCTCCCCACCGGCTA
Organism: Dendrobium huoshanense; assembly: GCA_016618105.1. Lineage (NCBI taxonomy): Eukaryota > Viridiplantae > Streptophyta > Magnoliopsida > Asparagales > Orchidaceae > Dendrobium > Dendrobium huoshanense. The sequence continues at coordinate 45,188,408 of CM028353.1, read as the reverse complement.
CCTTTCCACCAACGAAGTTCTTCGGCGCCGTCTCCCTATTGATAATATCTTTCATCGTTTGGGTCTTCTTTCTCCGCTAAAAGCCTACTAATAATTGAGTGAGATGACCCTTGAGGTGAACCTCTCATTGTTAAGCGTTGGATTTTGTTAATTGTACTTTGCATTTAAATCACTTTGAACATTGAAAGAATTGTTTTGGTTAATCTCTATTGCATATCTTTGGGCCTAAGCAAGTTAAATTTTTCAATTTCTTAACTCACTTTCATGTGCTAGCCTTAAATTTAAATGAGCAAAGCTTTAATCTTTTTCTTTCTAATTTCTAAAAGTAACTCCTAGTGGTTTCACATCAATTATCTTTCAGAATTAGTGCTTTCAAACCATTAAACTCACTCCGCATATTAGATGCTCCATCATAGCATTGTTCACGTATTCTATATATACTTAATAAATTTTGTGCAAGAAGCACTTCAATTGATGCCTTGAGTGCTAATGCATTTGTAAGAAGATGCATGACTAATAACAATGAACCTCTCAATCTCATGGCCCTAATTTATCTATGTATCTCACTGCAACAGCTAACTGTTCTTTTGTAGACACATCGCGAGACTCATCAACTAGAATTGTGAAGTAATAATCAACAATATCATTCATGATTACAGCCAAGGTTTCAGCAGCCATAGAACTACAAGTCTCTTTTTGAACTTTTGATGCAATCAACTTTAAATTAGCACTTGCATTTTCAAATGTCACTATTTTAATCTCTTCATTATGATATGCAAGAAACTGAAATAAGTTCTATATAATTTGTTTGGTTATTCGAACTAGATGACTCATCATGCCCACGAAACGATAGCCCTTGACGAATAAGAAATCGAACACAATCAACAGCCGCAGTTAATATGATGTGCAGTATTCTTTTTTATTATTGTCTTTCCTTGCTCGATCATAAATAAGGAATACTCTTTTCTTGAAGCTTCATTAAAGACTCAAATTTCTGTCTTGCCTTGTTGTGTGCATTATTATGTTCTCCAACATGACCCTAATAGCTTCTCTTTTCGCTTCCTGTTCTTAAATCTCTCACCAACAATTGCATCTCCACCGCCTTGGTTAGTATTAACTTGCTCTTGAGGCTTAAACAAGTAGCAATAAATACAAAATACAACATATTTTTGTACACTATATTCTATCAAATCAGGATATTCTTCAAACCATTTTGAGTTAAATCTACAAGCAATATTTCTCATCATTGTTTGAGGGAAATGATGATGTTTTAGAGCTCTGTGAACTTTATCATGCTCATTCACATCATAACTTCATATTGATGGTCGAATACTAGGATCGGACAGGAAGATTGTTAATGTCAATCTCGACACGTTCTTTTTGTTTCAAGAATCGTTCTATTTCTCAAAAACCATAATATAAAATGATTGATTAAAGTCACTAAATGATCAGTCATATCATTGTTCTATAATAATTTTATTGATAATTAAAATCACTAGATATTATATTTGTGAATGTCAATTTTTTCTACCTTTTTATCCTTACCAGCATATGCATCAGATGCTTGCAAAATGATTTGTGCATAGATAAGCCAAGCATATGGAATAAAGGTTGATAAGTAATTAAGTATAATGACGACTATGGTGAACGAATAATCCAAACTCGCCTTTGTAAGAGTTAGGCTCAATATCTACTTTTTATTAGATTTATATTATTATCACATGGTTTAAAGAGCCTGTTCAAAGGAGCCAAAACAAACACAAAACTAATCTAAGAGCAAAGACGTAAAGCTCCGAAGAAAAACATGATGCCAAAAAACCCAAAACAAAAATCTGCTCTAAAACATTATCATCTGCACATGTAAGATTCCAATAAAGTAAAGGAAAATGTCTAGCAGCAAATCCATAAATCCATACTAAAGTAATTCGTGTAGGAGGTGTTTTTAGCTTCAATAATGCTAGAAGGGGCTGCGAATCATGAAGACCAGAAACAGGAAGATTCACGAGGGGAAATAGGGAGATTTGCGAAGAAGAAGGCTCTGGGGTGAACGCTGTAGATGCAAACGAGAGGGCTACGGAGACCTCTTGCGAAGCTGGGAGGCGACACTTGCCTAGGAGAGGGCTGCGACTGGCGGCTGCAATACATGGTCGCGCGAAGACCTCTTGCGAACATGCCGAACTACACGTGATGGGCAAATTTGTTGCAGGAGTGAGTAATTTAGGGCAAAGAGGGTTTTTGGAGGAGGGGAAAAAACCTAAAAATACCCCTCTGTTAACTTTTTTTTTTCAGGGTGGGCATTTGCCCACCCTCAATTAACAGGGGATCCACCACTAGTTTATGGTTAGAAAGATGGAAGAAATTTTAAACCCAACCTTGATTTATGAGGTCCTACTTTTGCATGAGTAGGTAATTTTCCCATATTTGCTGATTAAAAATGCATATGTAGTAGAGTATTTCTTTTTTATTGCAAGTCTAAAATTTGTAATCTTTTACTGGGTTCAGTATTGTTGGCCTCTGGAAACGGACTTAGTCGAAATTGATAATTCAGTTGGCTGGAGATGAGAGAATGATGACTGTGATAGGCTATATGAAGAAGAAGAAGAATAAGGAGTGTTATATATAGGGAGTTATCTTCCTATGATTCCTGGTACAAGGATTTCATCACCTATTTTCTTTCCTATCTGCCATTTTTGTTAACAAAAATAGCATCTTTTGGCTGCACTGAAATAACGCTTCAAATCTAACTTTTCCACTTTAGTTTGCTTTCATAATGTGTGCACTTTCAAGTGCTCTGAATATCTTTTGCTTGGTCCTTTTCTCCATGGTTTGTTAGTGAGCACTTTGCTTATAACATTTGGGTTACCTGAATGCCTCACTTGATAATAGTTGGGCTGAGGACCTTGTTCGATAATTTTCAGATTATCTCCTTCAGCTTTACGTTCTCATTTTGGAATTATCTTTTGCACATATCATGGAGTTTAGGCATTTGTGTTGTCTAAATAGAATTCATGTTTGAATCAGGGTGTTATGCACCTTACTCTTAAAAGACTTTTATAAATCAAAAGGAATTCAAGAGTAAAGTCACTGCACCCCAATCTTCAATTTTTTTTTCTCCCTTCCCTCCTTGTGACATGATCAAGCTATATTCTTATTGCCATTAAACCCAAAATCTTTCTCTTTTGTTGAAAATATAAGGATAAGGAAGATTTAAGCAGATTAAAGCACAACAATACTCATCAGGTTTGCATGGTCCATCTCCTCGTAGCTTTGTATTTGTTTATCCCTTGAATTACTTTCCTGCAAACAAGGAAGTGAATATCTTGAATCTCACTTGATTTCTGTTATGGTTTAGGCCTAATTAACCCCATAGAATAGTTCCGAAGAGCATCTTTTTCTTCCTTGCAATCTTCTGCATGAGTGTCCTTACCAAGGCTGTGAAAACTGAATCAAACAACGAACTGGAAGAAGAGGTTAACAATTCAGTGGTTCGATCGAGGATGAATTCGGCTGACATAATTACTATTAATTTTATTCAAATATAATATAAATTTAACTGATCTTTCCTTTTTTAGTCATAACTCATAAGTTCAAATCCAATTTTTCATGAAATCATTTATTTTCTTCCTCCAATATGTGAAGCTCTAAAAATCAAATGAAGATAATAAAATTAATATCATTCAAATAACATAAAATATAAAAAATATAAGTTGACGCAAAATAAACAAAATGCTAATAGATTGCATATGAGAAGATCATAAAGTACACTATAAAATATTTGAAAATGTAGAGAACACACATTCATGATATAGAAAATAAAGTAAGCAAGAGTTCTCAATTCAATAATTCACATCAGTTCAAATATAAAAAAATAAAAATATCTAAGTGAATCTAAAGGTCATCTCCCATAGTTGCATCAAAAAAGATATTCCTAAAAGTTGACTCTCCAAATGTTGCTTCACTGAAAGCTTCCTTCCCAAATTTCTCTAGATGAAGGTTTAAAATTGTGTAATTGCGTATTGAGGTTTTTCGTCTGTGAGGCGAGGCGTAAGCCTCAAGTCGTTTTGAGACGTAAGTCTCAAAATTAAAAAATTGCATAAAATTAAAATGAAGATTTTTAATATAATAACTAAACAATATATTAAAAGATGACATAAGAAATAAATTGTCATATATATGAAAAACAAAAGTGTACAAGGCATAAAGTGTCAAATAATAAATTGCGTGAAATATAATTGAGATTCAAATATCACAATAAACAATAACAACAATATCAAGCCTTTATCCCACTATGTGGGGTTGGCTACATGAATCATTTTTCTCCATTATATTATGTTAAGAGTCAAATTCTCATTTAAATTTAATAAAAATTCATTTTTAATATTTTCTAACCAAGTCTTTTTAATTCTATCTCTAGCTCTCTTAATATAAAACATCTACTCTCCTAATCAGGTCATTAAAAGGTCAATGTTTTATATGACCAAACCATCTAAGGCGGCTCTCTAATCTTATTTGCCATTAGAGTTACTCCAACCTTTTTACATATATGCTCATTTTGCATTCTATCTCTAAGAGCAAATCCACTCATCCACCTGAGCTTCCTCATCTCTGCAACATTTAACTTAATTGTATGCTTCTTTTTTAATGGCCAACACTCTGCGCCATAAAAGCATTGCAAGTCTCACCACCATTTTATAGAATTTCCCTTAAGTTTCAGGGGGACTTTTCTATCACACAACGGGCCTGATGCATTCCTCCACTTCAACCATCCAACTTGAATTTTACTAATAATATGTGATGTAGGACTACAATGCAAAAGTAACTTGATAAGAACATGCATGACTTAGTGATTAGAATAATAATGGTTAGAACTATTAGCAATTAAAACGACAAAATAAAACGTAAGAGCGGTCACTTCCGTTTAGGCTAAGTTGCACAATAAGAGCTTTGAATCATCAAAATAAAATAGGAAATCAACGACATGCAAATATAGTAGTTTTCAATAAAATGGGAGCATGGGGATTTCGGCCAAGAGAGGTAGTGGGGATTTGGAATTATTTCCAAGAGAGGGTGGAGGGATTAGGAAATAAATCCAAAGGGGTTTAATGAGGGGGCCGACGACATCAAGGGCTAGGGAGGATTAATGTTGGAGATTTGAGATTGCTATTTTGGGGTGTGGTGATTAGGAAAGTGTTGAAAGAATTCCAATTAATTTGAAATTCAAATTGGGTTCAATTTATGAAACTTTCCTAAAATAGATTTAGTAATTTAGGAAATATTTTAAATTTCAAATTGAATAAATTTGAATTCAAAATCTGCCCAAATTATTTCAATCCAAGATAGGCAATAGAAATCAAAGGGGAGAGGGGATCTAGGGCCGGTGGGTTGATTGGGTTCGGGTATGGGGGCCGGCGGCTAGGTGGGGTGTATGTGGAGCTCAGTCGAGTAAAGGGAAAGAGCTTGGGGAGGGAGGAGGTCTTGGGTGTGATGATGGCCGGTGGTGTTGGTGGGAAGGGGAAATGAAGAGATAGGAAATAGAACCATAAACCCGACTCGTCTAGGTTGATGGGTGATGCGCAATTCTCCCTCTCTTAGGGATCTCACTCCAATCTCTCAAGCTCTCACAATAACTCATGCAAAGAGAAGAATTATTTTAATCAATCATTCATTAGCTTCAATAGAGGAACACTAGGGCTATAAATAGCCTCGTATGAAGACTCATAAAAATAAAAAGGACGATAATGCCCTTAGGGACTTACATACGACCTCCCCTAATAAAAGGGTACAACGGGAAACTAATAAATGCAAACTAATAAATCAAATACAATATGACATCATAAATAAGAAAATACATAAAACAACTCAGAAATACAATGACTCAATCATGATCGACTGTCACATCTCTGATAGACTCTTCACAATATGATGTCCCCATTAATATGCTCATCTATTTCACCATCACATTCCAAATTTTCCCTTCCCCTAAATGGATTAGGGTTTTCACCTCTCTCATGGCCGCCGATGGTTTCCTTCGCTTCCGATGTTGCCGGATTTGGTTTGACGTCAAGCAATTTCATCAATATGTCTTCCACCACGGTGAACTTTCCTTTCATCCTTTGCATTGATGGATGCAATTTGATTTTGAAAATCAGAAATATTCTCCTCAAAATTAGATTTGAGTTGCCCAAGTTCTCTCTCCAAAACTTCAACTTTCCTTCCGTCAATGAAAGGATCGACACGCTCTAATAACAATTTGGTAGAACACAACCACCAAAATAGGGTAAACTTGTAGAAATTCAGAGAAAAAAAACAAGTTTGAGAAGATTTTGATGAAAACTATAGGGAAATAAAAAAAGCACTTGAAATTCACTAATAGCTGAAAAGAAATAACCAAATACAATGAATATTCAATTCAAGAGGAAGATTCAACTCTCCAAATCTCTAGCATAAGCTTAGAGCCCTAAAAGCAAACACAAGAGATCTCAAACTTCAGCCTAAATTCAAGATAACCCTAACTCTAGCCAAAAAGTAAAATACTTAAAGAAACAATACAATTATTTAATGCAATCCATGAACAGTCCCCATATTTGAATTTTCCCCCGTAAACCACATGCTCCCATCAATGCTTGGGCCCCTGCTCTTATTCCACCCCCTTCTTAGTTCCCTCCTCCTGTAGCAAAGAATTCGGTCCTAGGCGGGACCAATTCAGCTTGGGCTAGCCTAACACAATCCCTTATGAACAAGGTCTTCTATCTCAGGCGATTTATGTTGATGTTCTTTGATGATGTCCTAGTTTACAACATGGCAGAGGGGGAGCACTACGAGCACTTCGAGGAGGGTGCTAGAGGTGTTACAGGAGCACCGGCTGAGCGCCAACCTGAAGAAATGCTGTTTTGCCCAGGTCAATGTGGAATACTTGGGACATATCATATCTAAGGAGGTGGGTGGCAGCAGACGAAGCAAAAATTGAAACTATGTTGAGATGGCCAGTGCTTAAGAATATTAAAAGAGCTGAGGGGATTCCTAGGGCTGATATGATACTACAAGAGGTTAGTGAAGGGGTACAACACCATTGCATAGCCATTGACATAACAGTTGAAGAACGATGTTTTCCTATAGGGGGCGGCCACAGTAGCATTTGAGAGCTTGAAGAAGGCCATGATTACTGTGCCAGTCTTGGTCTTACCAGACTTCACTCAAGTCTTCATAGTGGAGATAGATGCCTCTGGATATGGATTGGGGGCGGTGCTTATGAAAAATCATCTACTCATTGCCTATTTAAGCCAAGTGTTGACAACCAGAGCTAGGTTGAAATTAGTTTATGAAGAGGGAGTTGATGGTCCATTGTGCTAGCTATCTAGAAGTGGCGGTCCTACTTGTTAGGTTGGCATTTCTTCTTCAGGACGGACAAAAAGTACTTGTTAGAGCAGCGGATGGTGACAGAGGAGTATCAGAGGTGGTTATCCAAATTGCTAGGATATGAATTTGAAATCCAGTATAGGCTAGGAGTGGAGAACAAGGCGACAGATGCCTTGTCCAAATGTATGGGGGAGTTACAGGCGACAATAATGTCGGTACCCCTGATATTGGATTGAGAGGCCATTGAGGAGAGTGCACGGGATGAGGAGTTGGGGAAGATTAAGGTTGATTTACTGAAGAAGGGGAGTAGTCACCTAGGGTATTCTTTGGGGGGAGAGAGACTTCTGTACTAGGGAAGATTTTTTATGCCTAGGAAATCAATCCACATTTCACACTTACTCCAGAGTTCCATGGGAGCTCTATTGGGGGTCATTCAGGGGTGCATAAGACATGCAGGAGGCTTGCCTCAGAGTTGTATTAGAAGGGGATGCATAAGGATGTGAAGGAGATGGTAACCATATGTGAGATATGTCAGACGACAAGTACATGGCCATGTCTCCAGGAGGATTACTACAACCTTATGCTTTACCAAGTCGGGTGTGTGAGGAGGTATCCATGGATTTCACAGATGAATTACCCCGATCATAAGAGTTCACAGTGATTCTGGTGGTAGTAGGCAGATTGAGCAAGTATGCTCATTTCATTCCCCAACGACACCCATACACACAGTATGAGTGACATCAGTTTTCATCATAGATGTGGTCAAACTATATGGAGTACCAGAGTTTATAGTATCAGATATTGATAAGGTGTTCCTCAGTCATTTTTGAAGGGAGTTGTTTAGACTACACAGGACAATATTGAAGAGGAGCACTGCCTACCACCTGCAGATTGATGGACAGACATTAGTGGTCAACAAGAGCTTGGAAACATATCTAAGATGCTTTGTGTCGGAGACACCCAAGTTGTGGGCTAAGTGGCTGGCATGGGCAGAGTATTGTTATAACACCTCTTATCATTCCGCTTCACAAATGACCCCATTCAAGGTGTTGTACGGAAGGGACCCTCCTTACCTAGTGCATTTTGGGTATAGTAGCACCCCAATTTCTTTAGTAGATGAGTATTTGGAGGAACAGGACTGGGTGTTGGAAGAATTAAAGAGGCATCAATTGAGGGCCCAACAAATTATGAAGAAGCAGGCATATGGACATAAGACGAACATCCAATTTGAGGAAGGGGAAAATGTGTTTTTAAAGCTCCAACCTTAAAGACAGAAGACCATCACCAACAGGAGAAATAAGAAGCTGACACCCATGTACTTTGGACCATTTGAGATAGTAGAGAGGATCAAAGCAGTGGACATATAAACGGAAATTACCACCAACAAGCGACTATACATTCTGATGTTCCATGTATCCCAAGCTGAGGAGGGCAATTGAGAATCATGCCACAAGTTCTAAGTTACCAGTGATGCTGATAGAGAATTTGGAGATGGTTTTAGAACCCTTGGAGATGATGGGGGTCCGTTAGGAGAGATTATTAGGTGCGGAGTGCAGACGGGGAGAACCGTCCGCACAAGCATTGGGTACCTAGCGGTACCCAGTGCTTGTGCGGATGGTGCGCACTCCGCACCTAATAATTTTTCGTCCGTTAGAGAGATGGTGGAAATAAGGAAGTGCTAATCAAATGGAAGAGTCTTCCATACTACAACGCCATGTGGGAGCCTTATGAGAGGGTGAAACATCAGTTTTCCTCTTTTCACCTTGAAGACAGGGTGATTCTTTGGGAGGGGGGTAATGTTATACCGGTTTTTATTGGACCGGTCCAGCCGGCCCCTTTCCAAGGGCTGACTCAGGTTTATAGAAGGCGAGCAGCAAGAGAGAGAGAGAGGAGGTGGGGTCCACTAGGGATTTAAATTCAAACTTTTTGGAGCCAAATGAGGGGGCGATAAGGGCTGATCTATCATTTGGGCTTAAATGATTAATTGCATGGTTTTAAGGAGGAGGAATTAGGGTTAGGATTATGCTTTGATTTGTGGCTGATTTGGAGTCTATTGTTCTTAGTGTTTGGGCTCTAGCTTTGTCTAGAGATTGGGAGAGAACGATCCTCCTCTCGAATTGAGGATCACTTGTATCTTGTTTGTTTTTCTTCCGTTAGTTGATTTTTCTCAATAAAGTGGGTTGTTTTTCTCTGATTTTCTCTCTACTTGTTGAGTATTCTCATTGTTTTTGCTTCTCTTGTTAGGGTTTACTTGAGATCTTCAAGTATACTCTAACAATTTCCAATATCAAATCATCACAATCAAGATCTAACATCAAAACACAAGATCAAACCTTTACAGGAGTTTCAAGTATTGAAACTCTCTTCGGAAATGAACGGTTTGACATCTTGTCCAAATTCTTAAAATCTCCAACAAGCCAAGTATCTCCTTCATTATATTATCATCATATGGAGCATCTAGTGCTGTTATTCTTGTTATTTCACTAAGATATGATGCAATGGAAACCTTCACATCCATGTCTGAATGCCTTAGAAGATCAATCCTTTGCAATCAATGCCTTCATAGCTGGCTAAACAACAATTAACATTGAAGTAGATGGAGATTATTGCATTCTTGACAATAAATTTTCAGCTTTATCAAGTAGCAGAAGTTGTTGTAAATTGGGTGGAGGAGACACCATCCTCCAGCATTAAATCATTAGGCGACATTTGCACAGAGGTGCACGAGAGAGGCCGCAAGCACAAAAATAAGGGCTTTAAGCTCTCGGTCCCTTGTAGGCACGCACAAGACCATCTATCCAGGCTTTCGGTTCTTCCTAGGCACACACGTAGAAAAACTCTTGCATGACTCCTCCGGTGCTCGGTTTTGGTTCCACGTAGGTAAGAACGTACACATAGAGACTCGACCTCCTTTGCATGTACGAGGGTTCATGCTTGCTCCTCTTCGCTCGATTTCTAGGAAGAGATGCTCGAAGCAGATGACCAAGAGGAACGTCGCTCCTCTCTCTATCGCTTGCAGAGATGAAGACTGAGCATGATGCCGCCATTCCTAGGAGGAGGTCCTAGTTGTTGTCTAGACAAATGCATGAGGAGGCCCTGCGCTTGACTTCTCTTCGCTTTTGCTCAGTTGACTCTGGATGTTACATGCAAGAACAAAGACCGAACCCGATGTCGTTGTTCTTAAGAGGTCCTGGTTGTTGTCCAGATGCACGATTTCTAGTCCCATGCTATCACATGTATGCAAGAGGAGGATTTTGCTCGGCTTCGCCCCAGACGCACGTAAGAGGAGCCCTCTTGCTTGATCTCTTCTCGGTCTTGGATGCACGAGAGACGGCCGTCTCCGCTTCTTCTGGTTGCAGGCACAAAATAGAGGGCACGAAACAGTTTGTACCACTCGACTCTTGTTTCGATTTCCAATGACAATGGAAGACCGCTTGCTCCTCTCCTGCTTCCTTCGATTTTTATATCCCAACTATTTCAATAATGAAGGTCGGTGGAAGGATTATCATTCCTCTAAATTTCGAAAAGGAAGGCCAGTGGTGGGAACCTGGCTCTGATACCATGTTAAATTTAGAGAATTGGAGAGGGAAAAAGCTTAATTTTATTGTGATCTAGGTGAGCCTCCCACGGATACCCATATCGGCCATGGGATCAAGGGGCAAGGGAAGGCTAAGATTTAATAAGAACTCTACCTCGCGTGAAGCAATCAAAGTCGAGCAACAATGAAGGAACAACAATGCGTCCAAGCAGTAGAAGAAGCTCATGTCACATACAATCTCTACCTCTCGTGAACCAGGCAAAGTCGAGCAGCGATGAAGCGCGTGAGAGGCAAGAAAGATGGCTACGCTCGCAACAAGCAAGCTCCTGTCGTCAATTTCAATCCAATAGGAAGAACATCATTGAATTGTCATGACTTCTGATCCGACCGTAAGTGATCGTCATCGACGAAGGCGAAGAAGCTCTGATTTCAATCTCCCTCTTCAATTTCTTTAAGAAACAAAAAGTTCTCTTTTCTCTTTCAAACTTTTGCTCTCATTAATCCTCTTATACTTAAAGATTGAAAATTAATGAAAAACAATAAAACAAACAATTTCAAAGTGAAGGATGAAAATCAAGAATGAGATCTCACTCAAGTTGTCCATCACCATTTGATGTGATACAAACAGGAATTGCATGGAATTGATAAAATAAGATAAAGCTTACCGCTTTAAAGTTAATGAATCACAAAAATTAACTTTAAGGATTTTCAATTGAAGTTTGATATGACATGCAATTACAAGCTAGGAGAACAAAACAATTAAATAATATCAAAATTACAGTAAAACTAGTTATGTCATAATAAGAATACACGGGTTAATATTTAGAACATTCACCTAGAGTTTCCTATCACTCACGCTCTAAGAAAGGCTTTAGCGGAGAGATAATTTCAGGAATCCAAGCGAGCCACCAAAAGAGATAGGACACTAATGGTCTTGATCCACGAGAAGGTAGCCAGAGGTGACACGGGTGGATGCCCGATGAGTTGCCACTGTCTAGAGGGTCGTTGTTCATTGATAGTCACAGCTAGGTGGAATAATATACGGTCAACGTAGTCGTCGACGGAGTCTTCTATCTCCCAGTCGGGGTCAAAGAATGACGATTGAAGAATGTCTATTTGCCCTTGAGAATCGTAAGCGAAGCCGTGGTCTACTTCAGGATCGACCATCCATGGATAAAGGAGCTTCCTCTCTTGGGGATCCTTGAGGGCCGACGACTTGTGAAGGATGAAGGGGGGTGGGGGTGGGGGTGGGGTGTGTAGGGGTGGGAGAGCTGGCGATTTGAGAGGATTCGGGGAGGGGATGGTTAGGGTTAAGAGGATTTTATGGACTTTGGGCTAGGGAGGTGGAAGGAAATAAGTTAGAAAATCTAAATTGAATTTCAGCTTTTCAAAAGGGAGGGAAGGGAATAATTTGAACTCAAAATTATCCCAAAAGAGGGCTAGATGGGCCGAAGGCTTAGGAGGGATTTATGGGGATTTTAATTGGGGTTAAGGATTAAATTGTAGAGAGAAAAGGCAAAGGGGGAGGGCCGGCCATATGAGGAAGGGAGGGAGGGTGTCTAGGTTCGATGTTTGTGGGCCCTTGACTTTAATTGGTGATTGAAATCAAATCTAAGATTTAATTAAGGTGATTTTCTGAATTAGATTTATCAAATGAGGAAAGAGTTTAAAATTCAAATATTTATTTGAATTCAAATAAGAAACTTTCCTAATCAATAATAGGCTATTTTAGGAAAGGTGATTAAGATGAAAATTGAATTTGAAGTCAGGCTTTGTGGGGACTACTTGGCCGGCGGCTAGGATGGCCTTGGGAGGCGGGCGGACTATGGCTTGGTTGGGATGGAGGTAAGGGGGAGGTCGGCGGTAGGTGGGTGGGGAAGGGGCCGATTGTGGAAGGTTGGGGAAAGGGGAGGGAAAAAGGGCAAGGATGGCATTTTGGGTGGATTATGAAGGGTTGCCGGCGGTGGAAGTAGGGAAAGAAGGTAGAGGTAAGCTGCGAGCATTGGACTCTTCCGAAGACTGACGGAATATTGCAATTACCCTCACCAAGGGCTATCTTTCTTCTCTCAAAGCTCACAACATTGAAGAAGACAAAAGCTTGAATTTTTATTCATCAATCATCATCCAAATACAATAGAGAGGGTCTTTATATATAGGTCTCAACATGAAAAAAAAGACTAAAGTGCCCTCAGGGCTACAACATCAAGCTAACTACCCATAGGGATAAAATAAGAAGAACTGAAATATAAAATGAACAACACATAAAATGTATAAAAAATAAAGGCTCTTGATCGTGGTCGTCGATCTCCAATGCCTCCTCTGATACACACGCCAAAATCTCCTGTTGATGTCCTCATTACCATTCCTCCAAACCTCATATTCATGCTTGAAATATACCCCTAAATCACACATTATGATTATGCTCTAAAGCACACAAGTCCTCCTGGCTACTCGTGCCTTTGAGCCACTTGGCTTAGTTGATATAGCATAAAGCTCATTGTCAGTTCAGATCAGCCTTGAAATTGGGCCTCTTGGAATTTTTTTCAATCATAGTTTTTGATTTATTTGTATGAGGGAGCTCGTTGGCCCAATATCAACCTTGAAATTGGGCCTCTTTGAATATTTTTCAACCATAATTTGATTTTTTTGATGAGAGAACTTGTTGTTCATAACAAATCCTCAAATCGGAAAAGAAAAGTTCTAGAATCATGTTAAAAAGTCAATATTCATCATAATCCTTCTGACCCTTAGACTCGGGTTAGTGATGGTGTCTTAAACTCAGTTAATTGTGACAACCAAGTTTATATGAGGTTTTTAAAATAGTCAAGGTCTATTTGTGGTCAGTCGATAAACTTGGTAAGTGTGGAACTTCAAATCACTATAATGCATTTGATGAAATAAAAATCTCGAAGGGCAAAGTGAACTATATAATTAACCCAAACATCACAACTAGTTTCCTGCCAGTCGGAGCATAGATGCACAAAAAACTTATGCTTCTCAACTCCTGAGAAGAAATGTAATCACTTGATGATGTGAAACAACATGCGTTGAACAAGAATTGCCTTTGAGAAATTAATAAAAGCGATGAAATTTATCTTGCTAATAAATAACTCTTTGCTTGCTCAAGATTGAGTTAAGAATTCGTTGTTGAGAGATTTAGCAATGACAATAGATTACATGTAGAGATTACGATAACTTGCAAAATAACAACTAAATATTTAGGTAATGCAAATAGCTAATGATAACGAAGCCTCAAATTTAAAATCTAGATCGTTCACCTTGAAGACCTTCACTCGTTTTGAAAATGGTGGCTAGCGGAGGAGGATCGTAAGTAGATTTAGCGATGCCACTAGTAGACAGGTGATCCCGAGAGGACTCGTCGCCGGGGAAGAAGCCGGACTTGGAGGAGCGGGTGGGCGGACGTCAATGATCCACTCGGAGTCTGGACGTTGTTTGTCGATGACGTGTATGAGGGTCGGTAGGATCCGATCCAAGTAAGTTCCAACGGTGTCGTCGTCGGAATCAAATCCTGCGTTGAAGAACGGCGATCGTTGGATGTCGAGGTTGCCGTGAGCGTCGAACACAAGTCCCCATTCAAATTCGGGGTCCGCCATGCATGGTGGTAGTGAGTGATGAAGCCAAAGAGGGAGGCGAGCGAGCAAACTGCGAGCAAGAAGAGAGAGGCTGGTCACGGGTTGGAGAGGGGCTAGGGGCGGGTGGAGCTATGGGGGGAGAAAGGCTGAGATCTGAGAATTAATTCAGATTTCCGAAATTGGCGGACTCTTAATTTCAATTTCAGAATTTTGAATTTGAAATTAAGATTAGGAGGGAAGGGTTAATGGTGTATTAAAGAAATTAAAAGGGGGAGAGATATGAGGGATGGCCGGCCATGTAGAGAGGGGAGAGGTTGGAAATTTATGTAGGTGGGGACCGCAATTTATTAATCAAAATCTGAAATTTAGATTTCATATTTTAATTATATCATGTAACTCCCTAATTTAACGAAAATTGGGAGGGAATTTGAATTTCAAAAGGTTGTAACTCTCCTTTATTAATTCCCCAATTTAAGTGGCTCAAATAGGAAGGTCATTAAGGGATGGAATTCAAATTAGCAAGGGGCCAAAGGGGGCCGGCGGTATGGGCTCACGGTGGCCGGCGGCAAGGGGATCTGCGGCGGCCGGCAGGTGGCTGGGCGGATGGTTGGCCGGCGGGAGGGGCTCTGCAGGCCGGCGGGTAGAGCTGTGCAGGCCGGCGGCCTGGATAGCTCCAAGGGGTTCGGCGGCAATAGGGTGAGGGGAAGGGGAGAGGTGAAAATCTGAGGATTTTATTTGCTTTGATTCCACTCACCTCGCTTCTCTTCAATACTCGATCTCCATACAATAATCTTTGGACTAAATCTAGAACTCACGAAGAGATCTAGTCTTCCCGTTGAACTCACTAAGAGATCTAAGAGAAGTGCACTCACAAAGAGAACAAAGGGAAATATCTTTCATTTCATCAAAAGCCCACTTTTACAATACATGATGCATCATATAAGGAGGTCCAAAATAATAAAATTGAAAAGACAGAAACGCCCTCTGGGCTACATAAGCGAAACAATGCCCTCAGGGGCAAACTAGGAAAACTAAAGAAAGTACATATGACATAAGCTGTAAATAAATCAGAAATAGAGACTTTCGATCATAGCCGTCGATCTGCGCCGCCGGCGATGGTACACGTGTCGAAATCTGATGTCCCCATCAATTGATTATTGCATCTAAGGCATTTAAGTAAATAGAGAATCTCTTGGATACATTTTTCATGGAAAATACGCTACTTCCTTAATTAGTACTCCAATAAGCTCCAAAGTGAGAGATAGGAAGCATAAAGTGCTACTGAATCTGCAAACTGATTGTTTGTGGTTGCGTCCTTTCGAAGGCGTGACTGATGTGATACAATCCATGCGAAAGTGATTTGCTTAAAGAAATTTGCACGCTTAGATTTAGAGGTAATAATAAGCAAGATCTTATGCGGAATTGAACGATAAGATAAATATTAAGTGGTACTTAGCTTAGGTTAATTCACATGAATAAAAGTTATGTTCAAAACATAGCCAGCTTAATCCGACATTGCATACATGGATCGTTCCAACAATAAATTCCAATACTAACAATAAGATTAGTCTATGAAAGATCCCTCACACAACTCTTCCTATTACTAGGTTCTAGCTGTGAATAATTGACATGATCTTCATGAATCCATTAATAACCATCAACGAAAAGTAAACTAGGAAGATAAGAGCGTTAGGGGAAGAGTTTCACCCAAGGAATGAAGTAATACAACATTCCGGTGGTGCTTTGTTGGTTGGATCGGAAGTAGGTGGTGCTTGACAGCTTCTTGGATGACTTGGACAGCCACAATCCTTACTGGAGTCTTTGGACAGCAAGCAGGTGGCCTGGAGCAGATTCCGGACAGCAATTTTGGTTCTCAAGGATGCTGGACAGCAGTTTTCTGGACTCCAAAACTCTGGACAGCAACTGGACAGCCCGGGACAGCAGCTTGTAAGGCTAGGAACCCTTTGGACGGATCACAGGACTTGCTCGGAAACCTGAGCAATAGCTTGGCAGGGAAAAATCTCAGATTTCCAAGGATTCCTACTGTGAATGGCAGCAGGAATGACCTTGGAATTCACATTAATTCTAAAGGCGAAGATGAGTGGTCGCCACAAGAAGTTCCAAGAGGAGAAGGGGCGGCTTGGAGAGGAGGGGATGCCGGCGGTAGAGAGATGGAGTTTGGGATGGAGTTTACTTTAGAAAACTGAAAGTAATTTCAGTTTAAGAGATTTGGGAGGGAAAATATTACAGATCTAATTTTGAATTCCCAAATTAAAGAGGAGGATTAATGCTCATTCAATGGAGAGAGCCAATAGGGGGGCCGGCGGAATTTATGAGGGGGTAGGGCTTGGGAAAACTGAAAGGAGTTTCAATTTTTAAGTGATAATGGAGGGAATTATCTTGAAATTAAAGTTTGAATTTCAAAATAGGGAGGGGGATTAATTGGGCAATTAATGGGAAGCCCAATGAAGGGGCCGGCGGCATTAATGGGCAAGAGGGAATGTGGGGATGAGGTGTCATGCTTGCCTAATTGTAAATTTAGGATTAGGAAAGTAATTAAACAAATTCATTTGAATTTAAAATTCAAAAGAATTGATTTAAGAACTTTCCAAAAATAGAATGTCAAATTATAAAAGATTTCAAATTCAAATTTGTTGGATTTGAATTTCAAAAATCTGTCCAAAGACTAAATTACCTAAATTAGGCAAGGATTTCAATGGGGAGATGGAGGTGGATGGTGGCCGGCGGCTAGAGCTTGGGCCGGCGATATGAGGGGTCGGGTGGAGTGTCAGCCGTGGGTTGAGGAGGTGGAGCTAGGGGGAATACTTGGGTGGATGAAGAGGGGAGGAAGGAGATGAACAACAAAAAAAATACGAGTAAGATAGAAGTAATTAACGAACTCATAAAGAGATCGTAAGAACCGCAAACCTTGGACTCTTCCAAAGATTGACGGGTATTGCAAATTACCCTCCTCTCGGGCTTCTCCTCTCATGAACTCACTAAGAGATCACCATGAACTCATTAAGAGATCACCAAGAACATAACATTTTCATTATCAATATTCATCATCCCTTTCCAAGAGGAAGGGGAGGGCTTAAATAGCCAAATACATGAAGGAAAATAAAAAGACACAATTGACCCTAGGGCAAACATAAGTCAAAGCCCTCAAGTGAGGGTAGAAAGGGAAAAGTACAAATAACAAATAAAATACATCAAAATAAATAGATACGATCGTAGCCGTTGATCTTCGATGTCCTCATCAGTGATATTAGTCTTTTTTTATATGCCATTTTATGAACTATCTAGTTGGGTGTAAAAACATATTGCTTTCACTTTTGTCACTTTTTATGTGCCATTTTTTGAACTTTATCTAGTTGGGTGTAAAAACATATTGCTTTCACTTTTTTCATGCATTTTCTTCAGTTTGTAGGATTAACTTTATTTTGCAGTTTCAGGTAATGATATGAAATTTACATTATTTTACCTTGCTCAGCAAATTATGTTGATTTGCCACCTGTTATTTGTCTGATTTGTTCAAATGTGCAGCGTGTACTATATGTAGACATTGATGTTCACCATGGTGATGGTGTTGAAGAGGCTTTCTATACAACTGATAGGGTCATGACTGTCTCTTTCCATAAATTTGGGGACTTCTTTCCAGGAACTGGTCATATTAAAGATGTTGGTTTTGGCACTGGAAAATATTATGCTTTAAATGTTCCACTTAATGATGGAATTGATGATGAAAGTTTCCAGGGATTATTTAGACCTCTGATTTCGAAGGTCATGGAAATCTATCAACCAGATGCTGTAGTTCTCCAGTGTGGTGCGGATTCGTTGGCCGGGGACCGGTTAGGTTGTTTCAATTTGTCTGTGAGGGGGCATGCGGATTGCTTAAGGTTTCTTAGATCTTTTAATGTACCTCTTATGGTTTTGGGTGGTGGTGGCTATACAATGCGAAATGTTGCTCGTTGCTGGTGCTATGAGGTTGATTGGCTGTTCTATACACTTATTTTGTATCATATTTTTCAATTTTCATGGTGGTTAATGCACTTTATATTTCTTTCAATCTGTATTTCAACTTGGTGGTACAGACGGCAGTTGCAGTTGGAGTTGAGCCAGATAATAAGTTGCCTTATAGTGAATATTATGAGTACTTTGGCCCTGATTATACCCTTCACATTGAACCGAAAAATATGGAAAATAAGAACTCCCTGAGTGATCTGGAAAAAATCAGGTATGGTTCATCCACGGCATTTTAACTCAAAAAGTTGCTATTTTTTTCAGTTACTTTAATGAGCTTGATGTGCTTCATCCTTCTGATTTCTTCCAGATTTGAATAAATTAATATAGTTATATAGAAGAGTGGTGTTTGCTGTGATCAAGCATCAGTTGTGTGAGCCTCTTATACATGAATTTTGCAATTTTAAAAACTTGTACATAAATTTATTCTGCATACCGAAAAGTTAAATTACCAAGACATTGTGCCCAAAATATATATATTTTTTAGAGCTCAGAATAGTATACTTCCAAGAAACAAATTTCTATGTGTGGATGATGCGACTCTACTTGTAATAGTGTAGTAGTAATTGGGGGTTAATTATAGGCTAATTAGCCTAAAATAGTCATTATAAGTTTATAAATATCTCAATTGGGGAGTATGAGAGTATGATGAAAATAATGAAATCCACCTTTTATCTTGTTTTTCCTCTTTTTCTTTTGGGAGTGATAGAGCAACACGAAATGCTTAAAATAGGCTCAAAATAGGAACTGGGATTCCTATTTCTGGTGCTCTTGTTGGGGGAGGAACCCAATTCCTATACAGAGTATTTCGAGTTGCCCTTACACTCCTAAGAGAATAAAAAACAAAACAAGATACAAGAAGGAATAACTTCACTATTTTCATCACGGTTCCTACTGCCCAATTGAGGTTATTTATAAACTTGTAAGACTAACTGAACAACTAACCATCCTTCTTAACACTAATTATAAGGATGATTAAAAATTACTCTTGCAAATTAATCATATTTATCTAATTTAATGATAATTAGGATCACATCAGTGGATGAATGATTTCATTCTTCAAACAACATTAGGCACACAAAGTTGTTCTTTTGAATGATGTCCGTTAATCTACCTTCATTGCACACAGTCCTGCCCAAAATTACCAACAAGCTGGCACACAGACTGTGATGAATTCTTTCCTACAAAACGATTCTTTTGAATGATGTTCGTTAGTCTACATTGGTGAAGTAGGTGTTCGATTCAAGTGATTTGGGCTTAGCTCACCATTATTAAAAACTAGCCATTCCTTCTTAAATAAGGATGAATCATGTCAGAACTTTGAGAGACAAAGTTGTTAATGCATGTTTCTTCTAGTTTTTTTTATTGTTTTCATATCATTGATTTGATGTTTGCATGATTCCTTTGACTTGGTAAAGGATTGTCTTTTGGTATTTGCACGACTCCTTAGACCTTGAAAATGATTCAATGATCCTCGTGAATGTTGGTTGTTCGAATGAATTATCTAGTTGCTCTATGGCAGATCTAACTTTTAACTATATGGAAGCCCTATTTAGACTTAGGATTTTCAATGGGACTTTGATTAATTCTAAAAAGATGCATGCTTGGATAGGAGCTATATGGAATGAGTTTCAATCAACTAGGGCCCAATGAATGGTGTAGTAAGCTTTATCAAATATATATTTTTCTCATTTCAAGTGTACCAAGACATGTAAGATATTTTGATGGTTCAACTTTCCAACTTTCATTACCAATTATCCATAAACAACAACAACAACAACAACATCAAGCCTTTATCCCACTACGTGGGGTCGGCTACATGAATTCTTTTTCTCCATTGTGTCCTATTAAAAGTCAAATTCTCGTTTAAATCTAATAAAGAAAGGTCATTCCTAATATTTTCTAACCAAGTCTTTTTAGGTCTGCCTCTACCTTTCTTAACATAAGTCAAATCTAATACCTTAACTTTCCTAAGATTTTGGGAGCTTTTCCCTTTGATACTCCAAGGACATCTTTTGCAATATTCTTAATATCACTAGCCACTTTTTCCCACATAATATTAGCATCTTCATGCACAGACAAAATCTTAAGATCTAAAATCTTATTTCCAAAAATATTTTTGTTAATATTCTTTAAATGCCCCCATTTAATCCTAGAAAATTGTTTTGCTTTATTTTTTATTTTATACCCCTTTATCTTAAAGTCCAAAACTAATAATCGATGTTAGGTACATAAATTTTCACTCGGAATAACTTTGCAATCTAAACGATTTAATTTTCTAATAAGAAAATAGTCAATCTGGGTTGTATTATATCCATTTTTATAAGTGATGAGATGCTCATTCCTTTTCTTAAATAAGGTATTAGCAATTAAAAAATCATAAGCTAAACAAAAATCCAATATGGTCTTGCCACCTTCATTCGTCGTTCCAAATCCATGGCCACCATGAATGCTTTTAAACTCATCTACCTCTCTACCAACATGTCCATTTAAATCTCCTCTAATAAAAACTCTTTTTTCAAGAGGTATATTTTGTATTAATTATTCTAATTCATTCCAAAAATTTAATTTAGAACTCATGTCTAAACCTACTTGAGGAGCATAAGCACTTATAATATTAACAATCTTATCGTCAACAACAATCTTTAAAGCTATAATTCTATCTCCAATCATATTAATTTTTATAACAATATCCTTTAAACTCTTATCTATAATAACACCTACACCATTTCTAGTACGACTCCTACCCGGATACCAAAGTTTAAATCCTAAACTATCAATTTCCTTAGCCTTATCTCCAACCCATTTAGTTTCCTGAATGCACAAAATATTTAACTTCCTATGAATCATAATATCTATTAATTCCATTAATTTTCCTGTAAGAGAACCTATATTCCAAGTTCATATACTAATTTTAGTTTCATGGACTAGCTTCTTTGCCCATATCCGTCCTTGATGTTGGAACCCTTGCCTATTTAACACTGCACCCGGGCGCCGGTGCAGCGGCCCTTGCACACTTGTCACTGTATTCAGGCCATACAGCGCGTCGCTTCCAGGGGACGCCCTAGCATTAACACAATTTCTTAAAGGATTCATGTCATTATTGTTCGACAAGTTTTACGCTGGCTGTCGACTACCTAACGCAACCCTCCACTTTTCTCATCCAGGATTTGGGACCTGGCAACGGCAGTATTATTACCAATTTTCCATATTAGATTTTTTTTTTCAAATTATTCACATGTGGAGAGAGCATATTATTTCCTTCTTGTTGTTTTTGTTGTGGGCTCCAAGTGAAACGATGGTGAATTTTTTTTAGGATATGAAGTTGCCCTTTCTACATGTCATGTTGTTTTAGTTAGGAAAAAATGGCTTTTTGAGAAATAGGTGTCTAAATAGAGGCACTTGAATCAAGATGCAAATATGTCCCTAAATAACATATGATAATTTTCATATAAGTTATATGAAAAGTAATTATGCTATGCTAAGTATTATTTATGGGCAATTTCTTTTGTAACACTCAAAATTTGGTTGTTTATAAAACTTGCATTCAACTGCTAGCATTTACAACACGAGCACTCAAATTAGGGGTGTCAATATTTGACATGACCCAAAAACCTTACTCGAACTCGACCCAAAAATTTTGGGTTAGGGTCAACCCGGACCTGAAACGGGTCGTGTTCGGGTTCAACAATTCGACCCATTTTAAAGATCAAGTCAGGTTCGGAATAACCCTTTGACCCGAAATTGACCCGTTTTTGACCCGGAAACCCGAGATTGATCCTTTTTCGACCTATTTTTGGCCTGAAAAGCGGAGTTTGACCCATTTTTTGACCCGAAAACTAGCAATTTTTTCACGGTCTCGGATCATTCGGGTCGTGTTGGGTTGACCCTGCTCGAAGTCGGTCGGGTTTAGGTCCGAAAAACTGACCGTTTGCAAAAACGGGTCGGGTTCGGGTTGACCTGAATAGTGTCGGGTCAATTTTGGGTTCGACCCGAAGCCGACCTGTGACCCGAAATTGACACCCCTAACTCAAATCATAAACAATGGAATAAGATCCTAACCCAAACTTTTTTGTTTTCATTAAATTTTCAATGAGAAAGATATATTAATAGTTAATTTTTTAAACATTTTTTAAAAAATATATTGAATTGCTTATCTAGATTTTGTTTGATCAATTTCTGAGGAAAAGGTGGTGGTGGCCTCCCTTCAAATCTCCTAATTACTCGTTCAGGTTCTTTTATAAGTTCAGGTTATTTTGTTGAAAGATTTATTTATTTTTTTTGCTCAACTTCACTATCATCCTTTTTATGAAAATCTTTATATTTGTAAGGATCTCATTAATCTTTCCCACTTCTAAGTTGGATATTATGATTTTGTTCTTCCATTTCTTTATAATTAATCAACCTAACAAGTTGCCCTATTTGATCTTCAATTTTTTTTAAGAGCATAATTTTGATAATTCATTTTCTTGCTTTGGATATTAGTTTTGTAGGTAACTAAGTTTCAAATGACATTTGCTTAATTTTTCCTTTATTTTAATAGTGCACATGCCATTGCTTTGTTCGGCATGTGTTGGTGCCAAATCTCCATCATGTTTGTGTTTGACAAATTTTAGACATTGCGTGCCCTTAAAATTCAAAGTATTTGTGCATCTTACGAGAATGTTTTGCAAAGTGAGACTTGTAATCTATATACAGATCTATTAACAGATAATAAGAACAGGTCGAGAGATGCAAAAGTGATAGCAGTGTTTTATTTTAGCTTTTAAATCTCCTTAGTAGTTAGGTCTGTTATTTTTTCTTAATTTGTGTTTGTTTCATGTCGTTATTGTCCTTTTTTCTTTATAAAATAGTGTAGTAATTTGTTATTTCTTGTGTCTTGTGGTTTTGTATAAATACCTCATGTTATTTGGGAGAGGAGATTTTTTAGAAAATAATTCAGTATAGTCTCAAAAAAGGTAGGAAATTTTGTCATTGGGGTGTATTTCCCCTAAAATTAGAGAGTAGAGGAAGAAAGCGGTTATAGCGGGGTCTAGGATTCCACCATCGTCAACAACCAAATCATGTATCACCTGTCGGTGGTGTCTAGCCTTCTTGCAGGGCAAAACAGCTGCTGTACCTTGCCACTGAGATCCATTTCAGCCTAGTTCTCCATCAAGACCCTTCCAGGAGTGAGTTTCCAGTAGTCTTGTGGGCAAGGCTGGAACTGTACCTTGCCACCGAGAGGGTTGTTTCCAGCTCAGTCCACCATGAAACCTTCTAAGAGTGGCCATCCAGCAATCTTAAATGGCAAGATAGTGGTTCTGACTCATTGGCGAGGGGTGTTTCAGCCCAGTCCATTGTGAAATCCTTCTGGGCGTGGCTATCCAGCAATCTTACCTTGAAAAACCCTTGCTGACCTTGCCATCAACAGCTATTTTTAGTCCATCCCACCTTAAGACATTGTCCATGAAAGTTTCGGCAGAATTTCTTGGGGTTGAGAGCAGCAAGGTGACAACAAGAATCGAAGAAATCCAAAGACATAGGTTGTTGGAGTAAGGAGTTATTTGAAGTGCAAGAAGCATTTATCAGGTCACTGTAGGTTTTTCCATCTAATCCTCCACCTCTATCCATGATTTTGGATACAAGAAGGATCGTGGTAGGTTAAAGATATTGGATCAACCACCTAAAGGTGGGCTACCGATATAGAAGTGCCGGAGGGCCTTGGGAAAACTCCAGTGAGGCTGATTTTACCAAATTCGTGGAAGGGCAGCAAATTGTTGGTCTAATTTTGGTGATTGTAAAGTTTGCTAGCTTTGTGTAATCTTGTTCTTTTTTTTTTTTTTTTTAATTTCCCTACTTGGATTGATAGTCAACAATTTTCCATACTTGTTCTATGTTATAAGGTGTCTAGCCCTTCTTTATTTCTATTCAACCGGTGTTAAATTTTGATATCAGAGCCCTAAGTTAAGATGCCTCCTAGGAGAAACCAATATTGCCAAAGCTAAGAATTAGTTATGAAAGATTTGCACAATCTTGGTTAGCAGCTTATGGAAAGGAGTGATCGGGAATCTCGTTCGCTTCATTTAAATGACCACCATGTACAGTGCGAAATTGAAAACCCTTTCTATCAAGCATTTCAAAAATCATCTGTAGAAGAGTACCAGTGGAGGGATACAAGGCGACCCATACAATCTGGGAGGGAGTTTAAGGACTGCTTATTGGAACATTTCTAAACCAGCAGGGGAGAGGCGACCCATACAAAAGGGGCTATGTTTTAGATGTGAAAAGAGGTATACAACAGGGCACAGGTGTAAGGACCGAATTCTTCAGGTGCTTACGGACAAGGTGGGTTTTTGGAAGGGGAGTATTGATGGACTTGCCAATTTGATTGGGAGGGATTTAGGAAGTTTTGTAATTAAGAGGGAGTTGTTTAGGAATGTTCTTAATCAAAGTGGAATTATTTTGGAAAATTTTAATTATGATTGGGAGAGAATTATTTAGGGCAAGAGATCTAATTTGAATTCAAATATAATAAATAATTATTTAAGGAGAGGGGGTTGATTTGGAAGGGAATTAGGGGAGCCTATTTAAGGCTAATAATAGGGTGATTTTAGGATTATGTTTTGAGGTTGAAATTTGAATTTCTTAAGTTGTGAGGGCTTTAGCTGCCGGCTAGGGATTTGGGAGAGCCAGATCTTCCTCTATAATTGAAGATCCAATTGTATCTTGCTATTTTCTTTCATGTATCTTGCAATAAAAAATTTTTGGTGTATTCTTCTTCCTAATTTTGTTTGCTGTTCGTTGATTTTGAAGAAATTGTATCCACTTTCTATCAAATTCTCATGTAAAAGTTGGTGTAAATTTAATCAATTACCTGAGAGAAACAAAAGGTTCAAGGAAAGAAAATGTCTTATTGTTGTAAGGGGGTTTCAATATTTGTTTTTGAGTTGCTGAAGTAAAAAAAAATAAAAGAAATCACCGAGGGAGGCTTGTTTGACTTCTAGATGTGCCATGACCTAACCTCACTCCACCCCCTTGAGAATTTGAAGGGTTACAAACTTCATCACTGTTGTCCATACTTGGTAATTATGCACCATGCACATGTCCATAGGAAATTGTTTTAGTAACAAGTTCTATCAATAACCTGTTCTTGACTTCTTTTTTTTTTTTTTTTTTTTAACCTGTTCTTGACTTGCTTATGCAGAAATGTGCTATTGGAGCACCTTTCAAGGCTACAACATTCTCCTAGTGTTCCATTCCAGGATAGACCACCAAAGACAGAGTCTCCTGAAGAGGTAATTTCTAATAATATTGACGTTAAAACAATTAGTTTATCAGCATTATGCATTTTATAATGAACTAAAAATGTAAATTGATGCAGGAAGAGGTGGATATGGATCAGAGGCCAACATGCAAACTTTGGGATGGCGAGAGTTACGACTCTGAGCCCGAGGATCTGGCTCCACACTATGGTGATCTTGTGGAAAGTCATTCTACACCAAGTCATGACAAGTAGGTGGAGTATTTATTTCTTGATATATGACATCAATACTGTCAAAAGTATTAGGTAATCTTAGAGAGATTTATTCCAATGCCCTTTATACTTGAGACTAACCTATGCACTTTTTCAATTAAAGTAGGCCATTAAAAAATAAATAATTATACCACTTCATGAAATAATTTTATGCGGGATAATTTTAAAGGGCATAAATGACAATCATCACATTAAAATATAGTGGGTGAAAAAACAAATATCAAGTGCCGTTCATTCCAACTTCGATTATCTTATTAGATTACCTTAAATAAGTATAATTTTGATTTCTAGCTTAGGATTATATAATCTTTACAACTATTTATTCCACATTCTTCATCATTCATATGCTCTCTCCATCACTATATTGTAGCCACCCATATCTTCTAGTATCTTATTGGATTCATCTTTTTTGTCCTCAATTTTTACTGCTTTGGATCTTGAAACTCTTTTTCTTATCATTCATCTAACTTAGGATTATGTATTCTTTTATCTTTACAATAATTTATTCCACATTCGTCATCATCTATATGCTCTCTCCTTCTCTATATTGTAGCCACCCATCTCTTTTAGTATCTTATTGGATTCATCTTTTTTGTCCTCAATTTTCTTTGTTGTTTGATGTATCATCACCCATCACTCTAAACTATCATAAAAAAATAATTCATTTATGTTGTTTGATGTATTATCACCCATCACTCTAGTTAAGATAAGATGTTCACCTATTTCTTGGATCCTTAAGGAATGTTGCTTTCCTATACAATGCCTTGGTAACGGAGATTGTCTTGGATGTGTTTATGGTATTATGGCCTTGCCTCGCCTTGCCTAGCTGCCCATGGGAGCTTGGGTCTCATGCTTAATAGCATTAAATCATATGTAACATGCCAGTATTTGGTCTTTACTTTCTCTGTATAAACCTTCTATCTTTATTTGGTTACTTTAACTTAAGAAATTATTTGTTGGGATAATGCTAATAAAGATGAAAAAAATACGAGATGCCATGATGGCAAAAAATGAAGTGTAGTTATTTTGTTGGGATGGAAGGTTTCTCTTGTGATGACATTGGAGAGATTGAGAGAGAAATTGGAGAGTTTGTTTGGTTAACATAAAGGTTTATAGGACTGGCCAATCACTGGTCTATATATTATTTTTGGGTTATGGAGGGAGAACACTAGGTTTGATGATGTAAATGCCTTGGCGGAAAGCTAAGAAGATATGATTAGGTTTGTGTTGCAGAAGAGGGTAGGCTATTTGAAGGAAGTAGGATGCTTTAAGCTTACTTACACAAGCTAAAATCAAGGGGTACTATCCTAGTGTTCTATCCTTGTCGTTGGTTTTCTGAAATGGTTGAAATCAGATTTCAGCCAAGACTTTTCCTAAATTACTGCAAACACTTCCTATCAAATTAGTATTATAGTAGTTTCCTAGGCTGAAATAGAAGTATTCCTCGCTGATTTCGGCTGCGTTTGCTCTCGAATCTTGTTGTTTTTTGCTATTTGGAGGTCATATTCATATCAAAGTTGTTGTTTTATGCTAGTGGAGCCTAAACCCCCCAATATCTATGACAGGAGGAAAGGTAGAAGTATTGGAAGGTGAAATCAGACAATTGAAATCTAAAATTTCTGATATCCTAACTCAACTCTCAGATTTTAAAAGTCAAAATTCAGCCGTCCACGGGAAGATTGATGAAAAAATTTTCATCTTGGTGATGCTGAAGTTGCTTGAGGGAAAACCCAAAATAGTGTCATCTGAGGCGAGGGAAGTCACCAGCAATCAAGGAAGTGGGGAAAATCCTAATCCGATAAGGTGAAGAGAATATCAAGAGGTGAAGATTCTGGAGGAAGAAGAGAGAATATGTAAAATTTCACGATACCTCTTACCAGTAACATAGAATGCCACATAATAACATTACATTCATTCTCAATATATGATACTTTATATCATTTTAATAGTTGCATAAAACATCCACAGACAATTACATCTAATGGATGTACGAAAGCATTTTATAATTTCAATTACACCACACAATAGTTACAGAGCCACTAGGGAAGACATGTTTCATCACATCTAACATCTTACATACCTTATAAGAAGAAATCATAAACACTTCTAAATATAAAGCTAAAGTTTCCAACACTAGTCTAATCGGTCACCACTTTCTCTTTACATTTTTCTGTAATAACAATCTGTATAAAATAACTAATGAGCTATGAGTCTCATAAAGTTATGTAAATTAAATAACAATTTAAATGCAATATTATAAGAAATCATAACATTGAAATCATATTTAATAAACTTACCATTATTTGCAAAATATCATAAAATCATATTTAGGATTAATCTTTAATTCTTTTGAAGTTTGTACAGAATATTACTATTAGTCTTCTAAAGATTTGATTATACTTTCATGAAAATGTTCAATGGAGCTTAGCTAATCCTGACATTATCGTCATTGAACTACATATATGTTCATTTTGCCTCTTTAGGGGTCCCTTTTGCCTCACCTGCTATGCATATATCATATTTGAGGTCCCTTTTGCCCCACCTACAATTGCAGGTATCATACATAGGGATCATTTTGCCCCACTTGCAATTGTAAGTTTCATATCATTTTATTGTCGATATTTACTAATTTGATATTCAATAAACTTCACATATTCATAGTCATACGTATATTATATGGTTGCATATTTTCATCACAACATAGATGTTATACTATTTGCATGAAGAGAAAGTGTATGCCACATCTAAGGATTTGTGCTTATTTTTAAAATGTTACCAAAGAGCAAAATCTTTAAATGATCCTATTTAATTTTATTTTAAATCTGAATCATTCGAATTTGCATGTGGTTATTCATATATAAGTACTTGGTTGTGAACGTGCATTCATATCATCTTTCCCTTTTTATAACAATTTCCTTGAATTTCCCTTAAATGCTAGTGTACAAGTCTACTTAAAATAACAATAAGTATTTTTAAATTAACTTGCATTCCGTACCTCCTTGACGAACTTTCTCAACCAATTCTACACTTCGTAATCTTTTCCTATGGTAAAATATCTCAAAACCTCATTTTTTGCATATATCTATGAATCCTAAAAAAATACAATTAATTATATTCTTCTTTAAAATCTTATTAATGTTTGGAATTTTTATTAAACAACTGAATAAAACCAAAACCACTCACTTCAATTTATTCTTTTCCTTCAATTCTCTATTATTCTCTTTAACTGGAATTTCTTTACTGAAATTCCACTCTCAATTCCTACTGCAATAATCAGCCAATCTTATCAATATACTCAAAGAATTCCTTGGTGCATTTTTACAATTTTTACTAAGCGAGGGATCCAATGGTATAGTTCATTTGTTGGTAGTTTGGAGGATTACAAACATGACTATTGCTTTCCAATTAGCTGTTTTTGCATTAATTGCAACTTCATTAATCTTACTGATTAGTGTACCCGTTGTATTTGCTTCTTATGATGGTTGGTCAAGTAACAAAAATGTTGTATTTTCTGGTACATCATTATGGATTGGATTAGTCTTTCTGGTAGCTATCCTGAATTCTCTCATCTCTTGAACTTCTTTGGTATTTTCCCGATCCAAACAATCCTTCTAAGAAATTCAAATTGTGAGACACACTAAGATTCCATTTGAGTTCCGAAAAAAATAACATATGCTGAATTTAATCACAAATTTCAAGGTTGTGAAAATCGGACCGAACAACGAACCGGAAGAAGAAGAGGTTCACGGTTCGACCGGTCAAACCGGGGTCAAACCGGATGACATAATAAATAATAAATATTATTAAAATTTAATAAAATTAACATAATAATAATGTTATCATTCAAAGTTTGAGACAAAAAATTAAACTAAAAAAAACTATGAAACATAAAATTTACATAATTAAGTAAACTAATTATTTTAAAATCTCACATAAAAGAAAAAAATTCTAAATCTCATAAAGAATTTACAGTCATAAAAACATGATTATTTTAAATTTAAATATTTTTCAAATTTTAAATTTAATTTACATATAAGCATATAATTTAATATAAATTATTACTAATTTATGATACATATTTAATATAAATTTAATTCTAACGTAAGTTTATAAATTTAATATAAATTATTCTTATTTTATATTATATGATTAAATTGATTTTACATGTTTATGTTGTATACCAAATTTATTTTATAAATTTATATCTAAAATCATTAATAAATACATAAAATTATTAATGATAAATTATTTTTTATATTGTATAAATAAATAAATTTTTATTATTAACTAATAAATAAGTATCATTTACATCAAAAATAATTAATTAAAAAATCTATTTAAAAATAATTTTTATATGCATTATATATGTTATGAGCTCATACACATCTCAACTCTTTTTTTTAATCTCACATCACTTGAAATGACTTTCTTGCTATTGTTTATATAGCATTTTGAGTTTTCTTGTGTTAAGAGCTCACATGGAGTGGTGGGCCCATGTGAAATGTTTTATGATGGTTTGGGGCAAATGTTAATAATAAAAGTTGTATTATAATTATTTAATGTTTTTAATATATTTTAATTTATTGATTTAAAAATATTTAAAAATGGTGGAATTTGAACCGGCCGGTTTGGCGGTTCTCACCGGTTCAGCCCGGTTCAATGCAGAGGCGGTTTTAAGACTGAACTGGACCGGTCTTGTGACCGGTTCACGGCTGAACCGACCTGTCCAGTCCGATTTTTAAAACATCGACAATTTCACTTACCCGAACTTTCCGCTTTTTCTCTGCACTGTTTCGAACAAGGCAACAGTCAGTATCTTTTTTGTTTTCTTCACCCTTTCTCTGTTAATTCCTCTATTGAATATAACCCTACACTTAAAGAAAAACTCACTTTAACATCAATTAAACTCCATCATACAACAAAACTAAGACCTATGTTATAATCTTTACCTGCACTATTCCGAACACTTTAAACACTATGCCGATCCTTCTCCCCTCCAGCACTGTTGCCATACTTTCCTCAGCTGCACTGCCAAACTTCCCTATACATCACTTAGCACTGTGTCGAATTCCTTAAGCCTGCATTGTGCCGAACTTCTCACTGCAGCATTGTTCCGAACACTTCAATGCAGCACTGTGTCGAACTCCCTTAGCTTGCACTGTGTCGTGCTTCTCTTCCTGCTTGCGTGAAATTGCCACTGGCTTGTGTGGTTTCCAAACAAAAGAAAGGAGAGCGGGGCCCACCACTATATTGATTGTCAAACTTCTCATCCAATACAAGCACCTATTCATAATTAATAATTTATCTAATTGCATTTAATTAACAATAATTTAACTGTTATAATAAGAGATAATTCAAATAAAATTATTTTCCTTTACTTGAATTTGAGGATATTATAGAATGCTTTTTCTAGAGCCTATTCCTAAGGAGTTGAGTAGAGGATATGGGGAGAGGCATGAGGAGTCATGCATGAAAAAATAATTGTTGAATTTGAGAGGGGTGGAATTCGAAAGGGAAGGTGCTGATTATGATCAAAAGGGCGTTGAATTTGAAAGGAGAATGACTGATTATAATCCAATGGGTGCTGAATTTGAAAGGAGATGGTGGGAATTTGACGAAAGGTTTGGGTATGAGCATAGAATGGATGATTGGGAGACCTCGGGGGAACCGCCTCCTTGAGGAATGGGAAATTATGGAGGAAATAGGGGGAGCAGAGGAGTTTCGAGGGTGAAGAAGCTGAAGATGCCTATTTTTGAGGGAGATGATGCACATGGGTGGATATGCAGGGTGAAAAGATACTTTGCCGCAACGATTAAAAAGGCGGAAGAGGCGTACGCACTGAGACGCGACTCAAGGTGAGGCGAAGCATTTGCGCGTTGAGGCTTACGCCTCGTTGGATTCGGCGGAGCGTGCACTTATTTCGCACGGGGCGTAGGCTTCAGTTCGTAACGCCTCGAAGCGAAACGAGGCACCGCTTCGATTTGTAAGTATATAGACCGAGCAGTGAGAGTCGTATAAGAGTCGAGTATTAGGGTAACATACCTGCTTCTGCTTCGGGTGAGAACTGAATGGCGAACTCCGTTGACTTCGACGACCACAGTTCGGTCGAGTTCGAACATATGCCTGGAGGCTATCGAAGGTAACGATTTATTTCTTCTTCTCTTTCTTCCCGTAATCTTCCCGTCATTTGCTTCATGTCTCGCTTCTTCTTCTCCAGCTTCCTGTAATCGAAGGTTTTTTTTTCACGGCTAGGTAACGATCTTTCTTCCCGTTATTTGCTTCATGTCTCGCTTCATCAGATTGTACATGCTCGGTACCGCTCAGTACATTCTCGGTACCGCTTAGTACATGCTCGGTACTGAGCTAGTACCGCTCGGTACCGAGCAAGTACATGCTCGGTACTTAGCGGTACACGCTCGGTACCGAGCAAGCAAGTACACGCTCGTACTGAGCCAGTACCGCTCGGTACCGAGTAGTACATGCTCGGTACACACTCGATACTGAGCGGTACATGCTCGGTACACGCTCGGTAACGAGTAGCGCTGCCCCCGGAAACCCCCGCAGGAGCGTTGCCCCTTGACCCCGCGACCTGACCGGGTAGGTCGAACCTCGCCAGGGGGCAGCGCCCCCTTGGACCCCCGGCAGACTGATATATTTTTGTATTCATGTTGTTTTATTATTGGTATTTGGTAGTACAAATAATTATTAAAATATATCTTATTGTTAGCATGACTAGTGGCACAAGAAGGAAAGATCCTGCATGGAAATATGGAACTCAAGTTGAAGTGTCAGGAGAAGGTGCAAAGAAGGGATATGTTTACATGAAATGTAATTTCTGTGAGAAACGCATAACTGGTGGCGTCAAGAGATTGAAGGATCATCTAGCCTGCACTTATGTCAATGTGGGACCATGTGCAAAAGTTCCTGATGAGGTGAAAAAGGAATGTACAAATTATTTAAAAAAGTTTGTCACCACAAAGGAGGTCACACAAAGAAATATGGAAGAGATGATAGGAAACTCTTCTTACTATGGATCACAGCATGAAAGTTCCAGTACTGGAAGCCATCTAGTTTCTTCTGACCGAGGCAGTCGGGGGCCCATGGATAGATTTATGCTAAATATTGATAATGACGAAAACATAAATACTCAGGATATTCAGCCTCCTACAGCTACAAAAGAACTCAGGAATAGAGTTTGTTTAGATATCTCGCCAGATTCATCTATGAAAATGGGATTCCATTTAATGTTGTTAGGAGTCCGTCGTGGATCAATATGTTACGATCTGTTGGAAGCTATGGAAGAGGATTACAACTTCCAAGCATGTATGAGCTGAGGATTTGGATGCTGAATGAGGAGGTTAAGACAACTTCAAAAATGGTGGATGATGTTAAGAAGACTTGGATTGAGACAGGAGTGACAATAATGTCAGATGGTTGGTCAGATATTCGACATAGAAGTATTATTAATTTTTTGGTCAACAATCCATATGGAACAGTTTTTCTCAAATCAGTAGATGCTTCAAGCTTTGTAAAGGATGCACAATTATTGTTTGAAATGTTGGATGAAGTTGTGGAGGAAGTGGGAGATATCTTAGTAGTACAGGTTGTTACTGATAATGCAAGTGCATACAAAGCTGCAGGAAGAATGTTAATGGAGAAGATGCCTCACCTTTACTGAACTCCTTGTGCTGCACATTGTATTGACTTGATGCTTGAGAGGTTGAGACAGTTGCCTCAACATAAATCAGCCATATTGAAGGCCAAATTTGTTAGTAAGTTTATATACAATCATTCTTTGGTACTCAGTTTGATGAGAAAATTCACTGACAAGGAAATTATTAGACCTGTTGTTACAAGATTTGCTACTGCATATTTAACATTGCAGAGATTCAAGGAGTTAAGACAACCTTTGGAAGCAATGTTTGCTTCTGAAGAGTGGGATAAAAGTTCATGGGCCAAAAAACAAGAAGGAAAACAAGTTAAAAAGATTTTTATGAGAGACGATTCATTTTGGCGCAGTACCAATTATGCTTTGAAAACAATATGACCATTAGTAAAGGTGCTTAGAATGGTTGATGGTGAGAGGGTCCCGGCTATGAGATTTATTTATGAAGCAATGAAAAGGGCTAAAGAAGATATTGCAAAAGAATTGGGAGGTCAAGAAAGTGCCTATAAAGAAATATGTGATATTATAGATGAAAAGTGGGATCGACAATTACACCAACACTTACATGCTGCTGCGTACTATTTAAATCCCCAATTTCATTATGATAAGGATTTTCATGTTGACAAAGAAGTGAAAACTGATTTGTATGCATGTATGGACAAACTCATTTCTGAAGAAGACTACCTTAAAGTAAATGATCAACTTGAAGATTTTCATTTGAAGAAGGGAATGTTTGGATTTAGAGCAGCACAAGCATGCTACAAAACACGATTTCCTGATATGTTTATAGTTTGAGTATTTATAATTTTAATGTTAATATTTATGTTCAAGTATTCTACTTCAACCAATATTCATAAAATACTATGTTTGTCTTCATGTAGAACGTTGGTGGGCTCAGTTTGGAGATGATGTTCTTGAATTGAAAGCTTTTGCAGTTAAAGTTCTTAGCCTAACGTGTTCGGCTTCTGCATGCGAGCGTAATTGGAGCATCTTCAATCAAATTCATACAAAGAGGAGAAATCGATTGGCGGCAGATCGAATGAACAAACTAGTTTATGTTTTGTTTAACAAAAAATTAAAAGATAGATATCTCAAATTGCATAATCAAGGAAATATTGAGGATGAAATTGATCCTTTGCTTGTTGATGAGTTACAATCTGATAATGAATGAGTTACTCGTAAGAAAGCTGATGTTTCTGAAGTTGAAGCAGAAGGAGAAACTCATGTCAATGAAGAAGACAATGAAACAACTACCCAAGTATATAAAAGGAAGAAACAAAGTGAGATTGAAGCTTCAAAAAAATTCAAAGGTATTCTTAAATATAATGAATTATTTTGTATGTTACTCTTGTTTCATTTTAGTGCTAATGCTAGGAGATAAAGAAAAAAATATTATAGATGAAAAAGAGTTTGAGGATGACTTTGATTATGAAGGAAGAGTGATGATGAGAAAGGGGAAAAGTGAGTTTATTTTAAAGTATTCCAGAACATAAAAGTTTGAGGCTTAGGATCGAGGCTTACGTTTTCGACATTAACTGTCGGGATGTGCTTTGATGGACATCGACCAGAGGTTCAGAAGATTCTTCTAAATGCATTGACAATCAAAGTGATGATGAGCCTGCTTTGGGAATAAAATTTGTGTTTTATCTTGCATGAAAGCTTGATCCTAAGGGGATGTTTTATTTTTAACGGCATCCATAGAACCACCACGATCCAAATTGTCATCCCAGTTTCCCAAATCATCAAAACCAGCCCCTACTTCCCCACCCGTCCACAGCATCCCACCGTTAGTGCCGCCGCCCACCCACTCCACCGTAATCTTGTATTCCAGTAATATTATCTTAAAACAAATCTTCAAATTCATAGTTGGACATAATATCTTCATGTTCATCCTTTAATTGTCCCTAATTTATTTTAATTTAATTTTCCTAAATTCAAATTCTATATTTAATCCATTTTGAGGCTTAACTCCCTCATCGATCCGCCTCAGAGGCTTACGCCTTCGCCTCGTTTAGAAGAGACAAACGTCTCGATTCTCTTCAATTTCCGCCTTTTAAAACCTTGTACTTGGAAAGAGTCGTCCCGATCCTTGCAAGCATCTACGACCGTCAATTCTTGAAGCACGCTTGGAGTCTTGAAGGACAAGCGTTCACGCCTTCCTCGGCCAACCTCTCCGTGGCTAAAGCCATTGGTGTGGCCGCCGTCTTCGTGGCATCCTTGAGCATACTAAAAGCCTTCTTCCGCTGACATTGAGTGTAAGTGAGCAAGGTACTCGTAGTGAAATTTCTTGATATTGTGGCTTCCGGATTATTGTGGAGAATTGGGGCGTGATGGCAACTTAAGGTCCCAAATGTGCTTGGAGGGGAAGGCGTTGGCATGGTCCCAATGGAGGGATATGAGGCGACCCATATGGACCTGGAGAAAGTTTAAAGATTGCTTGTTGGAATGTTTTCGAACAAGCATGAGAGGGGATTTTTATGAGCAGTTCTTTGCTCTAACACAGAAGGACATTGGTGGAGTACCATGAGCAGTTTGAGCACCTAGCCACTCAATTGGATTGGCTTCCGATGATTGTACTGGAGGGGAACTTTATGAAAATACTCAAACCAGATATTTGGGCGTCAATTAGAGTGATGAGATCTCATGATTTGGGAGATGATATTGAGTTAGCCTAGTTACTGGATGATCATAGGCACCTGGAGGGAGGGGTTGGAGGTAACAGTCAGTAGATTCGTATAGGATGACTACAAATTTTTTGGCATCCAAGGAGCCAACACCAGATACTTCTAGGGATACTCCAAAGGGGAAGGTTGTAGGAGGAAGACCTGAGAAAACTTTCAAGAAACTCACAGAAACGGAGCTGCAAGAGAAAAAAGGCAAAGGGGTTGTGTTTCAGATGTGAGATGTATACACCAGGGCACATGTGTAAGGACCGAACTCTTCAGGTTCTCACCGTTTGTGATGACGAGAAAATTGAGGGTGTCATTTTTTCTCCTTACGGGCAAGGTTGATCTTTGGAAGGGGTATTGTTAAATCGAGCCCCTTCTTGACCGATCATGTCAGTCCTTTCCTGGACTGGCTCTTGGGTCTGATTTGGAAGGGATTAATTAAGAAATATTTCTGAATTAAGTAAGGCAGATTTTGGGGCTGATTTGGAGGAGA
The DNA here is from genome assembly GCA_016618105.1 of Dendrobium huoshanense. Taxonomy (NCBI): domain Eukaryota; kingdom Viridiplantae; phylum Streptophyta; class Magnoliopsida; order Asparagales; family Orchidaceae; genus Dendrobium; species Dendrobium huoshanense. The sequence continues at coordinate 45,151,554 of CM028353.1, read as the reverse complement.
TTCATTAAGAATATTTCCTAACTAAAGAAGGCAAATTTGAGTGTTGATTTGAGGGCTGATTTGGGAGGAAAATAATTAAGGAAATAAAACAGATTGGGTAGGGAATTGGGGGAGGGCTATATTTGGTATTTGTCGTTTATTGTTTGCTTTAAGTTAGAGGTTTTTCCTAGAGTTAGGCGTATGCATTGTTTACTAAAATTAGATTGTTATTAGGGTGTTTGAGCTTTGGCCGACGACTAGAGATTTGGGAGAGCCAGATCTTGCTTTCCAATTAAAGATCCACTTATATCTTATCTTTTCTTTCATTAAAATTTCATTAAAAATATGTTCTTGTGTGTTATGTTCCTGATTTTCTTATTGTTGTTTTTCTGAAATTGCTAAAATCAGATTTCAGCCAAGGTTTTTCCTAAATTTTTGCAAGCACTTCCTCCTATCAGAAACCAAGCCGACCAGCCCTTCTGTCTAGTGATTCGTCCAGTTCATGGCCACACGAGCATGACTTCAGACCCACTCCCTCATCTCCCTCAGCCGCACACAAAAGAAGCCTAGTCGAGCCCTCTCGCTTAACCTCTTTTACCTGTCTGACCCGACAAACCCAACAGCTTGTCCCAAGCTCTCTCCTTCGTCTTCACTCTATCGCTTGACAAAACCGACCTGACCCAACGCCTCACCTGACTTGATTGATTCGTCACCTTTAGCATCACTCTTTCAGCACTAAAATAAAATGTATAAATTTCTTGTCTTGCTTTCTTAAGTAATTGGTGTCTATGACCCATCGTTGTGTCTTTGATCCAGTTGGGAGAAAAACTAAAAAAAACATGTGCCATCATATCTTTTGATCCGGCTAGGAGATTAATTATACGAAGACCTCGTGTCATCGTATCTTTTATCCAGTTGAGAAGATTGAAAGACAAGTGCCTATTCGACACCTCCTACACGGGGGGGGGGGGGGGGTGACATGTCGGGAGACTGCCGAAATTTTGAATGGCATATGATATCCACTTCATTAAATAAAACATTTTGAATTTTGAAAAACAATATGATGAATGGAATAATTTATTAATTCTAATCTCGGGTCAAAATACTCGTCCTTTGCGAAGTCTCATGATCATGATGATACTAAATCAACCTATTTTGGATTTAAATATAAATATAATTAACAAAAACCTATTTCTAATTAAAAAATGAAGATAATCCCAACATCTAAATCTAGTAAAATTAAAATAAATTTGGAAAGATTCTAAATATTCAAATATTTCAAAAGTAATATTCCTATATTATATAACAAGCATTTTTAGCAACAGTGTCAACCCTAAACTCATCATCACTGGAAATATAAACAATGATATGAAGTGATGAAAGATAAGTAAGCCAAGTCTCCTTCACCAAAATTTAAACATTTATGAATATCTCTTTTTTTTGGAATATAAAGAAGATTTTTTTAGGAATATTTCAAATGTTTAAACAGATCATAAAGTTTATAATGACTATAGTAAATAAAGACAGTGATGGCTAGGAAAACATTAAGAAGCAATGATATGATAGGAGTGCAAATAGATCATATGTATCAATATAGTGCATATGATTGGAGGATGATCATTGGAGAAGTAGAATAAAAGTTATGACATTGTAAGATTCGGGATATGATGTAAAGCATGTTGATGAAAAGTACGACAATAAAATTGATGTGAAGCTAAGGGATCACGAGGAGTTTGTGATCGGAAGTTTTGTGCAGAAGCAAGCATGTAGGGGAAGTGAAAATTTTGTAGCAAGAAGAATGTTGCCAGTTAAAGCGAGAATGAGAGGTGATCGATATTACAAGTCACAGGCAACTAAGGTATTAAAATATAATATATGAAGGCATTACTAGGAAACATTTAACTCATCAATCACTAGCATGTTTTCCTTCCAAATGATTGCTCGCTATCTATGATCTTAAGAAATGCAAGTAATGTCAGCATATCGATCAGGAGGCAAATGTATTATGCGTAGGTAAATACAAATGGATTAGGTAAGTGCAAAAAAGCAAAATACATTATGCATATGCATATAAGCATTAATCAATGTGTTAAGTTCATTAAGCAAATAAACTAAAATATATTCTGCATGTGCTTCAATCTTTATATCAAGCTCCTAAATGCAAGATCTGAGAACGCTTCGCAGATTTGCTAAAAGTGCTCAAACACTGTGATGATGATCGTGTTGGCATAAAATATATACTCGAGGGGACCCTACCTTTCAAAATACTCAAATTCTAATGCAAAATACAAATATATTTAAAGTGACAATAAAATTACCTTGATGATGATCGTATTGATAGAAAATCTCAATCGGTGGGCATGCCTTTCAGAATACCCATGAACCTTAATGGAAATTCAAATCTTTTAAAGTGATTGCAAAACTACCCCGACGATGATCGTGTTGAATGTAAATCTCAACCATAGTCAATTCTCAAAGCTTATTAAAATTTCAAAATCCAATATCTATCAAATTCTAAACATTTAAATGAAAATTTAATCACAAAGAAATTAAAAACTAAAATTCATCCACATTTCATAGAGGTTTGACAATGATGATGAATTGAAGAATAACTTCAGCTCACAAAGTGCAGATGTTTGTTGAATGTATTACTACAATTCGTTCTCAATTGATTTCTTGTCAGCAGGGACGTGGCACGTGCCCTCAAAATTCAGTGATTTTGCCATAAAATGACACCACTATATTACAGTCCTAGTCAAAGCTCGTATGTTCCCTCATGATTAAATGCGCCTGAAGTAATGAATTATAAGGCACGCTTAACAAGATATAAAGTCATCTATTAGGTAAGGTTGACTTAAATCCACCATTTTAGGCAAACATCCACCCCAGTTTTACTAGGTATTTTTGGACAAAAGCAACCTATAGTTGCCGATAAGGTTCCTTCTGTCAGGTGGGTCGACTACCTCCTCTGACTAAGTAAACTAGGGATCATGATAGCCTGGGATGATGAAACCATGGGATATTGATCGGACCTCTCATCATTCCCCCGTCACTCACTTTAAGTTATGCATGGTGATGAATTTCAAATCATGAACTCCAAAATTCAAAACTAAATTCAAACCATAAAATTGTTACTACTATACGCTAGGTAATTATTGCGACTTATTTAAATGACTAGCATTAATCAAAGTTCTCTCTTATTATCAGGATGCATAATTAATCATTACAGCTTGTGCCAATGGGAAACCAAAACTCATATCATAAGGTGATTGGAGAAGTTTGCAAGTTAAGTCTTGAGCGTTGCGAGAGAGAGGGAAGCTTGACGAGGGCTCTTTGGTAAGAGCAAAGAGGGAGGAAAGGGGGTTGTGTTTCTACATGGAGAAGGCAGGTTGAAGCTGACAAAGATATGAGGGAGTATATGACAGGAAAAAGAAGAAATGTGATTTTAAGACTGAGGGGACATCATGTGATGGACATGTCTGAGGGGACTGCATGATATTGATGGAAGGAGTATATGGTGAGAAGCGAAATTTCTGGGTTTTGAAAGATTTCAATTTTAATGATTTTTTTAATTATATATAGAGAGTAATTTTTTATTATATATTATAAATTAAATGTAATTTTAATAATAATAATCATAATAATTAATTTTTTCAAATTAAAAATTTTATTTTAATTACATCAATTCTCCTTGCATTTTTCATTATTTGCACATCTTGAGCTGCATGTCATCACCTTGCGTGCAGATAAATTTTTCTTTTCACATTCATGTCATCGATAAGAAATTCCTTTTAACGGGTAATTTTGATGTCCCGAATGCATCTGTGCAATCCCTTTTATGAACGGGCAACATTTGAGTGACTTTGTATGACGTTGCATTCCTTGTTCAATGTTTTGGCCGATATTGATCGAGTTACTAGAGGGAGGTGCTTTCTTTAGTGTTTTTTATGCTTCAGAATCGTCAACATAGTCTATTTCACAAATGCATGATCCTTGAACTACTACAATCATGCTCAAGGCATTTCGAACCTAGTTCATGAGATGTTGTAATAGTTAGACGTTATTCTCATCATGTTTGATTGAATTGACTATTGAGCGCAAGAGGTGATAAAAAATGTGGGATTAAATTTTAGTTTTGCGTGAATATTTTTTTTTTAATTTTTTTTAATCTGCTTGCCTTTATTGTCTTTGTTGTATTTGGCTAGTTTTTATTATAATTCTCTTAGATTTAAAACTTGCTTTTCGGTCACCGTTAGTGCATATAACTAGCCTTAGATTTATGAAGAAAAAAATTGGAGAAAAATATTTCTTCTTTGTTTTCACCCAAGTAGATGTAGACCTAAAAAGACTTGGTCACATTAAACGGAGGCCTTCTGATGACCCGGTTAGGAAAGTTGTGGTATTAGATTCGACGTATGTTAAGAAAGATAGAGGTAGATCTAAAAAGACTTGGTTAGAAATTATTAGAAATGATATTTCTTTATTAGATTTAAATGAGAATTTGACTTTTAACCGGTACACAATGGTGAAAAAGGATTCATGTAGTTGACCCCACATAGTGGGGCAAAAGCTTGATGTTGTTGTTGTTTTCGCCCAAGTATGAAATTTAAAGGATGTTTAGTTTGCAGGCATCTGCTATGTGATGTCAAATTATAAGGTATATCAGTTGTTCGGATTACTGATAAGTGATATCTTTATATAAAAAATTCATAAATGATATTTATGTTTTTTTTAATGACATCTAGATTTGACTTAATCTGATGACATCTATATGTCAATTTATCTAATTGCTAAAATAAATGACTTGGTAAGGAAATATCAAAATCATTGTAAATCTTTCTGGATAACATTTTATTTTTTAGAAAACGCTGAATCAAACACAATATATTTGATAGATAACATTGCTTAATGAATAATGCTATTATTTAAGTAACATTGAATCAAATAACCTCTCAAAGAAATTTTGCATGTAGAATTTTCTTTAAAAAAATGATATCCTTGTTTTATAATAACTCGCAACTCATTTAACTTACATCTCATAAATGTTTGAAATTGTCTGTTTTTTTAATGAGTTCACGTTGAATTTTACTTTCAGAGTGGTTCCTTGTGATCTTTATTAATATAAGTGCCAGCCATTTTTCTGCTGCAATATTTAGTTGGGGCTGAATTGGAATCTTGCTTACATTCCTCATGCTTTGCAATATTGTCTTTGATGGGAATGAACTTTTTTTTTTCTTCTTTTTTTTGCAAAGATTCGAACCGTAGATCTCCACTTAGATATTGTTAGCTCAAACCTGGCTCTGCTATCCTATTATGTTGATTATGCAAATTTAGGTTTCGTTTGGGACGGCTTTCTTATTGCTTCTTGAAGCAGGTTTTTAGTTCATAAATTTTAATTTTTACTAGAAAGCCGCTTCAAGAAGCAGTAAAAAAGTCGTCTCAAACGAAACCTTAAGGTAATGATTAGAAGTTCCAACCTGCTAATAGTTTTCATTTCTGTGAAAGAAATCAATTTCTCCCACTGTTGCAGAACTGAAAATACGGCAGGCAGTGTTGTGACTATATTCAAACTCAACTCCTCTCACTGATGAATTGTATGGAGCTTTTCTGGTCGACAAAGTTTCCTCAAAAGCATTTTCCTCCATTAAACTTCGAAATCCAGCTTGTTATTTCGTCTTCTTACATGCCTATAATCACATTAAGACAGGTTTTGTCATGTTCCTGTAGCACTCAATGTGCACTCCTTGTTGTTCAATTAGATTTTCTGTAGCAATGAAGGTTGTAGGGACTTGTTGTTCTTTAAGTGGGCATAAAAACCAGCTAAGTTATTTGAGTGGTCATACCAAAGTGTAGATATGAACAGCTTTTAACTTTAGAGAAAAATTTTTCTTGCATATTCATATTATTTTATTTCTAGCTATTTCCTTTCTTAATCGATAAAAATTGAAGTACTAATGCATTAGCCATATCAAGTAGTCCTTTAGCACTAATTCTCTTTCCTCTATTTGCTCATGGCTAGCCACTATTGAGGATAGCATTGGATGATATTATTTAAAGAGTGTTCCTTGTTGATGCTCTCTAATTTGTGTTTCAAATTGTAATAAACCCATTTGCATTAGTTGTTTTATGAAGGGTGTGTTGTTTATGAAATTTCATTTTTGGGATAATTTTTTCGTAATATTGTTTTTGAAAAAATTGTCGTAGTTCTATTTGGCTATTATTTTATGTTATTTTTAGAAAGTTTTATGGCGAGAAGCAAATTAACCATCAAAATGCTAGAATATTGTAGCTATGAGAAATTTGAAATACGACTTTTTCGATTATGCTGATTAATTTGAATATTATTTGGTACTTTGTAGCCTGCAAAGTGTTCAATTGAAATACAACAAGCAACAAATTTGGGCTTAATTCAACAAAAAGAATCTAACATAAAAAGAACTACTTTTCAAGATTATTGCCTACTCTTAGGCTTCGTTAGGGATAACTTTTTACTAATTTTTAAAGTAGCTACGAGAAATTTCTGTAATAAAAAGCTGTTTTAGAAAGCAGTAAGAAAGTTATCCCAAACAAAGCCTTAATTCTGCATGTGCCGCCTTGTATGGGGTTCACACTAAGAGATTCAACACGCATAGAATCCAACATGCGAAGTAATTCTCTTTAATTTATTGATTATTTCTTCTTTGTAGCATAATGGATTATGTATTCGAAGCCTTTTTAGCACCATTAACTCTTCAATAGATCAAGTTATTTAGGCTTCGTTTGGGACGGCTTTTTTATAGCTTCTTGAAAGCTTTTTAATATAAAAATTAAAATTTTTGTACTAGAAAGCTGCTTCAAGAAGCAGTAAAAAAATCGCCCCAAATGAAGCCTTAAACTATAGTAGCAGTTCTTGCTATCTGTTTATTATTCGAAGTTCTCTCTCCAACAGTTAATTCTTTGTCTACTGAATAGCTGTTAATAATGACCTTTGCCATTCCTTGCACAAAGAAGCAGCAAAAGCAACTACTGGAGAATATGCTGCATTCAGCCTTAAAACTTATGCATAGGAATACTCGGGGAAAGTAATCTCAGCTCTTTAGAAAGCAGTAAGTAAGCTGTCTTGTTTGGACGGTTTTCTTACTGCTTCTTCAATCGGCTTTATAGTACAAAAATTTTGTACTATAAAGCTGCTTGAAGAAGCAGTAAGAAAGTTGTCCCAAACGAAGCCTTAATCTAATACTTTTTTGTGGTATCGGAGCATATGCTTAACCGCACTTAGATCCTGCTTAACTTTTTCGTAGCACTCAAAAGTATCCATAATCACATCTTCATCACACGACACCTCCCCTACAATAGCACACTAGCTCACCACATATATCTATTATGTACTTCCCTGAAATTGATTCATCATATGCTCATTCAACCTAACCTATTTCGCACAAAGTATGAAGGAACTATATTGGAGACAAGTTATGTCATGGGAATATCATATTCTCCAAAAATAAGGCACTTGAACTCTAATGCCTCATCATCCACTCATAATGTTCTAGGTTACTATTGGACATTTAATATAAAACTTCATTGTGATGGCTTGATTATAAGAAACAAACACACTTTGTTGCACTAGGCTTCAAATCAGAGTGTTGAGTAGATTATATTCGTATTCTCCTCACTCTACTAATAGTTAAACAAAAAATTCCAACTAGATATATCTAATAATTTCCTCGATGGCCAACTATCTAAAATCAACTTCATGAAACAAGCCCAAGGTTTTGAAGATCCTAATTTTTCTCAGTATATTTGAAAGCAATTTATAACTTAAGTATGCACCACAATAATCGTTTTCCACCATTTTGAAATTTCTATTGCAACAAGGCTTCAGATTTAGCTCTTTTAAATCTTCTCTTTTCTTATATAGCAAAAACTTAATTCAACTTTACTTATTGATCTATTTGGTTGACACCTTACTAGTAAGAACTAGTGACACAAGCTCTAAATATTATCTGTAGAAAATCAAATTAGCTTTCATAGCTAGGAAAATCACACTTTTTAGACATTTAAGTAACACCCCCCTCACTTGGTCTATTTCTACATGAAGAATAAGATGAAAAGTAGCTTTTCCAAAAATCTAGAATTGATGAATGCATGATTGCTTCTAATTTGATTCTCTCCAAACAACACTTCTACGTTACCTCCAAAGCTGAATTTGAAAATCCAACCTACTATAAATAACTAGTTGGATCCATACACTATCTAACCATCATAAGACATTTCCTTTATTGTCAATCAATTTTGCCAATCAATACATTGTCTCTTGAATTATCACTTTCAGCTCTTAAAATGTCGCATGTGTTACATCAAAGAAACTAATCACTTTGATATATCAATAAAAAGAAGGGGGATCTTATACTAATTACTCAAATTCGGATTAGGACAAAAACCTATCTATAAAAAATAAACTACATTGTTTTATTCTTATTTTGGACTAAATTAATCCCATGGTCAGACAAAAAGCAACCAACCACAATGTGATCTTCAACTAAAGGGGGGTTTTGCACCGTTGCAGATGGTGTAATGGGCATCATCTAGTAAGGAGATTTCTACAAACATATATATCCCTCAATCCAAACCTCTCTAATGTGATAACATCTCTGTAATGACACTTTCTAATAATCCTATGTTTCATGCAAGAACAAAACATGTAGAAATTGAGTACGACTTTTGTTCATGAACACACGATTCAAGAATATCATCGTACATCACTTTTACACAAGATCAGAACACAAATATTTTTACTAAAGCTTTATCCATGTCAAAGTTCCACCAACTTAAAGATACATTACTTGTCAAGCCTTAAACACTCAACTTGTGGAGAGGTAATTGACCTTTTCCATTTTACAAACAAGCAGCAAAAGCAATTACTAATGAATATTCTCCATTCAGTCTCAAATCTAATGCGGAGTATGTGTAGTAGAGTAATACTCGGGAAAAATGTGATTCTTCATCCATTAACCATATTTAATAGTGATTTGATATTGTTTTTATTAGTTTCAAGGCCACTCAACTTGCGGAGAGGTTATTTTTGGACTTAGAAAATTATGTTTGCAAGATAGTGGATTTCTTAATGTTAGAAAAGCTTGAAAATGGTTTAAGGATGTTTGTAGCTGAGATCTAGAGTTTGTCATAATTTTCCAAGGGCCTTAGAGTGGTAAATTGGATGCAAAACTTAGACTTGGCCATGGAACAATAGAATGGATGTAGTAAAAAACATATGGATGATTTTATTTGAAAACTACGATAAAAAAAATTGTAAAAGTAATATTCCTCATCAAAGGAGTCTCTCAGCTACCACTTTCTAAGAGGAAGAAGTTTTGCCAAACACTTCCAAAGTACATTCAAATTCATATTAGTTGTTTATAATAACAATGACAACATATTTTTACATACGTCTTTAAGGTTTACATTTGAAGATTCAAACTTCCTTAAACGAGTGAGTTGTTTTGATGTTTTAAGAGTGATTGAGTTGGTTGGAGAAAGAGTGAGGATGACCCCTTTATTTCGAGTGGAGTGGAGTGTAATGGAGTGAACTAGATATTTTGTTGGCAATGAAGATTTGTTTATTCCTTTTTGGCTACCTCTTGACTTACTTAAACCGATTAAAATAAGTTTCTAAGCATTCTTGCACCTTTGTAAGTAAAATTGATATGGTATGGTCGACCACCCCCATTAAGCTTGAATTTTTTTGTCTTCTTCTCAACTTAGTTTCTTCTTCTATCCTTACATACCTAAAAAATTGTACAAAATATTATTATGCATATATAACAAAATTACACATATGACAAAATATAGAAAATTATCTTTCTACTAAATACAAAAAATTACAATAGATGAAGGATTTGGCAATATATATTACATCTTTGTCATAAACCTAATAGCAGGCCTATGTTGCACTACATCATTATCGTTACTCAACTTCCTCTAACCCTCCATTCCCAATCTTTTCACTTGACCATGAAATTCTGACACACCTCCCCTTCACAAGGACCCCATCACCCACTTATTTGATATAAGTGCAATCCTCAATTGTTACTATAATCTTACTTTTTAGGTGAATGCATTGTATCTATGATTTTAGTTGAGCATATTAACATTTGTTTTTTGTCAAATTAATAATCTTTGAACTTCATTATCTCCAGTATGATTACTTGTAGGGTCCCATAGAGATATATGTTTAGCTCCTAAATAATGTCACTTTTATCTGCTTTGTGATCTCCACCTTTCACTATTTATAAAATTTTTTATCACTTAGTAGACTGATGAAGTTGTGTTGCTTGAAAATTAATCCATATGTTGTTGCTTTTATCGGTTTGCATTATATTAGCTTTATAGTTATTAGTATTATTTAGCTTCATGACGAGGGTCTCCTATATAAAAAGTTATGAATTGTAATGGCTTTAATGATTTCTCTTTTTCCCCTCACCACAACCAACCAAGTCATGGTCTCTCTCTTTCTCCTATGGTTGCTTATGTTAAATTGATTTCATCACATTAGTTTCCCATAACCTCTAATGGTTACAAGTGCTTGATGTTGACTTGGTTTGATCTCTTTAGTACCTCTTGGGTAAACTTAGTAGATATGAAAGATAAGGAGGATGAAGAGAGAGAGAGAGGAGATCAAGAGGGAGACTTAAAATGTTTTCGATTATTATTATTATTATTATTATTATTATTATTATAGAGAGAGAGAGAGATCATATTTCTGAGTGCTTTTTTGGAAAATCTTGATTTAAAATTATTTTTTGATCATTTTAAAAATAATTTGTGATTACGTCCTCTTAATTAATCATATAGTATAAGCAATTATAAATTTTAATTACATTAATGAAAAATTAGATATTTATGTTAAAATCATGATAGAGAAAATATATTAACATAATTTTACAATTCAATATTATAAAACACATATTTTTTTTTTCTAAGTAGCACTAATAATGTAATAAAAACAATCCATTCATATTTAGAAGAAAAACTTAAATTTTTATTAGAAATATGACATTATAGTCTGATAGAAATTTCTTATGAAGTGCTTTGTGTGAATGGAAATATTTAATAGAAAAATTTGGAAGACTAACCATCAAAGATCTACACAATAGAAATTTCATCAAGTACTCCTTAAATCTAAAAGAGCTGAAATCAAGGATAGGCTTATGGAGAAGCTTGGAGAACAAATATAGTAAACTACTCCCCTCTGGGATTAATTATTCTGTGCGGATACCGAGCGTCTTTCAGAGATCAACCAGAATGTGCCACGTCACCTCTGCGCTCGGTACGGTGGCTAGATACTGCTCGGTACAGCTCAGTACTGTGGCTCGGTATTGCTGCACGATACCGCTGACGTGACACATTTTGGTTGGTATTCGGATGACATTCTGCATCCAGTCTCCGCACAAAATAATTTCTCCACCTCTAGAGCCATGTAACCAAGGATGCCAGTTTATTCGATCATATCATTGGGGTTATGTGCCTCTACACTAGCAACACCAAATCACTATTTTTATCTTTATTTTTATTTATTTATTTATTTATTAGCAACGTATGATCCTTAAATTCCATTATATTTTCATATTACAATAAGAAGTTTAATAGAGGAAATGTGTTTTCTTTATTTCACTGATAGCTTAGCCTTAAACTCCCTTACATTTTTATATTATAATGATGAGAGTTTTATGGAATTTTTGTATTTCTGCTGAATATAAATCTCTAGCTGATAATTATTATAAGCAATTTATATATAGATACATCTGAAGGAATAACTTTCAATTTTTTTTTTTTTTTGAGATAACCAATATTTACCAGCGCTATTAAAATCGGGTCACATGTCCGATTCGGGTCTAACCTGAAACTGATCCAGCACTGTTCTACCCGACCTGAACCCAACCCGTTTTTTGCAAACGGGTCAGTTTTTTAGATGAACCCAACTCGCTTCGGGTCTGGTTCAAACCGAACCCGACCCGCTTCGGGTATGTTTTACTAAATTTTTTTAATTTAATTCAATTTATTTAAACTTAAATTGAATTAAGATAAAATTTACTTCAATCAATTAAAAAAAATCAAGCTTAATTTAGTTTGGGCAACATGATACATTATGTTTTGGAAATAATATTTACTTATTTTATAACAATATTTTAAAACTCTCCTAAATCAATTAAAAATGTGTCAAATTGGATTGATTTCGAGTTTTCGGGTCAACCCGAACCCGACCCGGTTTTACAAATGAGTTGAAATCTCTAATCCAAACCCGGCCTGATTCGGGTTGGGATTGACCCGGACCCGAAAATTTTGGATTGAGTTTGGATCGGATTTTCATATCGTGTCAAATATTGAAGTAATTATTGTGTCTAGACACCGAACGCGTGCAAAGACCAATACCAAAGCGCCACATCACATGGGTGCTCCGTACCGAGCACTCGGTCACGCAGTACACAACACCGGTATACAGCAAAAAAGTGACAAGACACATCCCGATTCGCCTTCAAAAGACATCCAGTGACCACACAGAATAATTTCACCATAACTTCACCTTCTAAACAAAATAAGCATTGATCATTAGTGCAAAATCTACATCTGCAATTGCCTCATGAAGTGATGTTAATTGAAATTCAAAGAAAGCGAAGCTTATTATGTCGCACTCTGTGTAGGACGAAATCAACACTAAGAGGAAATTGAAATATTAATAGAACTGAAATCCAAATTAGATTAACACATAAGAAATAAGCAAAATTAAGCATTTTAATATATTATATATTTTTATATTTTTTTTAATTTATTAGGTGTTGATCTAAATTGTGAAAATCGGACAATAAAAATGAACCGTGTTGCGTCCAGGAGTATTCGCGGCGGTAGAGAAATATAAAGTTTAACATCTTAGCGTTGTACAAAAATCCAGCACACAATCAGATAAGAGAAAAGGTATAGCATTTAGAAGACACCAAAATTTTTACGTTGAAAACCTCTAAAAAAGAGGAAAACCCCACGGGGCCTAGCCCAGTTTGAATGAATCCACTAGTATAGTAGTTGATTACACATGAGGCCCTTCCTTGGGGGATGATCTTATTTTGGTGTACATCTCATAGAGTACATTACATGGTGAGAATACAAAGAATCACTGCTGATGTATTCGTTTGGTTTGAGGGACTGTAGTCGGCGAACGACGGAGGTCAGAAAGAATGTTGTCTGACGACGAAGGTCAGAAGGACGGTGTCAGGTAGAAGTTCAACAATGGAAAGAAATTCATCTTCAGATAGATGTCCAGCGAAAGTCCAATAACCAGTAGAAGTCCGGCATCGGGTAGAAACTTGGCGATGAGTGAAGGTCTAGCATCGGGTAGAAGTCTGACGTCTACTGGAGGCCGAGGAGAACTTCGGCGTCAGGAGGGAACTCTGTCGCTAATTGGAAAGAATTTCAGCATCCCGTGGAAGTTGGGCAGAATTCCGGCGTCTCCCGAATATCCGGCAGAATTCTGGCGTATTCAGAAGGCGGAAAAAACTCCGGCGGTGGTTGAGGAGGAGCTGATTCTCCTCCTTCCTCTCTTCTTCTTCTCTTCTCTTCTTCTCTCTCTCTTCTCACTTGAGTCATCTTGTGAAGAATGAGGGCTCTATTTATAGTTTTCTTGGAGTGGCATGGCTTGTAACCAAGGTTTTGAAAACCGGACCGGACAACGAACTGGAACAAGGAGGGGTTCACGGTTCGACCGGTTCAACCGGTCTAACCGGGGTCGAACCGGATGACGTAATAAATAATAAGTATTATTTAAATTTAATACAATTAACATAAAAATAATATTATCATTCAAAGTATGAGATAAAAAATTAAATTAAAAAAAATTATGAAACATAAAAACTTATATAATTAAGTAAAATAATTATTTTAAAATCTTACACAAAAGCAAAAAGAAAATTAAATCTCATTATTATAAGAATTTACACTCATAAAAATATGCTAATTTTAAATTTGAATATTTTTCAAATTTTAAATTTAATTTATATATAATCATATAATTTAATATATATTATTATTAATTTATGTTACATATTTAATATAAATTTAATTCTAACATAAGTTTATAAATTTAATATAAACTATTCTTATTTTATATTATATGATTAAATATATTTTACATGTTTATGATATATTGTATACAAAAGTTATTTTATAAATTTATATCTAAAATCATTAATAAATAAATAAAATTATTAATGATAAATTATTTTTTATTATGTATAAATAAATAATTTTTATTATTAACTAATAAATAATTATCACTCACATAAAAAATAATTAATTAAAAAATCTGTTTAAAATTAGGTTTTATATCTATTATATATGTTATGAACTCATACACTCCTCATCTCTTTTCTTTAGTCCCACATCCCTTAGAAACACTTTCTTGCTATTGTTTATATAGCATATTTAGATTCCTTGCACTAAGGGAGCACATGGGCAAGTCATTTGAAGATGTGTCATGATGCTTTGAGTACAAAAGTGCTTATTATATAAAGTGTATTTAACTTTGATTAAATGTTTTTAATATATATTAATTTATTTATTTAAAAAAATACTTAAAATTTGTGAGATTTGAACCGGCCGGTTGAAAAATAACCGGACCGGTTCACCGGTTCGCGGTTGAACCGACCGGTTCAGTCCGGTTCTTTGCAGAAGCGGTTTTAGGGCTGAACCGGACCGGCCTTGTGACCGGTTCACGATTGAACCGGTCGAACCGGCCGGTCCGGTCCGATTTTTAAAGCACTGCTTGTAACTAGGTGTGAGATCATGGACGAATAGGGAGTGGTCGAATGGACAGTTGATGTTGAATCCTTTGATCGTGCACCGTTCGTTGGACATTTGAAGGCCTTAGTGATGTCAGAATTCGGCGATCTTGGGTTCGTTAAATTTTTCTCGTCGAGCCGCTCGATTCGAGTATAAGCTCGTTAAAATCGGAGACCATTTGATAACTCAAATCAAATTGTGGTACGAGCTTTCCAACAATACTTCGGGCGCTTGATTTGGGCTCAATTGGACTCGGATTGAGTTGAATTTGGTGTTGTTGGGTTCGTATTTCCTAGACGCTCAGTTTGACTATAAGCTTGCTGAAATCGGAGTTCAGGTGATCCCGAATTTAATTTTTGAAGTTTCCAACATTATGTTTGCCTCGAGATTCGTGCTTGATCAAGATAATTCATTGATAACGTATCAAACCGGAAGAATGAGATATTCACGATTTGATCGGTGGTCGAACCGGATGACATAATAAATAATAATATTATTAAGAATTAATAAAATTAATATAATGCTATGACGATCTAACCTTAAACTTAAACACAAATCTAACCTATCATTTAACTAAATATTAGTTGAACCTATTTTTAAAAACCTGCACTGAGTCGCCTGTTAACCGGTTGAACCGCCGGTTCAATTCAGTTATTATCTAAACCGATATTTACAAAATTCTAAACCGGTCGGTGGACCGCCTCACGGTTCAACCGGTTAAATTGGCTAATTCGGTCCAATTTTTTAAACTTTTGTGTTAATTTTTTTTTTAAATATTTAGGTTGGCATATAATTAATTATTAAAAAAATAATAATAACAATAATAATAATCAAAAGGTAGTTGCGGATAGAATGGTGAGAGTGATTTCTCAACTTCCTACCAGACGGGGTTAAAGTAGACATCAGGCTACTACTATAGCGACGGTGATTCTCGGTTACCTATCTCGATCGTACAAAGGAGAAGGAGAAGAAGAAGAAGGGAACTGTAGCTGGAAATGGCTTTGCCGCTCTACCGTGTCGCCTTTCTCGCCCTCCTCGTTCATTTTGCTGGATCGGATGGTAATCAGTTTCACCATTTCTCTCGTTAAATCTGATATTCTTTGGAACTTTGAAATGGAGGTCTAAGGTTCGGATCTCACAGTAAAAATGTTTTCCTGTGCATTTGTGGATTTGATTTCACCATGATCTGCTCGTTTTGTTTGTATTGGCTTGATCTCGGTCGATAAAAGAAACGGGGTGTCTTTGTTATGCAATGCTCAGAAATTTTGCGAAAATAGATCTGGTTTTGATTGATGCTAGATCAGGAGTAGGGTTACTGCGGAGACCAAAATGCTCATTTCTTTCTATTCTTTGTTTGACGCTTCATTGATTTCTGTTTCTCGCAGATCAATATTTCATTTACCCTACATTTGTATGAATCATTATTTTCCCTGATTTATTATGGTGAAAATGATTTGTGCTTCTTGAGATTGGAAATCATGATCCGATCAACTACATTGATGGATTGCTTCAATGGAGTTAAATTGGGTCAAGGGAAATACGATTGGAAGAACTACAGAGTAGACTTGAGTTGCTTGACATATACTGAATTAGCCTTCCAAAATCCTCAGAGAGCAGATCTCACTAAGTTTGAAGGTGTTAGTACAGGCTAGGGCTCAAGAAGACCATTCTAGTACCCAGGAAGACAGACATGACATTAGAGTCATGGATTTTATTGATTATAATTTAAGTTCAATCCTTATTATTATTTTTTACATGAATCATACAGTTCATCTATGACAATATTTTTTTTGACTTTTTTATTCATCTTGTTTTAATCCCAAATGTAAAACAAATCAAACTAATCGATTTAAAAAGGACGAAAAACTTAAGTTCGCTTGAATTGAGTCAAAGTGATTAGGTTTTTTCTAGTTTTGTTTGATTTATCGATTTATTGTTTAGATTCACATGTTTTTTCCTTACAAGAAAAAATAAACAACCCTCTCCTCACCAAATGATTAGATGAAACCTTAGTTCAAGTGAATTCCTTAAACCAAAGAGATCCTCATAATCTTCACTGATGTTCTATGGCAATTGAAATATTTAGCTGATTATAAGAATGATGAGTTTCATTAATAGAAGCCTTTCTTCTTCCTTGTATATTTTTATTACCAACAATGCAAATCCCTGATAATGTACTATAGAATAAATATTTAACTTTGGCTAGTACTTTTCTTTGGGATGCTTTGTTGTCTACTAACAGTTCTTTTTTAATTTTAATGCTACAATCATGTTAGTGTTTTGGGTTTTGGGTTTTTATGCTGAAGAGTAAAAAGTTTAGAAACAATGTCACTTTTTATTCTTTTTGTTCATATATTCTTCATTTATAATGCAGTAACTGGTCAATATTATTCTTGTCTTGTTCTTCTATACAGACACAACTGACCAACTTCTTAAAGGCATCAACACCTACAGAACATCTCTCAAACTATCTTCTTTAACAGAGAATCAAAATGCTGATTGTTTGGCCGAACAAATTGCCAAACAATTCAAAGGTCAGCCTTGCACCAACACTACTGGAGCCAACACTATCCCCGGTACTGAGGAGCAGTTTTCAAACTATCCAGACTTTCTCGACCATTGTCATCTCAATGCAACAGTAACTCAGGATTCTTCAATAATGCCTGCATGTGTTCCTGACCTCCAATCAAACCTCGTCCTCGCTAACTATACAAAATCACAGTACTCTGGTAGTCTAAATGATAGCAAGTTTGTAGGCGCCGGGCTTGCTGATGAAGGTGACTGGGTTGTTGTGGTTCTAAGCACAAATACTCCGACCGGTAGTTTTTCACCGGCAACAGCTTCTGGCTCTAGCTCTATTACTGCAGGTGTTGTTTCCTTCTATTTGATGGTTTTGCTTTTGGAATTTTTGCTTTTGATGAAATGATGAAACAGTTTGCATTTTCTTATCTATAAATCCAGCTAGTTCATATGATGATAGGTTTCTTTCTGCTTCTTTCTATCTCATTTATGTCTTCTCAAATCTTGGATTGAATTTTCATATATTACATTCTTTAAATTTCATTGCAGGAATACTTTATCTTGTTGATTTTATATGTTGTTGGGTGAAATAGTATGATTTGTTTTGAATTTTCTTATGATCTTATATAAAATCTATATGCAGATCTTTCTCATAGTGAGAGATTGCAAGTATAACTTATGAATTTGATTTAGGCTTCATTTGATACGACTTTCCTACTATTTTATATAACAGCTTTTTAGCACAAAAAGTTTTTGAATGTGCAAAAAAAAATTGTAGTCAAAAGCTGTCTCAAACAGAATCTTAGACCTAAGAGAGTTATCAATTACTTGCATGGGTGTTTTCTTTTTTAAGAGAAGTGGATACTTTTCTATTCTCTAGACAGGCTATAACTGTGAAATTAGACTGTAGGACCTAATTTTCTTAATTTTAGAACCTATCTTCCTAGGTGAATTCTAGGCTCACAAAAGCAAATCCACTTTACCCTATGTGTAAGCTAATGTTTTAGGCATGGCTTCGAAAATCGGATCCGACCAGCCGGTTCGACCGTGAACCGGTCGTAATGCCAGTTCGGTCCTCTTAAGAAACCGGTCTAGCATTTGAACCGACGGTTGAACCGGTTGGGTTCTTAAGAATCGTCTGGTTCAATTATAATATATTTAAATAATTTAATTTAATATAAAATATTTTTTAAATATTAAATTAAGTTTAATGTGATATATAATTCCAAATTTTTTTTAATATTATATACATTATTATATACAAAGATATCATAACAGCATTATTCTCTCACCCTATGAGGGCACTTAAGTCTTAATCAATGCATACAAGAAAAGATATATAAACAATAAAACATAAAGTTCATAAGTGATGTGGGACTAAACAATTTGTATTTTCTAGTTCCAACAATGTATGTATTATGAATACTTTTATGGTAATTTGTTGGGAAAAAAATTGTATAAAATATTCAAATAAAAAGTAATCATAATAATTTTTAAAAATCTTAAATATATAATAAATATAATTACTTATAATTTTAAAAATTCTAAATTTTTTTTCTAAATGTGACATTAAATGATATTAAGAAGAATAAAAATCTAAAAAAAAAAATATTATATGACTTTATAAATATAGTATTATAATATGAAATATATATATATATATATATATAATTTATAGATGTTCAAATTTTTGTATATATTTATAAATAATTGTGTCATTATTATAATATTTAAATATAATAAATATTATATTAAAAAAGAGCTTAATTTATTTCAAAAAATAAGAAAGAATTAAAAATACAATAAATAAATATGTTTTCTTAAAAAAATATCTTAATCATTATTTTTAATTATTTTAAATAAAATGTAATGTTAGCCCATAATCTGCTTGTATAAATATTTGAGAAATTTTCTTTGTTATTTGTAAGAAAATTTATAATGGCAATCTAGTAAATTAAAATAGTTATGTAATGTTAAAACTTGATAAATTTTATTTCCCGCATTAAAAGTTCTATGCATGGAATATTCAGAAATAGCCCAAATTATATATAAAAATGAATTAAATGATGAATTTCAAATGCATAAACAAATTACTTTGGATTTTATTTTCGTCCAATCAAATATCTAAAATTTCAAAATATATGTATTTCTCGCACTCTACACTCAAAAAGCTTCAAACCGAGTTTGAGCTTAACATGAGCTCGAGCTCAAGTTCAAGCCCATCTCTAGAAAAACAAGCTAAACTCGAGTTAGCCCGACTCAAGTTCGACTCAACTCTATATGAGTCTAAACTTTCAGACTTCAATAATTTGATATAAAGTGTATTATTTTTTATAAGTTGGGATTAAAAAGAGTTATAGGAAATAAAAGAAAAAAATAAATGTAATTTCTATCCAAATAAATCTTATTTTTTTATTGCATTGAAGTTTGAGAGATGTTTATTTTTCCAACTATTTTTTATTGATTTATGATTTGCAAGGGAGCACTTCTTAAATCCATTAAATATTATGCATATTTTAATACGGCAAAAATTCACAAGTTTGCCACTGATGGATTAAATTATTGGTGTCCCACATAAAAGTGGGATTCTAAATTGTATTAAATTATTTTGAATCACTTTTGATTTTAATTTTTCATGATTGATGACTACTAAAATCAAGATACATTCATATTTGAAATTACAAAATTTGTGGCTATATATCGACTCAATATTCATTCACTCTATATTTTTCAAGATGTTGATAACTTAAATAAGTTTTATTCAGATTTAGGCTTTGTTTGGGATAGCTTTCGTACTACTTTTTTAAATGACTTTTTAGTATAAAGTTTTCTAATTCAAAAATATTTTATACTAAAAAGCTGTTTTAGAAGGTAGCAAAAAAATCATCTCAAACAAAGCCTTATGACTCGTTTGGGACAGTTTTCTTTTTACTTCTTAAAGTGACTTTTTAGTACAAAAAATAAAAAATTTGTACTAAAAAACCGCTTTACGAAGTAGTAATAAAGTCGTCCCAAACGAAGCCTTAGTCTTCCTTAGGATAGCTTTTTAATTATTTTTTGTTTTCATACCGCAACCACAATTTTAATTTGGTTACTATTTTTTCATTGATTTCATGATGTTTTTGTGCAAGGAAGCTGATTTTTACTGTAGCTTTCAAGAAAGTTATTTTCTCCATAACAACTTTATAATCACTTTTATTAACAACTACAGTCCTCCCAAACAAACTCTTAACATTTCACAGCTATTATCTCATGATGCAACTATAAAAACAAGATTTTTTTTTTAACTGTTAGAGGATTCGAGCCCGGATGAGATAGGAGGAATTTCATCCGTCAACCACTTGGCCACATACCCGATCTCCTATAAAACAAGATGAAATCCATAATTTCTTGTCTCCCATATGTACAAGTAACAAGAAGATAAGAGGCCCATAATCCGATGCAAGTGAAGAAAGTTTCACTCACACTTAGGTTTCATTTGGGACATTGCTTTCTAAAACAACTTTCTAGTACAAAAAGATGCTTTTTAAGAAATACGTCCCAAGCTTCGTTTGGGATGGCTTTTTTAATGCTTTCTAAAGCAAATTTTTAGTTAATCTTTCACACCAACCATGTCAATGCACCTATAAAAGAGAGAAGAAATCAATAATTTCATACATCCGACAAATAAGAAGCAACAAGAAGAGCAGAAAGGGTGTTGGAAGGGAAATTCTTCGCATTCTTCAAAAAAAGGAAAAAAGTGTTATTCGGCTATATCAAAAAATATTACGCCTAAGCTATAAATCATTATGCATAAACTAAATCATACAAATTTAAAGTTTCTTATGTGTGATGATTACCCTTTTTATAATAACTTTATTTTTTTAGGAGGGTGAGATTTTTTAGTTAATTAAGACAAATTCATACACACATCACAGACAAAAAACTATTCAATTGATAGTCAAAACTCTCAACCAACCAATCAGATTAATTATTCTATTCGGACGTCGAATGTCGTCCGAAGACTAATCAGAATGCATCACCTCACCTCTTGCTCAATACTGCGGCTCGGCGCTACTCGTTACCGCGGCTCGGTGCTACTGACATTCTGCATCTGATTGATCTCTGGACGACGTTCTACATCCGATCTCAGCACAGAATAATTTCTTAACAATCAAGATGGAATCCTTTCCCTGTTTCTATGAAATGGCCCCAAGTTCTTCTGCTGGCACTTTCCATCGACAACCCACGAGCCTCTGTCTCCCTCCTTTAACCATGGCGGCGAGCGCATCCCCTTCCTCTTCTCTATAATATCATTCTTTGGGAATCAAAAAAAGTGCAAGACGACAACCTAATCTGAACCCTAACTCCAATAATCCCCTCCACTCTCCCACTCTCTGAGTCACCAACTTCCGCTTATCTCAACCATTACTGAAGACAACGGCAAGCAGACGAAACTCGGCTGGCCACGGCCCGGCCCCGCCAATCTTCCAATCAGCCATTTTATCAAACACCTTCCCGGCATTCGATCCGCATACACATGGATTCCGCCACCGACGAAGCAATCATGGCCTCGCTTCTCAGACTCAATCCCCAAACTCTCCAGTCCCTTGCCGCCGAACTACGTCTGCGGCAACGCCGGCTGTCTTTTCTTCTACTTTCCCCTCTCCACTTCTCCCTCGCCCTTTCTCATCTCCGCTCCCTCTCACTCACAAGCAAAACGCTTCTCCTCGCTCGCTTTCTTCTCCGCTCGCTTTCTCTTCTTCAATCCCCCCTCCAGCGCCCCCCGCACCGCTTCTGCCTCCGCGACTTCGACGCCGCCGTCCTCCTCCTCGCCATGTGCGATTCCTACGATCCCTCCACCGCCGTCCCCGGCATCGATTGGCGATCTCTGATCGCCAACCGGCTTGCCCAAGAAGCTCTATGCCTCGCCGGACTCGGTGGCGGGTGGTGGCAGGTGATTGGTCCTCATGTGGACGCCGCAGGAAAGTGCCGACGGCTGGTGGAGGCCGTGAAGAATACGTCGGCTAGCGGCGGAGCCGCCGCCGCTGCTGCGGCGGTGATGTCTCTGGGGATTGCGGAAGTCGGGGAGTGTGCGATATGCGGGGAAGAGATACTGGATGGCGGTACGATGCCCTGCGGACATCCTTTTCATTGGGGTTGTATTTTGGAGTGGCTGCGGATGCGCAACACGTGTCCCTGTTGTAGGTTCGAGCTTCCAACTGTGGATATTTACGGTGAGATTGAAAGGGTGTGGAAGATGATCATCAAGATGGGAGGATGATCATTTTAACTCCAATAAATTATTGATAATATTTCTAAGTTCTACCTATAAATAATAAAAAAAATAATTATCATATCATTTTGATCTCTAAACTCTTTCAATATAACTTCAGCTTTTAGATTTGTGTTGATAAATGAAATCTAAGATCTTTAGATTTCATTTAGGGATAGATTATTCTATACGGACATCGAACGTCATCCGGAAGCCAATCAAAATCCGTCACGTCATTTTTTTGCTCGGTAACAGTGTTGGGTACCACTGTGTACCGGGTGACGTGTCGTGTTCTGATTTGTCTCCGGACCATCCAGTGTGATTAATTATTATTCGCGAATGCCGTCTGGAGACTAACCAGAATGCACCACGTCAGCCCTTGCTCGTTACCACAGCTCGACACTTCTCAGTACCGCACGTAGCGCATTCTGATTGGTCTCCAGACGTCAATAAAAAAGGTATCGCAAAAGAAGCGTTTGGATATGTATTACATCATGATATCCTGACAACTTTTTGTCATGATAAAAGTATATAGCCGAGTATTTATCGTATACTCCAAGAAAATGGAATGCATGATGGGTAAACATCAGTACACAGTTCTGTATTTTAACAAAATAGAATGCATAGCGACTGTTGTGTTGTGATGCATGCACAGTCATATTACGTAGTTCTCACATAATAATTTCTTATTTTCAAAGAGAGTTTATTATATTGTATCAAATTAATTTTTGTTGTGAGTGTCATAATGGGGAAGATTAGTGAGGATCTCTCTCTCTCTCTCTAAAGTAAAGATGGAGATTTTGAGAATGTGATTAAGGTTTCATTTGAGATAGTGTTCATTTTTTGTTTCTAAAATAGCTTTTTAGTACATAAATTTTTTGAATTTGAAAATTTTGTACTAAAAAGCTGTTTTAGAAAGCAGTACGAAAGTTGTCCCAAATGAAGCCTGAGGCTATATTTGAGACGGTTTTTTTACTGCTTCTTAAAACAAATTTTTAGTACAAAATTTTTAACTTTGATACTAAAAGCAGTTTTAAGAAGCATTAAAAAAACGGTCTTAAAGAGTGCCTAAACAAGTGGATGAGCAATTATTCAAAGCCACTATTGGAGAATAAATAAAAAGAAAGAATTACAAGGTAGCTTATATGGGAAGGCATATGGCTGTATTGATGGATCCAAAGTTTGCTTTGCATTGAATTTCCTAAAATGACCTTACTATCTATTTTTGAAAAAAAAAATTAAAAAATAAATTGCACTTATCTCAAAGCAAATCTCAAGTCTTAAGATATGTGTAAAATCCCATGCAAATCCCTAGAGTTTAGGAAGGTGGCATAATGGTATGATCAAACTTATTAAATCCCACATTATAAAAATATAACAATATGGCTCTAACTTATGAAGTTGCAAACTCTATGAAGCCTATCTTTTTCTTCCGTTACTATTTAGGGTGATTTTTGTCACACAAAATAGAATAAATAGTAAATAAAATAATATTAAAAAAAGATAAAAAAAAATTATATTTCTAATTTGTTGTTTCTCATATGCTTTAAGTTTTGTCTGGGACAGTTTTCTTACTGTTTTTTTCAGCAGCTTTTTAATACAAAAATTTCTTGAAAACAGCGAATAAGTAGAAGTCAAAAGTCGTCCCAAACAATTCCTTAATCTCCAAAAATAGCTATATATTATGATAAAGAGAGTTAAGTGAATAATATCATAGTATCTTGATATAATATTTATTGATGAGCCCTAAAGTTATTAAATTTGCTTTGAGATAAGTGCTATATTTTTAAATTTTTTAGTGCACATATCTTAAAGCAAATCTAATATTTTTTAGAATCAATTTGATAAAAAAATTATATTAAAATATCCTCATTATTTTTTTCTATAATTAATCTTATTATATGGGAATATAATGCATCTATAGTGCTAATACAATGGTCTCATTATCATGCATGAACTATTATGATGTCAGAAATACAGTGGTGCATCAAATAGTGTAAGAAGATTAAAGAAAGAAAACATTATTATAAATAATTATAAATATAATTTATTGAATAAAAATTAAATGAATTTATTTATTATTTATTTTGCACTGTCCATAGCTTGTCTCATGTGAATGTGTAAGAAATACTTCCAATTGCCTACTTATTTCATGATATCAAAAGTGATCATGATTGGGAAAAAAATATATGTTGGGATAATTTGTTACAAGTTATATTAGGATGAATTTAAACACCATTAGATTTACTTTAAGATTAGTGCACCACATAAATGATTCATATGCAACACTCATCTTAAAGCAAATACAATAATTTTTCAACTCCATCCTGATACAAATTATATTAGATCATAGTGACATATATATATATATATATATATATATATATATATATATATATATATATATATATATATATATATATATATATATATATATATATATATATATATATATATATATATATATATATATATTTCTTATGGTGTATGAATTTTTGCCTAATTTGAGTTTAAATATACATCAAGGAGCAATGACAAGCATTAATTATCATATGAAGTCAACATATAATTATTGCGTGCTAGAATATTAATAATAGTAGAGTAAGAAAATTTAACGTCTTAGCATTGTATGAAGGTCTTGCACACACATACAAATAAAAGATGAGTTGTGAGAGATGCTAGATTTTTTACGTGAAAATATACAAAAAAAATTACGATGCTTAGTGTGATGCCCCAAGATCTAACTTGTAAAGAATGTCAATCAATTTCTCAAACAATTTACCAGAGCTATCTAAAACCTTCAATTAACTATCTACCAAACATCTATAAAATTTAAAACATCAATATACAAGTCGATTCATATCTCAAAAGGTCATGTACAAAACTCAGAAACTACACTACAATCACAAGTACAGAAATCTATCCTGTCATGAGTACAAAAAAAAATCAAAATCATCAAAAGAACTAAAACCTGCAGATCTGGATCAATTCCTATATCCTGCTCCCAAGCCCAGACCTGAAAATATCAACCACATATAATGAGCTTTACAAAGCCCAGCAGGTCACCTAATACCTATAACTAAAATCAAAGCACGGCGATGCTATCAATATGCATGTCAGTCAATCAAATCCATATCAGTCAATGGTCAATGAGTCGATGCAATCCGAAAATCCATAGTCAACGAAACCAGTCAATGCAGCGGCAGGCAAATCGATAAATCAAGCTCAATCAATACACGTCAATCTCGAAGAAATCCGTACACAGTAGAAAATCAATCGATCCGTAAAATCAGTCAATATGTCCGTCAAATCAATCAATCAAATCAAACCAAATCTAATCTATCAAGTCGATAAAATCAATCGGAAAAGCAATATGATATCCTATCAATAACTCAAATGTAGCAATCAATACAATGCAGAATCAATAGTATCAATGAGTCTATACAAAATCTATATCCATTCTATCCATATCCATGTCAATAATCAACAATCAATATTATCTATGCTCAAAGATCAATCAATGAAATCTATAAGTCCATACGAAACAGTAAATCCGATCAAATCAATAAAGCAGAAATTGATAAATCAATAAATCCGTACGTCAACACAGTAAACATGCATCCAATACGATAATACTGAACAAGTACAATCAACTGGCTATGTTGCTGTTGTAAAATCCATATTGCTGTTGTAGATATCCATATACATTGGTTCTATCAATAAGAGTCACTCTTTTCGTCCGTCGGCATATCAATAAACTCCTTATGACTCCCAATCAATATCAATGATCAATAGATCAATGATCAATAGTTTAAAGGAAAGCCCGTCGGTCCACCATCCTGTACAGGTCAAGCAATCTTCAACCAATGTTCAACCAGGTTCCACTTGTGTTCCAGTATCAATAGTCAATTCAAGAATCATTTCAATAATCAATCAATAATCAATATTAAAGCAATCTAGAACAACCATATCAATAGTCATATGCAAATCAATTCAATCTAACAATTTCAGACAAATCGGAAATCGTACGAAAATCGGGCAGAGTAACGGCAGTCTATCAAATTTACACAAAAATCCTGCAAAAATCACAATTTCCCAAATTGCACCAAATTACAGTAGAATATTCACAACATCATTACAAGACTATTATTCTATAGAATCCAAATCAAATCACGCCCTGATATTTTTCTATTCAATTAAAATAGCGTAGAATCAATTCCGACCGGTAAAATCTTCGTAGAACATAGTCAAATCGTGTACAATAATCATATCTATAACATACCAAAAGTTGTGCGGTGA
Source organism: Dendrobium huoshanense (assembly GCA_016618105.1). Lineage (NCBI taxonomy): Eukaryota > Viridiplantae > Streptophyta > Magnoliopsida > Asparagales > Orchidaceae > Dendrobium > Dendrobium huoshanense. The sequence continues at coordinate 45,124,697 of CM028353.1, read as the reverse complement.
AAGTTGTGTCAATACCAAATCAGGTCCAAAATTCGACTACGAAAACACAAATCCGTACACAACTCAATCAAAACACAATATCTTCAAAAACAGAAATAAGATTCGGAGTTCTTACCACAAGATCTTCACTTTTCCCAACAGCGGCGTCGGACGAAAAGCGCTCCGCGGCCTCCAAAACCCAAGATTTCCTTTAATTTTCCTCTCTTTCTCTCTCTTCAAAATATCTGATTTTATAAAAATGATTTTCTCTCTCCTCGAATCGAGCTGATTTCCTAATAACATTAGTCTGATCGGCCCGGCCGATCGCCACATCGTCCTGGCCGATCAGAACAAAATCAAATTGGCCCGGCCGATTCCTCAGGCCGATAATTAATTTTCTTTGGACGATAAAAACCCTTGCTCACTGACTTGTGCCAAGCACTGATCGTACCAGGACGATCAACAATCGGCCTGGACGATCCCGTCCAGAAATCATTCCAGAAAGCACTCCAGAAATCAGCTGTTTCAATGCACTGATCGGCCTGGACGATCTCAACATCGTCCTGGCCGATACTGGGAGGAAAATCCAATTCAGTGAGGAACAGTAAGGGAACGAGGTCTCACATTTAGAGCAGTTAAAATGATTCCACCAATGTACTTTATCATTTACATATGAGGTATTTTCTAGTAATTAGGAAAGGCATTGATATAATACAATAGAAAATAAATTATAGCAATAAAGTTATCTTTAAGATATTATTTGTGATCTATGTAGTCATTCTCCTTTAAGTAGAGAAGATCAAAGATCAAGAGTCTAATATAAATATTGGTGTTGATGTTGAAAGAGAATCCGTGTCAATGGCATGTGTTATAATACATGTAAGTGATGACATGTATCATTGTTGTTGGTGACAGCAATCATTGACCTTTATGTCAATAACATGCATCAATATTAAAAGCGACATATTACATTAACATTATTGGTGATGGTAGATGATGAAATTACCAAGCATCAGCATTGGTATTAATAGTGTCCATTGGCCTCATAGGCGACAGTGTGCGCTGATGTTATTGATGGAGGAAATTGAAGAAGTTGGTAGGCATCACTTCTTTTGTCAACATCATGCACTAGCCTTAAAATCAATAAAATGTGTTGATGGTGTTGGTGATGAAATGCAATAAAGTCAATGTACATTCATGTAGTTGGGCAAGTATTTGGGAGACTATAGTTGTTAGAACACTGTAATTGGGTTACAATAGTTAGGAGACAATAGATGAGTGATAGTGGTCAATAGGTCATAATGGTGCGTTAGTGGATGATAAATCATATTTGGGTAAAAGTGATCAAGAGACTGTAGCCAATCAATAGTTGCGCATAGATTATAATCATGTGAAATTGGTTGAACGGTCATAGTCCGATGATGATAATTTAAAGATGATGATTAGGAAATCGTAATTGGTGAGGATGGTTGAGGATAATAGTTAGATATCGATGGCAAAGCTATGATAAGTTCATGAGGGTTCTCAAGTGGTGATGGTTAGTGGGATGACAATCTAATGACAATGAGAAGATAAGGATAAGTTGATGACAATGGTTAGATAATGGTGATCGGATGGAGCATTCTGATGGTAGTGGTTGGGAGGTGACAGCCTAAGGGTGGCAATCAAGTAATAGTAGTTCGACTATGGGTGTCAATATTTGACATGACCCGAAAACCCGACTCGAATCCGACCAAAAAATTTTGGGTTTAGGTCAACCCGAACCCGAAACAGGTCGGGTTCAGGTTCAACATTTCGACCCGTTTCAAAAATCAGGTCAGGTTCGGGTTAACCCTTTGACCCGACAACCCGAGATTGACTCGATTTTGACCAGTTTTTGACCCGAAAAAGATGAGATAGACTCGTTTTTGACCCCAAAACTAGCAATTTTTTTATTGGAAATGGGTCATTCGTGTCGTGTCGGGTTGACTTGGACCCGAAGCGGGTCGGGTTCGGATCAGGAAAACTGACAAGTTTTCAAAAACGGGTCGGGTTCGGGTTGACTTGAATAGTGCCAAGTCAGTTTCGGGTTCGACCTGAACCCAACCCGTGACTCGAAATTGACACCCCTAAGTTCGATGACATTGGTCGGGTAACAGTAATTCAATAACTCTTATGACAATTCAACAACTATAAATGAATGGTGGTGGTCCAATGATGAAGGTTCAACAGTAGCGACTTGACTTCGATGGTCGAGTTATAGTCGACCGGCGACGATGGTTTAATGGTATCGGTCAAGTAGAACTTTGTGATTCTTCAAATTTCTGAAATCGTTAGTTCATGCCACCTTTCATTTAGAGTGTGGATTTATTTAGAGGTTATTTAGAATGTGGATTTATTTCAGTAATTTTCAATTCCAAAATTCATTAATATCCATGCATGATTAATAATTTCAAGTTAATTTTGAGCTTAAATAAAATTATTTTAAAATCAAATAAATAATATATATCGTTTATTTTTATTATAGTGCAGCAAACCCTAAAAATCATTTTTCAAATTTCTTACAAATTTCCCTCCATCAAAACCCTGGAGTATAAAAACCTGATTTGTTTCATGGGCTCAAATCTCCCTTCGGCTCATCCCTTTGGAAAGTGGAAACCCTCTCTCTTTGCTGCCCAAACCAGGATAGCTTCCATTGCCTTCGCATCAAATGGATCGCCTTCTCCTCCTCAGTTCCCCGGCAACTCCCATCCATTCCCAATGCCGATCATCGATCCTCGCCGGATCGATCCATTTCGTCGTTAAAGCTGGAGGAAGAAAACGGAGGAGAAGAATCAAGGGAATCGCGCTGAAGGAAGCGTTGAGACTTGCAATCTCCCTCGCTTCCCCCTTTCGAAGGCTACCTTCGACGGAGCTATCTTCCCTTTATCTTTTCCTTCAATACGGCGGTGGAGACGCCGGAGGAAGGCCGCCGATCTGGACCGGCGGTGCAAGCGGACGGTGGTGGAGGTGGCCTGGCAGCGGGAAGAGCAGATCGAAGAGGATTTTCGCTGTTCTGGTGGTCCTTGTATTGGCTTCTGCTCCCGTACTGGTGGGCGGCGGGAGATCGCTGGAGAGGGATATGGGAATTAGGGTTTTGATTCCGGTGATTCTGGGGATGGGGATTGCGTATTGGATGCGATTGGTTGGGGTGGCGATTCTTGGGCTTGCGCTGTATGTGCTTGCGTTGCGTAGACGAGGCAAGAAACGATTTGGCTGGCGTTGAGATATCGAATATGAAGACATTGTAAGTTACAATTTCTCCCAAGAATAAAAGGAAATTTTGTTTTCATGTATTTGTGGAATAATTTGAGGCGAGCTTTTCTCGACGATATCACTTCATGGTTTAAACTTTATTCCTGTTGTTGTATGATGAATCTTGGGGTCTGGCGTCCTATTTTAGGCAGAATTTATGGAATATTTATCTTAAATTTTCCCGCTAATGATTATATTCAGAATTTGTTAAATTAACTAATCATAATATTTAACGGTTTATGGATTTTTTTCCGGTCTACAAATCTTAATAAATAGCTAAATAGTTTCAGAATTTAGCAAAATTTAAGTTGTCTTCTCAAATTATTTCCAGTTTCTAATTTTCTCAAGTTCTATAAAATTTGAATTTACGGAATAAATCAAATCCTGCTTTTTACCAAACATACCCTTTAGTTTACCATATTGTCATTTTATTGTTCAATTTTATTCACATTCATCCCTATTCTTTTATGCAAGATTTAAAACAAAAAAACTCCAACCACGTTATTTCAAAAGCAATAATTCTATTTAGGGGTGTAAAGGAGTATAATCGAGCTTCATTCAATAATGTGTACGAACTCATGCTCCAACTCATATAGTGAGCCCGAGCTCAACTCATCAAAAATAGCTGGCCCACTCGAGTTTTTGCCAAAGTTATGAAGTGAATGAGAATGATTGGACTATCGTCAGGACAAATAGCAGGATGTTATTGTAGTAGGCTATGACAAGACGAGTGGTGATTTGTCAATGTCTCAACAGGAGCTCGCTTGATATGGTGGATATGGAGTCATGGGATCAATGGCCTCAGGGGAAGTTGTGACAGGAGCTAACTAGGTAATTTAGTGATGGGACCAATGATGTTTAAATGAGAAGAGTGCATGAATAAGCCAACTTGCAAGCTTACGAGCTAAGTTGAGTCAAGCTCGACTAGCCTGAAAAAACCGGCTCGAGTTTGAGCCAAAATCATGAAGTGAATGAGAATGACTGGATGAGAAGTGGGAAGAGTAGCGAGAAATCACTATAATAGGCTGTAATGGGATTGCGGTAGAGTGTCAATCTCACAATGGGAGCTTGCTTGAGATGGCAGTTATGCAGTCATGGAACCAGTGGCCTTGCGGGAAGTTGTGATGAGAGCTAACTAGATAACATACTGATCGGATCAATGATGTTTAAAGAAGAAGAGGAGTATATGAACAAGTCTGCTTGCAAACTCATAAGCCAAGTTGGGTTGATCCCCAGCTTATATAGTGACCTTGAGCTTGGCTCGCTCGAAAATAGTGGGCTCAAGCTTGAGCCATAGTCACAAAGTTAATGAGAATGACCGAACGAGTAGCGGGGCATGTAGCGAGATGTCACTGGATTAGATCGTGATAAGACGAGCGACAATGCGTCAATATCACGACAGGAGGTCACTTGAGATGGCAACTATGGAGCCATGGGACCAGTGACCTTGCGGCAAGCTATGACAAGGGCTGACCTGATAATGTAGTGATGGGACCAATAATGTTTAACAAAGAGGTGTGCATGAACAAGTTGGCTTGCAAGCTTACGAGCTAAGTTGAATCAAGCTCAAACTCAATTTCATATATCATACGTGCTATAATTAGAGCTTGAGCTCAAGCTCATGGCTGGAACAGATGCTCGTTAATAAGTCACCGGATTTACTCACAACTCTAATTCTACCCTTTCGTGATCCATATATGACAAAACATTTTTTCATCCAACTTGTCGCCTATGAACTTTCAATTGAATATTGATGTTTCATTTGTAAGTTACTGGATCAACAAATGTAAAGTTCATGTAATTGTTAAAATGCAGCTGACATGTAATTTATGCTTGTGTCTCTCATTTTTTATGTTCAATTTTGTTTCAACTTCATGGTAGCTTCCAGAAGGTTCGGAAATGGATCTGGATCTTTCTGGCGATCTCAGCCTTAGTTTCAAAGGTATGTCTTTTTTCATATTACAATTGAACTATACTTGCTTTTTTTTTGGTTATATACCTCAGAACTTCATTGTTAAACCATTTGGCAGTTAATTGTGCTACTGAAATAGAAACAAAGTAAAATATTTGTTAAAAAGATCAGGCCAAGCAGGTCTTGGTTTGCTTGATCCTGCAAGCTTTTAGTTGACCAACCAAATGAACCTTAGCAAGCCTATAAATAAGGTTGTTTTACATTGTTTTTTTTATTGTTTCAATGCATAATTTATTTATTTCATATATTTATTATTGTTATTCCTTCATATTAATATTTATTACATGAGCTTAGGTGATTCAGGTGCGACTTATTAATGATTTGATATAAGAAATTTTATGCTACTGATTAATTAAGTAATTCTGATTAATTAAATATAAATGACCGTTTTCATTGTTATATTCTCCGTTAAATTTATAATAATTAGCTATTCTGGCAAGATCATTTTGATTGAATCAAACGTTTTGAGCAAAGTGACCATGCAGTTGTCACCAATTCCATTGCAGAATATCTTCCAGATGAGCAAGCCGGTAAGACTTCTAGATTAATTTCATTAAACAGATTTGTTTGAAATTTAGGTTTCACTTACTTATTTGATTGGGAGGTTTAATAGAAAAGTATTTTTTATTTTTATTTTTAAGGGATTTTTACATACATAACACTTCAAACTATCATAAATACATATTCAACACCCAATGTTTTATATTTACATACCTACCACTCAAATACACTCATTTCATCTAAATTACTACTCCGTCTAAACGCCCTGAATAGCCCACCCGACTCTGCCTTTCGCGCGTTAAATCCCTTATTCTTCGTCGCAGGAGCGTCTCCCAGACCTTGCCCTTGCCGCGCAAAACAATCGAGAAGATCTCAATTCGCCTCTTCCTCACTCGAACAGGTACTCAGTTTGAGCTTCTACTTTTGGCGTTTCTCCAATCCCAGACATTCATTTTGAGAGAGGATCATGGAGCTCGCCGTGTATTTTTGTCTACTCCATTTCTTATTTGCTATTGAGATCTAAAGTTCAGATTGGAGCTTGCGGCTAAGGTAACGATCTTCATCGGAAATGGTGTAATAGGTTGTGTAGAGATTATGGTTTGAATGTTTCTTCTTAATTTTTTATTTTCGTTTTGAATTTTTGTTTTTCCTGGAGGTTTGCAATCGAAACAGCATAGGGTTTCAAAGGATGGTTGTTTCGATGAGGATTCTTCTCGGATCTTGGAGATTGGAGTTCAAGAATTGAAAAAAATGTTATGTTTATGTGATTATCTCTCTATTGCTTTGATAGAAGGGGATGAAATTCCGAAATCATTCAGTTCTTTGTCTATAGATTCTTTGCCTAAGATTTCTAATAAAGTTTCTTTATCTAAATCTTTTAAAAAAGTTTTAGTTGGTTCATGTAATGAATGAAACGGAGAACCCTTCTCCTTCAAATGCTCTGTAGGCAAAGCCGTCTTTTTTCTTCGGCTCTCTTCCACCCTCAAATCTATGAGACCCATATTTTTTTGTTCGAATACCAACACTAAAACCCAAACATCCCTTCATAACAGAATTCCTAAATATATGAGCTCCGCTGATCCCCTCCTGGCTAGCTACGATTGCCGGATTGCGCTCTCGCCCAATCCTTCGCTGTCTGCACCATGAAAAAATTACTAGTAAATTAAATAATAAACATAACTTAAATTTAATTCGGCTTATTTCAGAGTTTCCTATATAGGAACTTTTATTCGGTCCGGTGAACGTACGCTCCTCTACGTTCGGCTACCAATGTTTTAGCGCCACGTAGCATGAAGAAAAGTCGCCGACCCGACCATCTGTTTTTTGGGTTCTCGCACGTGCGTTTTTTTAAATCCTTGACGAGCCGAACAACATCCCATCACCTTTTGGATATATTTCAAATACCTAGCAATATCGAGCAAATACCGAGTTGTACCTATTTTTTCTAGCAATACCGAGCAAATCCCTAGCAATACCGAGCAAATCCCTAGCAATACCGAGTAAATCTTGAGCAAATACTGAGTTGTACCGAGTTTTTTCTAGCAATACCGAGCAAATACCTAGCAATACCGAGCAAATCCCTAGCAATACCAAGCAAATCCTGAGCAAATACTAAGTTGTACCGAGTTGTACCGAGTTGTAAAAAAACTCAGTACAACTCGGTATTTGCATGATATTGGTCTTCACAGAGCGGTATTTCTCATTTTTGCAAAGCAATACCTAGTAAATACCGAGCAAATACCGAGCAATACCGAGAAAATCGCGAACATAGCATTCCCAGGTTCTGCTCCGGGTCAAGTCGTCGGGCCGCGCGGTAAAGAGTAAGAGCACGTGGCGACATGTTATTGGCGGCCGAACGTAGCTCTACGTCCGGTCAGAGGACGTAATAATTGTTCCCTATATAGACTCATTAAGCAAAATATGCATTTTTTAAATTTCCTTGGTAAAATTATTATTTTTTAATAAATTGGATTTAATGCACAAGCAAAAAAAGCTAGAGTGATAAACATAATATTTCTTTCATTCTAATAATTATAACGTATCAATATAACTTAAATATTAATAATATGAATTTTTATTTTTAAACTTTTATTCGCTGCAATAAAATTAGTCTATTAAAATCTGACTCGATTTTAACCAAATTAATCTTCAAAACCCGTTTAAATCCTAGCCTTTGATTTTAAAATCTAGAGAGGGTAGGATCGTAATTTGGCTTGGATTAGAAGTCCCTGGGGCTTAAGAGGGGGAGAGGGCCGGTTTGGGCGTGATTCATTCGACGACGGAGGCGGGGAAGGGGAACCTGTGTCGAGAGCGATTCGTCGTTTGGGATTCGGTAATCTCCTTGCTAATCTTCTTCTTCATTCTCTCCTTCTTTCTCATCTCAATCTTTTTCGTCGTCATTGCCATTCTCTTCATCTCCATTTCATCTTCCCCTTTCTCTTCACCCAATTCCTCTTCCGCTTTATCTTCTTCTTCTTTCATTCTTGGATGGTCTTATTCAATTAAAATTAAGCATTGAGGGTTTTGGATTTTGATCGTCTTGATTAAATCTGAGGCGAAATTTATTTTCGCTTTTCTCTTTTGATAAGATTGTTGGTAAAAGAAGTGATGAAAGTTTGTTGAAATGTATATAAACACATATGATTTATCTTGATAAATCAATGACTGCACGTATTTCACTTTATTTGGATATGCCGCCTCATGTTTTTCTCCTCTTCTTTGAGTTTTTCTTGAGGCTAAAAGGAAGATTACATGATTTTCTTGAGAAATAAAGAATGGAAGAATTTGTTCGGTTTATTTCTGCAAAGAATATTAAATACAACACTCTGCATTTGTTCTTTTTTTTTTTGTAAAGCTTGAATAATAGTTGATGCGTTTGAGTTTTTTCTATTCGACACCAAGCAAATTTTATTAAAATGCTTATCTGAATTTCTTTCATTAATTGATTGTGAAGGGCATTTTTAGATGTATGCATTTTTTTTTAACTACCAGTTTGGTAGTGTGGAGAAATGGAACAATTAGTCAAGAAGTTTTCACAGTTTCAATTTCAAAGATAGTTACAAGAACATTCTCCATTTCAGATCAGGTTTATTATATAGAATTCAAGCATAAACACTGAATGTCGTTCTCACTTATGCTATATTTTGTGGTTACGCACTTTGTGAGGTGTTGGTCCAGTTTTAGTTAGGTTGTTCTAGCTTGCTATCACACTCCTGTAAATTCCTATAAATAGGATGCTTATGAGATGTATTGTTTGCGGAAAAATCTGAAAAAAGCTTTAGCTGTATTCCCTCTAAATTATGTCTCTCTCCTTCTCACGATGAGATCTCAAGAACTTCTCTCTTGAATTCCTAACAATTAGTGAGCCTGACGTGAATCTTTCTCCCAGTTAACATAATTGATATGGAAAAAAAAAATGTTCACTGTTTGAATTTTCCTTTTGTCAAGCTTTTTTCTTAAACAGTAATCTTCAAGAATTATGTTTGGACGTTAACATCTTTGTTGGCTTTCATTGTTTGACAAGGGTATTTTAGTATTATGATTGAGAGGTTTAATATTCTCCTCAAAGAATTCTTTCCTTGTATGATACGATTGTTTGAGAGGAACATGATCATCCTTCTTTGCTTCAATCTTTCTGTTGGGTATAAGTTTCTTTGATAATTAATATTGAAACATAGAGTTGGCCTTGGTTCTTGGCAAGTAAAGTTATAATTAAAACAGAGTTCTTATGTGTTTTCATGTTCCGATATGGTTTAAAATTGTATGGTCATGATAGAAAATCTTCTTACTCATCATGCTTTGTGGCATTAAGATGATGTTTGATACAAAGGTTTATAGTTGTGTTAGACAACTACTTGTGCCTTGCATTTCAATGTTGAGTGATATACATATATATCCATGCCTTGGTGGAAGCATGTTTTGGCTTTAAAGAATCATTGTTGATGGTGACATGCTTATGTACATTCTTGAATCTTAAATACTGTACACATGTTTTGGTACTATGTTATTGAAGGATTTGTAGGTATGTTGCCCAACTTCACCTACTTTATGTTTGAATCTTGAAAACATATGAAATCAATGTAAAGTTGTCTAGTTTCAGTTGGAAGACCCATTGATTTTTTTCTTGAAAGAAAATGAAGTTTTCCAACTTCTCTTTCTTTTAATGGCAGTCATCATAATTGTTGAGATGAAATGAGTAAATGAAGTGGTATTTGGTGGTTGCAAGAAATGTTTCTTTTTTATATTATTTGATGAATACATCATTCATTGTCAAGGTTCATTGTGTTTGTTGCATTAAGTTTAAAGAGAAAGTTGGATGATTATATTGGAAAGAAGTATGTTACAATTTTATTATTCCATTCAATCTTGCATGGGTATTCAAGCTGAGTCATGGTTTATTTGGAGTTGAGCAAGGTGCATATTCTCATGTGGTGGTTGGAGAGACTTGTTAAATACTTTTTAAAGGATATTGATTTTATGAATCATGTTGAAGTATTTTGTGTATTTTGTTGTGCTCTGTGTTCATGCATGAGTTCATTGCCCATAGGTTTGTGCACTTCCCATTTGTCAGCCTAGGATTAGGTCTCCATCCTCTTGGCCTACAAGGTCCCCTTGGATAAGGTAACACATAGTCAAGGATCCTCTAGTCGGCACTCGACTAAGTAGGCTAAGGACACTAATGAACCTGTGACAATGGAAAACTATGTGATCTTGATCGGGAACGTCATACCCACTTGGTAGGTTAGTTTTTACCCTCACCTCCTGGGCATTCATTTGATTTGGTGATCAGGGATAAAAGTTCCAACTCTATAATAAAATGTTAACTTGAACAAATAAATCTCATCCTAAAAGGTCTGAGAATTTCTGAGCGATCTCAGAATACTAGTGCTCCCTACTCCTCTTTTGACTTTAGAAAGAACTATTCAATCTTGACCTAATTCCATTTGAAAATTCTAACATTATCTAATCCTTGTTTTAACTTTGAAATCCTAGAAATATTTTTCACTACTTTAATCGAGAGTATTCTTGGGGCATTTAATTTTCCTGGGATGCAATTAACTATAGGGGCATGCCCTTATAGGGAACCTGTAATTCTAGATTAAAATAAACACTCATATTTTCATATGATAGGGGAAAATTTTCTAAGAAAGTAAATAATTTTTTAAAATCTATTTTTGTATTTGAATACCTTTGTAGAATATCATTTTTACCTTTTTAAGGTGATATGATATGATTTTTTTTTGTATTTAATAACCAAAATGGAAATTTTTTAAAATCTCACTATTGTCTTCCAAATACTATTTTAGAATGACAATTTTGTCTTTCAAGGCATGATGTTATTTTTCTATTTGTTTTTTATTACGAAAGTAAAAGATTTTTTAAACCCCATTTTTGTATCTAAATCTATTGTAGAATATTGTTTCTATATTTCAAGATAGTACGTTATTCTTAATGTTATATTCGATCACAAAAAAATAAGAACGCCCCAAGTTTATGGAAGTCAGGATCACATACATGTATTATGCAAGAATCCTAAGTTACTATTGCATTTAGAGGACAA